>OX457028.1:69977384-70577384 GCA_949752745.1 Protula sp. h YS-2021 | reverse complement strand
ATATTTAACCAAATAAAAAAATGAAGGCGTGTTTAAGTGCATTTAGATTATTTTTCTAGTTCTCACCTTGAAGCAGTGACGTATCTGAATTTGAATTTCACCTCCATCTGGGAACGAAGTGCTTTCCCTAGCTCAGGTCACCAGTAAATTTTGAAGGAGAAATGGTCATCTTCAAATCATGGATTTTATATTGATTTATTATGCGGGTGTACAGGTCAACATTTTAAATACCCAGGTACCTGTGCTGTGCCCTTTAGCTCTTCAGCTCCACTCCATCTTACTGGCCCTCGCTTGAGCACCGGCGAGATTGACACATCTGTGTAAGTTTTGTTGTGCTTGTGTGTGTTATTTTTTATGAGACATAACCGAACGCATTGTTTGAGGCAGTCCTGTCCCCATATTTGCCTCTGTTTGAGTTTTGCACTAATTCTAAATTGTAGGCCGCTGTTAAAAATTGCACCTAGGTAGCTGTGAAACAAAGAATAGCCTTGACAAGGTTGACTTAATTATCGTGTTGAGCTCGTGAGTACAGCTCTTAGAAATGTCTTGCATAATTAGTGTCACTTAAAACACTAATTTGTCCTTGAGAAGTGACACTCGTTTTTATTTTAACACTGTCTAAAATGTGCGTGAAACTTCCCAATCGTACCGTTAGCTTTATTCCGACAGCCTAAGGGCAAAAAGTTGGTAATGTGTGTGACCATTTTTCAAGTACTCAGCTTATACCTTTGTAAATGGCTCCTTACGTATTGCATTAGCATGCGAGAGCTAAATAGTTAAGGTTCAATAAGAGTTTTCAGTGAAAATGCTCTGTGGTCCGTTTTCCTTGAGCTCCCTCTTAAATCAAAATCTGATATGGAGGTTAAAGAGGTAGACAGATTATTGAATAACCAGAATAGTATGACACTCCTCACGCAGATTTTGCTGTGGGAGGATTTAACTAATGGTTTACTCGTTTAAGGTTCAATTCGCTGTAAAATTTACCTGGTACTTAGAGCCTCCTTTTCAAATGTGAGTAATTTGAAAATGCGTTTGTATCATTACTTATTGTTGGGTATAATTATTCATTAAGTTTGCTTATAGTCACTCTTTGTGACTTATGTTATTTTTGCCTCGGGAAGGGGGGGGGGGCATTGGTGGCGGTGTTATGAATATTATACAAATGAATGTAACGTTGGTAAATTGAGTGAAGCAATTGTAAGACGTGCAAATAGAGTAATCATGTTGCTAGAAAGTGTTTGATTGATTAAGGTAACTCTAAGTTCATTTTGGCAGGAGGTCAGTTTTCGTTAACTTTTGCAAAGTTACTTCTAGAGACGAGATTTGGTGTAATCTCTACAATTTCGTTTTCTTCTCAAAACCAATTAAAATCGGTTTTCGTGAGGAGAAATAATAAGAATTTTATCTGAATATATCTTTATTTCTTGAACATAGTCTTATCCCGCTCAATTCGGACCGTTTTCTTGTTATCGTATGGTGATCGATGTTTAAAGGGATACTTATATTTGACTATGGATGGCTAAGTAACCTTACAATGTATGTTGTAGGAAGCAACTAATCAGTTTTTTAACTCTTCTTCTAATCTTCTCTGCTATTACCCCCTACTTCTCTGCTCTTTTTCTTCTTGTTCCTTTTGCAGGTGCGTCCCAATACAGCTTTAACTGCCAATGAACGGGAAATTAAACATTAAACAAACAAAGAAGACACAATATATCACTCACTTATTGATTGTAAAACTACTAGATCTGGGATAAAAGACATATTTACGTTTTATCTCTGACCGAAAAATTACATGTAATAGACGAAATATCTTAATTTATTGTCGACGTAAACGACCAATCCTATATGCACAGTTCTTAAGCATGCTATTTGTAACGCAAGAGGAGCCAAGCACACGTTCGTGACTTTAGTTGTGGCACAAAAAATATTTCAGAGGATAATACTAGATACAAATGTTTTGTGGCAGGAATATTTTCAAAATAATTGGGCTGTATATGGAAATGTTCTGAAACACATGTTGAATTACGAGAAACTGATCACGACTTAGTACTATATTTTGCCTAGGTTAGGCCCCTGTGGAGGAGGGTACACGGCTATGTTTGTTTGATTGTTTGTTTGTTTTGTTTTTGTTTTGCTATCCTTGTTTCATTTTTACTCATCTATTTATTTGATGCCGTATAGATTGAAGACATTCAGTGAACTATTATACATGTGTAAACGATAGAACTCAGAGTCAGTCCTTATTATTTAAATACTTAAACGACTGTTAACGGAATATAAAAGAGATGCTGTGCCATCTGGCGAGATGCTATCTGTTTGTCTGCCAAAGGAGAGCATATCGATGTGTGACTGAGAGTCAAAGAGAATGTGGCGTTAATTTAAAATTTAAGGAAAATAAAAAAGAAAATAAAAAAGAAAAAGAACGAAAAAATAAGAATGCAGTGCTTACATGGCTATTACAGAATTAACGGCCATTGAGACTTCTGGCAATGATGTTTCAAACAGGGAGTTATGACAATTTTCATCTTTTAAAGTCCGTCCGCCCGTCAGTCCGTCCGTTATCACTCATCCATCTTAGATGTGTAAGTCATTTGGTCTGATTATTTACAGGACTCACTCCCATAGTCGTAGCTTGATACAGGCCAATTTTTTTGGCGGGTCGTAAAAAATTGGATTTTTGGAGAAAATTTTTAAAATTTTTAGCTTGATTGTAAAGTGTGCAAAGCTTTTCTTGTGGACACGATATCTCAAATTCAGTTGGACGGATTTCAAACAAAGTTGGTATGTGGCTTGTGTGGAGAACGGTCGCGATCTGATTACCTTTGAGTAACCTTGGATCAAAGGTCAAGGTCACTGTGAGACTTTGAAATTTTACACGGCTTAAGTTGCCGTCCCGTCGGGTTGAGCCGTAAAAAATCGTTTTATACTATTCATAGTGACACAGACGGTATGCTGGTGGGAAAAGAAAACGGTTTATAAAATACTGGACAGTGTATAGAACAAGGTCTCACTGCAATCGGTTGGTTACACCTATGACGTTGAATAGCAGGCTTCTGTGAAACGATATTCTCACAACTAACAAATCGTTACTGATATGTTCTTCTATAAGGCATTAAAATGTCTACGAGAGCAAACTAGGTATGACGGATAATCTACCACAGATGTAATGCACAGATTAACTGGAGCAGTGATTGTTTTGATCAGATAAGTCAGTTTTAAGGTCAAGCTTAATAAGATACAACAATCCGTCTCGTTACAAGTATTACGAGCAAGCCATTGGATTAAATCAATCATATTGACACCTCAGTCAAGAAAGATTTATTGCCTGCGATCGGAGGTCGCAATCAAAGTCATAGGATTTAGACGAATGAGGCTTGCTGTAAAAACTATTTAAATCTTCTTCAAAGAGAGTTTTGCAAATGCATTAAGGGCGTCATGTTGTTTTATATAGCATCCTTCTGAAGTGACGTAGAAAGGAAATGTTGGGACAGATTGATGTGAAAATAGAATTCCAGTATACCTCACTATATTGTGCAGAAACTATACAACGTAATGTAAGTCTTCACCGGAGTTTGTTTAAAGAGGTTGTTATCCTCTAGGTTCTGTTCTTATGATGTATTTCCGCTCATGTTATTTATAGAGAAAAGTTCAGTGCACCAAGACTCAAATTAAAAATCACATCAAATACCAACTGCCAACGAAGCGTGAGCAAACTGAAATAAAATGTCGAATTGGTTTCTAAAGGTAATTTTGGCTGTCTGCCACGTGACCTTTGTGGGTGCCTTACATTGGATAATTGGATGGTTGTCTGAAAAATACTGGTCCTTAAGCTAATTTTAGTCTAGAAATTAATTTTATTCTTCAAGCACGCTTCGAGCACTTACCGCATAGTAACAAGTTTCTCTGGATTAATGAGCACACAGTTTTCTTCAACACACTAGATTCTTTTTATTTGAGATTTGAGAGACTTTGCTTACCAGCAATGCTGATAAGTGATTTGCATTTTTCTTCTAAAGGGTTTAACTAGATTCTTTGATTTTGGGAATGAAAATGCCATGAAAGCATACTGCTTTTTGCATAAAGGTTCTTGAATTAAATTACGCCTTTGATCTGCATGAAGAACCCACAATAAAATGAATCAAATGCTTATGAAAACCTCAAAGAACAAACTACTATCGCACCGGGCACCCCAAGTACTACGTTCGATGTCTTTGTACCAAATGAGGTGAAAGAGTATTTTTTTGCTCAGATGAAGGCAAATTGTAGATTTTGGGGTCTCATTTTTACCGATATACAAATTTTCTTTATAGAAGGTGTCAATTTGTCTTGTTGTCTGGGAACCGCCAAATAAGACCATCCTTGAGCTATAGATTCAGAGAGACACAATAATGCCATACTACTGCCACTTTAATTACGTTTTTTTACAATTCTAACAGTTTTATATTTTACAATTTCTACATAAGCGAAGTTTTATATCAAAATATTATGGCAATTTATAACCTAGAAGACACGTTCAATTTCCCAGACAAGCATATGAAATGTTCAGTTTTACAAAATTTCCAAATACTATCATTTTTATAATTTTTATGAATCCGAACAGAGCTACTACGTAGTACATCTGCAATATGTACTTTATACGTATGTGAGATTTTTCGATAATCTAAAAAATCAGTTTGTTACTGTTTCACGAATAAGAATAAAACACGTTGCACACATTCTATATGTGCTCTTTTCCTATTTAAAATTTCAAAACATGATCCGACTTCGGAGATATATTTCAAACAAGACGGTTCATTATACGGAAAAAACTGCATGAATGGTAATATTTACCAAATAACCAATCCACCGGAACCCCCGAAATCGGACCATCTACGACACTGGCCAAAAGTTCGATTTCCGGGATGATCCGATTTTCGGGGTTCTAGGAAATTCTATGTGTAAGAGTGCATTTTTGTTAATGGTGTACCAATACGAAATGAAATAATAACGCATCTCTCTGTTCTAAAATCATCAATTTTATTCTTATATCCAATCTGTTGATCACATTAATTCAGTGAGCTTTCATATTAACACTTGGGTCGAAACATTTGAAGACTAAAAAAATCTGACCAGAAAAATTAATCAATTTTTTTACATCAATTTTACAGCCAAATCTCTGAATTTGAGATTTGCTCACACCAAATTTTTCTGCTAATTTTTTCTGACTTTGAACTTTGCTTAAGTTTATTATCTCAACTTTACCCTGAATAGAGAGGTCTTTTCGCTTTTTTCTTGCGCTTTCCATGATTTGGAAGTTTGTGATAATGGTCATTTTTTGCCCCCCTTATACACGAAATAGAAGTGCAATTAAGAACCTGAGTATACAGATCAGTTGAGTTTTCGGATTAATTAATTTAAAAAAAACTTCCGTCTATTCTTTTAAAAATCTCAGTTTTGTTTGAAATGGGTTAAACTGTATGATCAACACCGAAGTTGCAACATCACACATCAGACAAAACCCCGTTTTATAATAATATTGACGGAGTTTCTTTAATTCAAACAAGTCCTTTGTGCACTCAAGAAGGCATAATCCCACCCCAATCAAAGAGGTCAATGAACCTGTGATCATTAAGCAATATAATCCCCAACACCGATAACCTCAATTGATGTTTGTTTACTGAGTACATGTCATGTGCGTAGGCTGGTCCGATTTCCGGGGTTCTGTCTGCGTTTGGGACTCATAAAAGTGGTCATATGGTTCGATTTGTGGGATGGTCCGATTTGTGGGGTTCCTTAATAATAGAAACCAATAGGTTTCATTCGGTTCTGGCGAAAAGTGGTCCGATTTCCGGGGTGATTCTATTTGCGGGGTGGTCCGATCCCGGGGTTCTGCAGTACTTTCATTTTGACAATTTTCACAAATCGAAATAACAATAGGACGTTACACATTTTCAAGATGTACCCTAATCCGACTTATAGTTCAGGAGATCCACCCCGGACACACATGATGACAAGGGGGACAGACGGACAAGCTCATAACTATATCCCACCATTACAGGGACATTATTAAAACCAGCCCGGAAATAAGACCATTTGTGGATTCAGTTCATTATGCAGAACCGCAGAAATGAGACCGCCTTAAATTGAGACCACTTCAGACCATTCCCAGATGTGGTTTTATTTGCTGGTTTCTGGTATGTTACACATTTACAGATTGCAACCCAGCCTGCCTGTTGTTTTATGAGACACAGCTATTTATTCTCTTTATCTATTATGGGCATATATACAATGTTATTTCATGTAAAAAGCAAGGAAAATAGGTCAAAGTGTGGATTACATATGATTTGCTGTTCATTTATTTACCACTTGTAGGAATAGAATTTATGTCTATTCATTACCAGGGTGACGTCACACCAGAGACTCAATGTGTTTAATTTCTATCAGAATGCGGTTTGTCAATCAATAGACGACCAACTCAACCCTCTGCCAACTCAACCCATTTAGTCAAGTCAACCCACCTATGTTTGGTCAACTCAAGCCACCCTTAATACCAACTGAACCCACCCTGAAAGTCAACTCAACCCACCTAAATGAAATCATTCCAAGGACAAAATATATTAATGAAAACGAAATAATCAGTTCTGAGATGAGTTACTGGTTTCACATGAAAGAAACTTAACCAAATGTGTGCTCTTCTATTTAATGTATTGTCTTTATGTAATCACAGAAACCATCTGAGACGGGAGATTTTCACAGCATATAATTCGAAATATTTCTTTAAGACGACACAGATATTGAATTGCAATTATGCCGTAAAGGTTTGTATGCAGTATGACCTCGGCAATTGGGACTGGAGTTAACAATGTCACAATGAATTGCATTTCGGTTAATGGAGTATTTCAGTTGATTGGGATCAGCTCTTTTATGTATTGTCTTTTCACAATCACATAATGGAGGTAGCGTTTACGCCCCAAATGTGTAGTGACCAGACTGTAAATTTGAACAGATCAGAAACAGTTTGTGTTGTGTAAATCGTGATATGTAAACTGTCATTTTGTCAAGTCAGACAAATAACTTAAGCGTAATGTAGTTCGTGTCTATGGTGTATATATGTTGTGCAAGACTCGTATTTAAATTGTTTTATAACGTGTGAAAAGATTGGTTAGTTATTTTAAAAGGATACACACGTATCATGTAAGTGCTCGCAGTGTTATTGACCAGACACAGCTTGGTGTGTAAAATATGATGCGCAGTGCAATAAAAAGAAATAAATTTGGGTTGTAAATAAACGTCATTGTTTTTATTTCCCTCCAAAATACTAGTAATTAATAATAAATTGACTAATCAAAGAATAAAACAAGGTGGGTTGACTTGACTTTCATGGAGAGTTGAGTTGGTGTAAAAAACTGGGTTGAGTTGACTTTCAGGGTGGGTTGAGTTGGTATGGGCTGAGTTGGTCGAGGGTTGAGCTGACCCAAGACCATCAGAACTATTGTAATTTTAATTTAAAAATTCTTTTTAATTAAATACTGCATATAATTGTGAAAATGTCCTAGTTTAACTGTCTCATTTATAATTGGGGGACTTGGGACAAACACTTGGAAATATGAAAGACGTGTAATATTACAAACCACTAGCCAAGAAATTACACGCGCTTGTGTAACAATCTAGCCCTGTATGGAACGCCGTTTTAACATTTAATGCCTATTTTTTTATATCGAAATATAATTAAAGATATCAAGAAATCAATGTAGATCTCAATAATTTATATTTTCCTATCAAAAATGTAATTTTAGATGGCAAAAATTTAGTTTTGAGATCAAAAAAATCAAATTTACAAACTTAAAAAATCTTAAAGTAAACATACATGTACATAAAATTTAACGAATCGTCAACTAAATTTTGGAGATGAAAAGTTGAATTATTGAGATCAATAATAACAACACAATTTTTGATCTCAAGAATTGCTTCTTTTTTGTACAGTAAAAAATTAAAGAAAGATTCTGTATATAAAGACCAGTTATTATTAATTTACAGACGTGTGCTTCTGAATTGTTTATTTAAAAAATATACTGATATTTTGATATTAAAAATCAATTTTGGAGATAATAATTTACACATTTCAAAATACACATTAAAAAAGTTCCATTCAGAAATAATGATATCTGAAATAAATTTTTGATATCAATAAAAGGAAAATGAATTAGTGAGCTCAAAATTGATATTTTGCTCTCAAATATTTAATTTTTGCTATCAAGAATTAAATTTTTGATCTAAAAAATCGATTTTGGATATCAATAAATCATTTTTGATATCAGTAAATATTTCTTAATATCTCTAAACGTTTATTGATATCCAAAATTATTTCTTGAAATCAAAAATGAATTTAGAGATACCAAAAATACAATTACAGATAGCAAAAATTAATTCTTGATATCAAAAAAATAAATTTTTGAGATCAAAATTAATTCTTGATAGCAATAATTCCCTAAGAAATGTGAAAATGGCATTCCATAGTCCTGCGTACCAGACCTTTTGTAAAAGATATAGGGTAGAATAAAGCTCCAAATGTGAAAGTTGTAGTTTTTATCAGAAAAGCAGCACTCTTTCCATGTTAAAATTTTGACGTACAAATTAAATCGTCAATGAAATCAATGGCAGACTTTTAGTCATTCATGAAGACATTTGCCCTGTTTAGACTAATCAATAAAAGTAAAACAAATTAAAGGATTCACCTAACTGATTTTCCTGTTCTTATTACGGCATCCTCCGTTCTTTGTACGTCACGGTTAAAAGATTAAAAACAGTATATTCTGTTGCCAGAAAATCCCTAATTGCGTTATAAATGTGATTTTTTTTTGACAATAGACTACACTAGAACTGAACATCTATTTATGGTCAAAATATCAAAGAAAACAATTTTCTCGACTGATCCCTAAAAAGTTAGAAGAAATGCCCAAAAGGGCGATGCATAATGACCCTTAATTCGGTTATGGTCACATTCTGACTACCAGTGACAAAAGAAGCTAGAAGGGAACACATCTATGCAGACAGTATTGTGAATAACATAATTTTAAAAAGATTTAAGTTAGTGGAAATAATGGTTAAGCTCAGAAAACGCACGTTTTTATCCATAAATAGCTCTCCAGTTCTATCTGGAATCTTTTAACTGAACTAAGCAAAGTTCTGTTGGAAAATTAGAGTGTTTTATGAGCAAAGTATATACACGGAATGCTTTACGAATCTGCGCTAAATATAACAATAGACTGCTCTTAATTATGCCATTAAATTGACAGGCATATTATGTGTCACGGCGTACTGCTCATCTGATGCCATTCAATTCATAAATAAGTATTGTTCGTCAATAATCTCCTCAAACACTTCTTTAGAATACATCAATTTCTCAGTAAAAAATTGACGAATATTTGGCATTTCTATCTTAAAGCCAAACACACATAAAACAGTCAGTTGCAAAGGAAGGGCAAAAGACCCTTCTGCCCCCTTGAATAACAATTCTTGCGACCGGGCCCACGAAATTCAAAGACACATTATTGATAACGGATTAAAAATTAGCGTGGATTCGTAACTGAGAAAACACGCTAAAGACAATGGGAAAATCACCAAAGCATGTTTTTAACTAAAATTAAGCTATAAATATTGGAAAACTGAACTTTAATATGCTTATTTTTCAATGTCGATATGCCAGAAATACACAAACTGTGTTGCTACTGCCATGTTACATGTTCCTTCGCTTTGAAGTTTAACAGGGATGTTCTCCACTAATCTTGCATCTTGTCTGGCGATTTGGTTAGCGATTCGACTAAAATAGGCAATTTATTGGCCAAAAGAAAACGGCCAAATATTTTAAAAGAAACAAACAAAAATGCTACTCTTCCTACAAATCCGGTAGCTTTGGAATTTGACTTGAAAGTTTTCCTGGAGACTCTCCTTCAAGGTTTATTTGTTTGGTAATTTGATCAAAATATGGTCACACTTCAGAAAAAAATACTCCCTTTCTGCATAACCCTTCGGATTGAAGGTATGTTCCCCTAGGAGATCCTCAACGAAGGCATTCGACCAAAATTTGTTACACACTTGGTCAAACAATTGGCTGAGCGGGACGATAAAAAGAATGAATTTTCTTGCGTCTCAAAGTCAGATAATGTCATCATCTGCCAGTGTCACGTAGACTGGGGAAAAAAGAAATAAAATTTTACACACTTTGCCCAGTGACATGCTGTTATAGAATTTACACAGGCATGCCATCACAAATCACTGTCAGAAAGAGCATAGAATAAATCTTCAGTATTAAACGTATTCGACAGAACATTTACAAACTGTTCAGCAGCAATAAAATTGTTAATTCCAGTAGATTTGACACACGGAAAAATGTTTCACCGATTGTGCCCGACTAAAGACCGAAATCCCTTAAATTCACATAGTTTTACATCTTTGCTGAACAGCGTAAAAATGACCATTTGTCACATGCGGGACATCCTATATTAAGCCCACATTGCCAGACTGCGCATAATATATAAGCATAATATGTGGGACTGCTATCTGGGATACGTGTGAAGACTCCACGTGCAAAAGCCTTCCGGCCGGCAAAGTATAGGTGGATTAGGCCAATGAAAATGTGGAACATCAAGTGCAAAAGTCACTAGACTTGTAGACAGCCCAGGTGGAGTTAACTAATGAAAAGGGACAACGTGCCTTTACCTTCTATTGAAAGCAAAAACGAAAAACCGTATTTTAAACATAAAAAAACCCAGCGAAAGCTGGGACCGTCTCATAATACGAAGGACTTGTAGTCTGCGCACGAACGAACTAATGAAGAGAAGCACAAAAGTGATACTCATGCTGTTTGTATCATTTTCAGGTGCAACAGGAAGTATACCACGGAGAGTCCTTCAGTATTCTGTAGTACTTTGTTAGCGGACAAGTGTAACAGGAAGTATCCCACGGAGAGTCCTTCAGTATTCTGTAGTATTTTGTTAGCGGACAAGTGTAACAGGAAGTATCCCACTTAGTATAATTCAGTATTTTGTAGTATTTTGTTAGCGGACAAGTGTAACAGGAAGTATCCCACTTAGAATAATTCAGTATTTTGTAGTATTTTGTTAGCGGACAAGAGTAACAAGGAGTATCCCACGGATGGTCATTCAGTATTCTGTAGTGCTTTGTTAGCGGACAAGTGTAACAGGAAGTATCCCACGTAGATTCCTTCAGTATTCTGTAGTATTTTGTCAGCTGACTATTGAAATAGGTAGTATCCACTTAGAATAATTCAGTATTTTGTAGTATTTGTTAGTGGACAAGAGTAACAAGGAGTATCCCACGGAGATTCGTACAGTATTTTGTAGTATTTTGTTAGCGGACAAGCTAGGAAGAATCCCATGGAGAGTCATTCAGTACTCTATAGTATCTGTAGTATTTAGCAGACTGGCCAAAATTGGTCAGAAAATTGGCCCAAAACGAACAATAAAGTAAACCCTGCTCACAATTATTATTCATTTAATACTAATTGACTTTGAAATTTGACAGGAATGTTCCCCAAGTAATGCTTCAGCAGGAGTGCAATATTTTATTTGCCAAAATTCAGCAGAAGAGTCAAATTGTAGATAAACACAAAAATGGTAATGTTCTATAACCATCGCGTTTGTAACTATACCGTACTGTAATGTTGTTCAACTTTGGTTTTTCTTTTTGACTTAGGCAAATTTCGAAAAAATGTCAGATGTCGAGTAGACCCAAACTATATTGCTTCTAGAATCCTAGTCTGGCTGCTGTGAAATTGGAAAGGAACCATCTCCACTAAATGTGCGTTGTGTTTGGCGATTTACCCAAACTTGGTCAAAATATTGACCAGACACTCAAATTGAGGCCTGAAGAATGTTTAACAGGAAATTCTGTAACGAACTTGAATTCTGTTACGTGATTTGACAAAAGTTACCCAAAAATGCTAGCTTTCTCCTTTCATCTTTGTATAGTCTTTGCTTTTAAACGGTTGAGGCAATATCCACTGGCATCCTTCTCTACTTGTGCTGGTTGTTTTCATATTCGTGTTTTTTTTTCTCGAAAACTACTAAAATTCGATCGATTTCAACCTTATTTCCATTGAATGTCATGCCATTTTGACCTCATTTCCAGGATCAAGCCCCTATACAGTAAAACCTGCCTACATCGGACAACGGGGGGACTGGCGGATTTTGTCCGGTATATAGAGGTGTCCGGTATTTCGGGGGGTCATGTAAACCAGTGGGGAAAATCGGGACTGAGAATTCTTTTCCGGTATTGGCAGTTGTCCGGTATTTCAGGGTTTGTGCAGAATGATGTTTTGCTGCACATTATAAGGAACAGTGTGTGAGCTAGATCATCATCGTAATTCATTTGATCTGTGTATCTAAAAAAAAAAAAAAAAAAAAAACGATTAGAAATAAAACGATTTTAACCTCATTTTCGGATTCAGGCCCTGTTTGATGCAATGCGGTGGGTGACTTCGTCACCAAGCTTGGCCGTGACCTTGAATTTCAAGCTTTATATGTCACGTGACCCTTGCGTGTCAAACTGCTACAAATATATCTTTTGTGTTGTGTGTTCCGAGTGCGTCCTACTGCTGACTTCCAGAACGCCGACTTACATCAGGATAGTCATGTAAATGTAACCCTTTTTTTAAGTTTTAAGTAAACAAATCGGCACCGCTGACGAACCGACAGATAGGCCCTGTACAAAAATGATAATAGACCACCCACACAGTAGGCAAGTCCGGAGGTACAGGAGAAAGGATTACTCAAACTTTCCCCATAATCATTTAAACCACCGGTGACGGTCATATGAAATGAAATAAAACTTTCTTTGAGAATTAGAAACACAGTGTTAAGAAAATAATAAGAGAACAGAGAAAAAAACCTGCTTTTAATCCAGTATGGAGAAAACTGATGATCTTATTTTTCTTAAACAAACTAAATTTTGTTGTGCGAATGCGCGTTTGCGGGGATATTTGTTGACGCGGAATTGGCTCAAATTCTTATTTATTTATTTCTGCAGTATAGGCTTTTTATGATTTATTGTAAAAAGTTTGTTTGTCAGAAAGAAAAATTCTCGCAAATAACTAAATTCGATATATTATAGTTCATTTGACCACGTCATATTTGGGAACAACACAACGCCGGCATGACGTCACAACGGCCAATAGATTGTGTTCTCGATTTGCTACTTGTACAGCAGTAAAAACAAACAGCAGGGATGTTTACAAAGAAAATTAATCAATTTCAGCTGATTGAATAATTTATTTTGGATAGTTTCAACAATAGTATCTGTAACAAACTAGACCGGATTTTCATCACTTCGCTTCGTAATATCTGATTGTAAACTTTCGCCCACATGTTCATGTGAATGTAATAACGGTGACGTGTATCATATCCATAACACATAAAACATACAAGCTCTGCAAAAAAAAAAAAAAAAAAAAAAAAAAAAAAAATACTTCACAGATCTTGTGAATAAAATCGTTGAGAATGCGTACATCATGAGGATACCACATATAAATATACGCTTAGCAACAGAAAAAGTTCACGTCACACAAGGCACAATCCCGGTATGACGTCATGTAAAACCAATTAAATTAGTTTCTGTTGTTGTCTTGACTAAAACGTTGTTATGTAAACCATGAAGTACATAAACGTTTATAACACGTTCTTTTGTTTTATGACTTGTGTAAATACTGCTTTGCAATACTTAATAACAATGAAATATATTAATTATACACATTTTAAAGTTACAAGGATGATGTGTGTTTGAAGGTACAGGCGGCGCTGAAACAACACATAGACTGTTTTATCAGTGCCTTTTCCATTGAAATTGCTCCCTCTTGAATGTTAGGGTTTACTGTGACTGTTTCGGCAATATTTTTTATTAACCTCCTCTCACGCGTAGCAGCTCAATTTCAGAAAAAAGAGAACTGCGTCTGAGAGGCAGTATATGAGAGCAGAGGGCATTCTTTGATGATAGTTATACCAATTCTTTTCCTCATCCAGGATTTTTTTTTACTTATTTATTTTTTTTAAATTATTGATGGATCACACATCAAGACAGTGAACCCCCTCCCCCCCTCCCACCCCAGCCTTCTGCTGGAGCCCTTTTGTCCACAGTGGAGAGTTAATTCGACATATATCAAAATAAAAGTACCCATTTTTCCATCCCGTCACGTAATAGAGCTTTCATCAATAATGCAAAAATTGGAATCTTTGCATAAATTTCTCGGATCCTTTTAACAGAGAACATAGGGGCACTCTCTAACACCTCAACAACCTTCAAACAGTTCACTCAAGCTCACAGCAGCTTTCACAAATTTAACACACGCACTCACAGACATACAGACCGCAAAACAAGGTTTAATGCTTCATTCAGTAATATTGGGTAGTTTCCTTGTATTAAGACAAAGAAACTGGTTATATAGAACCAGGGAATTTGAGCGATTCAAGCTCTTGGAACTGTCAGCAGCGTATCACTCGTCGTCATCGGTCGATTCCTCGTCACTTTCCACCATTGAATCCTCTTCAGCCTCGTCCCGAGCTTGTCGTACAGTCTCAAAAATCCTCTGCGAGAGGGAGTTGACGGTGTCCGCCATCTGCGTGGCGTAGTGGTGATACACCAGTTTGACGCCACTGACACACGCCAGCTGGAGTCTCAACGCGTACCTGAAATGTTTCAGATTATTCTCGACAGCTCTGTCATAGCGAATCTGGAGATCTTTTTCTCGGTTGTCCAGCAATATGAGTTGGTTACATATTTTTTTGAACTTGGCGTTTTTAGCTTCAAATTCTTGCAACAAGGCAGCGGCATCAATCTCCTCAGAACGTGTCCCTTGCATTGTCGAGTTTTTATTCTCTCGTAAACTTCAAATATCAGTATGAGATATTTTGTGGATTTGAGAATTTGCGTGCAGTACCAGCGATTTATATCCAATTTTCTCTCTCTTTTTTCCGATCAAGTTGAAAGGCAATGTTATTGTTGTGTTTGCTCAGGTGATTCTTTTTGTTCTGTCTAAGCATAAAGTTACCTATTTATAGTTTCAGGTTTATGTCTTGTTGACATAATTCAAATAAAGGGATTACTCCTCGGGGAGTAATTATCCTGAGATTATGAGATAATTGCACATGCGCAAACTGAAAAGTGCTCTAATTGGTTGGTGTCATAATTGACTCAAGTTAAGCGTGGTTGATGGAGCTAATTGCAATTAAGGATGAATCAATTGCATTTGAAGAAAGCACAACATCTGTTTTCCAGGACGCACTCTTTTGACAGCAGTGTCAATTTCTTACTGACTGAGAACTCTAAAATAAAATTTAAGAAAAATATCACATCACGCTATGAAAATTCAGTTCTCAAGAGTGCCCAGTGCAGCAGCTCCATAGACGACCTTGACCATCACCACAGCCCTAGAGTATCCTCGTAGCCTTTTCTTTGTGCTCGGATGAAGGGGATGGGGGGGCTCTTGTTGTTTATATCATTTTGAATGTGGTCAGTAATTGAAGTTGTCAGCTGTTTCCTGGGTTTTCTTGAGAAATCTGAAAAAAAATCAACAAATATATTTAATACATTTCATGCAATTTTATCTGATTACCGTTAAACTCTATTCATGAGTAGAAGTGATATATTGCCTGATTGCTACATAGCTGCCGTTGTCCGATTTCTACAGTATGACCGCGAACTGATCATGGACGCTCATTAGACCTGAAATTTAATTTTACAGATCCTGCCATATTTCGCCGTGATCTAAGTGACAAAATACCAAATGTTGGACAGTCTTCGCGATGCTCGGTTCGTTGCACAAACGACTGAAACGGCTAGTTTGTTATACGCTGCCCTCGCAACCAGCGCAACACTCACTCAGATGGATTTTATATATATATATATATATATATATATATATATATATATATATATATATATATATATATATATATATATATATATATATATAAAAAATCCATCCATCACCAGTTCATATATTTCATATTGTCAAATGAACCATGGTTCATCCTTTAGGGACAAAGCGATATATCCCGAGAACAGGTTATTTTAAAAGTTGTATATCATTGCTATTTTAATGAACATGGGAAGCATTCAACTACTGAAGACAATTCAGTAAGTCTAAGTATATAGCTAGGGTGTGCACAGAGAAGAAGAGAGGAAGTTAGTTTACTATATTCCAAAGATTATTTGGCCAAAACTTCATTTAGATATCTGATGCGGGCGACTTCTTAAGCTTGAATGAGAGAACCGTCACGTACGCTTAGAGATCTAAATAAGACCCTCTAGTTTTAATTTCAGATCTACTTACTTTTTTACGAGAAATGCTAATTATTTATTTTAAGTATTCTGTATTAAATCTCTTAATGGATTTGATGCCAAAGGATTGATTGCTTTTTTAGAAGTAAACACAACTTATTCCTTCTACAGAAATGTATCAAAATCCAATTTCGCCGCTATTCCCTTTTTGGTTACTTTGATCTTTGTATTTGCTTTGTGTCAATTATCAATTCAAAAATGGAAATAATAAACTAACTTTATGGCCTCTTTTTGCTCAGAAAAATATTATCTTTATATTGTTAGTAACAAGTTTAATTAAATACCATAATATTATAAAGAAAAAAGGTCTTAGGGCCAATAAAAGTGACGTATATTCGGATGTCAACGGAACGTGCATGTAGAAGTTATTTGAAGCAAGCAAAGGCACAATCAATTTGGCTCAATTGGTATTGGGAGTTCGATCTGCGGTGGAAAGTAATCTCGTAGAATCTCGAGACTTTTTTTACAACCAACATCGTTTCAACGTCGATTTTTATCTAGTACTGAGTGATATTTCATAGTTTCATAGTCTGATATTTCCCTCCCAATAGTGTGATTATTTTCGTTAAACATTGCTAACACATGTGCATTATCTAATTATATATTTACACTATTATTAGTAGTATAGTTTGTTTATTCTCAGAAAGAAGCGCCGAGCTGCAGGATGCCCTAAGAATATCACTCCTCGGTGCTCCTTCTGTCTCCACGGGTCATTATTTATTTCAAGTATTTACTTGACATTTTTTCAAGTCACTGGTGTTCGGTGCCAACAAATTAATTAAACAAGCAAACAAATAATTAACCAATCAATCAAACAACCAATCAATTAACGAACCCAAAACAAACAAATCCTGTTGAATTTATGTTTCACAAATAAAATTTAGTTAATTATAACATTTCAACCAAAATATTTACTCCTGGAAATATTTCTATCGATATAGAAATGTGTGTCGTGCAAAAAAAGCGACCCAAACACGAAACTTTCCGAGTGTATAATTCGCAGTGAAGACAAAATCAACATCGAAATAACTCCCCTGCCAACAACATGCGATAACAATAACTGCATAAATTGACTGATTCCGTTAATTGCTCCGTTGGCAACCAGAACGTCCGAAAGTAAATTAATAAATTTAACCCGTTTAGCTAAATAAGTATACCTAAAATTATTTGACTGATATATCTAAATCAGCTAATTCTCGCTTGAATAAAGGTTGCTATGGTAAATATGTCAAATAATAAAAAAAATAAAAGTAATAATAATAATAATAATAATAATAATAATAACCTCATATGTGATGGGATCATACTCCGTTGAAGATGGGATTACACTCTGTGTGTGATGGGATTATACTCCGTGAGTGATGGCAGTATATTCCTTCTATGATGGGATTATACTCCGCATCTCACACGGCTTTACTCCGTTTTTATTCGGGCCAGTCTGTATCTTTCAATCCCTTGTTTCTGAGTTCAGATACTAACTCCCGCGCATAATGTAACAAGTAGGGCGCAGAATGCATAAACATTACGACGCTGAATATCCGACCAAAAGTGACCATTACGCTCTTAGCCACGTTACTATCACAAAATCATATCGACCTTATTAGTCAGATTTGCTTTTTGAAATTAGATTTAAAAAAAAGTACTTTAGCTAAATTCCCTTAGAAGAAAGGCTGGATCGTTTCGGGGACACGAGAAACATGAGGATTTGACAGATAATGGCATGCTGATTCGTGGTATGGTGATGGTATGCATGCTGCGAGTCAATAAAAGCGCAGTTGTTGTCCTAATCAATTCAAATCAAATCCAATCTTATCTACAGCCTGTTATCTGCTCAATGATCATGCCATGCTGGCCAATAAGTGAGCTTCATTAAAATGTATTGTTTTAGTGAAATGTGTCACGTTAAATGGAAGAAGACCCAGCAATTTTATTTTTGTAAGTAACACGTGTCACTATCGGCACTTATCAAGATTGAGGGGGGGGGGGGGAGAGGGGGAATGATATCAACAGGTGAGCCCATGCATATATCAAAGATACCAGCACTACAGAACGACAGCGTAAAAATATCGCTGTCGCATGCCATATCAAAATAAAGTACACTGCGTTTACTCCAGATTTAAAGTGGGGGTGGGGGTCGGGGTGGTGTTGGGGGGGGGGGCATGGGTACAGAACTCGTGGTCTTGGTGTTCAGGCATTTCTGCGTCCCTGTCCACGTAACAAAACCTGTACTGTTCTGTATTATCGCCCACATTTTACGCACAAAGAACAACAACTTTTGGCTGTAACCGAGCAAAATTAAGTCCTATTTTTTCTAACTTGTAGGATGAATTACACCTAGAGAACATCCCATTAATATATAGTCTAAAATTTACTTACCAGAATCATGTTTGTATGATTATCACATTAAGTTCAATTTTAATAAGACCAGCTAATTTCCGAGCTATCTTTAGATCCTATCATAAGAACAGTGCATACACATATAAAGACTTCAACAGGCGTCGAAACGTGTACACACTTTATCTTACAAACGGCAGCAACAAAACGAAGGCATAGGTGTAAAATATATACCAGATAAAAATATCAACTGTGTATCTTCCTGGTGTTTACATGAGAGCAGCTGACAGCTAATTCGTCCTTGACCCAGTTGCTAAAATTGGCGGTTTTTACGAATAAGATAAAGCTTGTTCTACTAACATTGGTTTGCCTTTTTTTCCCCAAATTAGGAAATTTGTGTGTATCAGAGGATAGGATTGGGGGGGGGGGGGGATGTTTTCCCCATAATAGAGAGCATGGCTTCTGCTTGCCCACCCGAAACGAAAAATACAACCAGAAGAAACAGTGTGGGCCCTGAGGCTCTGCTGCGTGAGCGGGGCTGATTGTGTGTTTTACATCTCTTCAAGAGGATTGTCACTCCATTTCCTTAACCCACTTTCGAACTTGACCTCAATTTTATAAAGAGCCCACTAAAAACTATACATTGTGTATTTGTTAAACTTTGAAGGTTCCGTTATGTAATATTCACTGAAGGCAGTGAGGTTTTGGGTTTGGGGTGGGGTGGGGTGAGGGGGGGGGGTGGGTTGTGTCCATCTAGTTGTTTCCTATTCCTTAATGGCTGCCCGCAAACCATTTTTTCACACAGTTAATAAATATTAAGTCTTTGTATGCACATACCTATAAAACTGTTGTTATAATAAAAGAAAAGGGTCTCAGGATTGTTCTCACATGCTAAAATTTATTCCGAAGCGGGACCACAAAAGCTATCCTCTGTGTAATAACTGCGCAAAATATTAAGACTTGTTGACCTGGTCTCCTGTCTACATGCTAAAATGTGATGTCATCCACTGGTTCTTAAGATACATATCCCTCAAAATCCGCAAATACCTATAGAGACAGCCCCCTCTTCCCACCAGCCTTTATGTGAATTTGTGAACGCAACGAGAACTGCCCAACCACCTGCCCACTCCACAATCAAAATGGTCAGCCACTGTGGATCCAGGGTTCTGTAAATTAAAACATCTGCTTTCTGGCAGAAATCCTGGGATTAGCCACCCAGATGATACAGGCGTGAATATTCGTTTTGAACAGCAGCATCCTTATGACCTATCTATTTTTTCTTTTCTTTTCTTTCTTTTTTGTAAAAGCGCGGCGATTTAGAAACGCCTTCATTTATTGTTGAGATTTTCTTCCCATTATTATTCTTTCCAATGGCACTTAACTTTTTCAATCTTTCAATAGCCCATACAATAATTGAAAGTATTCATATAAAATATTAAAATGATCCATTTTTAAGCAATTAAATCCAGTATTTTCAGATATTCAGAAGGGGGATGGGTGGATGGGAGAATTAACATTATCGCCATTCAAAGTATGAGCCGGTTTAACAGGTGTATCTTACGCCCCCTGTACCTTCCCCCCCCCCTAACGGTGGGGGAGGGAAGCTAACAACGTCTCGTTGTCTTGACTTCTTGTTTAAACACAACGGACCCTAGTATCTACGTGGCTATTACTTTTTTTTTTTGCCATTTGCCAAAGAAGTGGCGATATATTGGCGAAAAACCCTTTTTTATTAAAATCTTGACGCATTCCAGGCAAATAGCATCACTGTCTTGTAAATTTGGTTACAGGTTATACTTATATGTCATGAATCTTGATATCAGCATTCGTGAGCTGGGCCATTGTCCGTGGGCAATCTTGTTGGTGATTCACCAAAAAATGACGGATACATAAAAAATAAAACATTTTTACTAAAATCTTACCTTATATCAGAGAAATGGTCTTACTGTCTTGAAATTTTTGTTAAAGATAGCGCTCATTGGTACTTTCCTGATTGTTACTGTAAAATTGACAAAATGGGGCATTTTTAATTTATTGGTGCCAATTTTGAAAATGCATTTTCCCCCACAATTTGGATAGATTACTTTCCGATTTTTTAAGATTGTTTCCTAGCTGGTTCTCTTTTAAAAATTTACTGTTTTAACAATCCGCCAAAAATTGACCAACTGGAGGGCATTTATAGTTTTTTTGGCATCCAATTTTCCAAATGTTTCTTCTTCCACAATTTTGCTCGGACTACATTAGAGTTTTGTACAAATGTTCACAAGGCTTTCTTCTCTTGAAAAAAATACATTTTTGAGCACTCAAAAGAAAAATGGCCAAATGGAGGGCATTTTAAAATTTTTGGGCGCCAGTTATCAAAACCTTTCTACTTCCACAATGTCAATCGCATTTTTTTCACCACTTGTACGAATATTTACTGGGTAGACGATCTATCAAAAACTAGGAAAATAGGTTGTATTTTTAATTTATAGGAATCTTATGTTCCGAAAGTTTCCCCTCCCAAAAAATATGGGTAGCATTTCTTTCCAATTTTTAACGATTGTTCTCCAGATGGTTCTCTCGTGAAAAGTTACTTTTTTCTGTCATGCCGCCAAAATGGGACAAATGGGGGGGGGGGGGTATTTTAAAATGTTTTAGTAGGCAATTTTCCAAAGGTTTTTCTTCCACAATTTTGATCGGATTGCCTTCGAATTTGGCAGAAATGTTCACTAGCCTGTCCTGTCTTGATAAGTTATTTCTTTTGGCCATTTACTTAAAATTGCCTGAATTGGGGTGGAGGCATTAATAATTTGTTCGTTGCCAGTTTTCATTTCAAAATGCTTTTTCTCCTACATTTTTGGTTCGGATTTGATTCAAGTGTCGCAAAAATGTTCACTAGGCAATTCTGTCTTGAAAAGTTACGTTTTTGGCGATCTGCCAGAAATTTTCTAAATGGAACATTTAAAAACTCAGTAGCCAGTTTTCAAAATGCTTCTTCTTTCACAATTTTGACAGGATTCCTTAAAACATTTGGTACGAATTTTCAATAACAGGTTTTTAAAATATCAGGATCACTTCTTGGCGACCATATAAGCCTATTAATACCTGATTTACTAGATATCTGATGTCTGATGGCCACAATGATATCTGATACTAGATATCTAGATATCTGATGGCCACAATATCTCTGAACATTCTTGTTTTCGATCTCTTCACAAATTAAGTGAAAAATTGTTTGCAGTGGTATATTCATTAATGTTCTGGGTGACAACAGGGATATTTGTATCCAAACAACAAGAAGGAAAAAAAGTTTTTGTGCAAAATTTTATTTGACTATAATAATTGTGTGTCATAATTTAAAATGGGATAATTTAATTGATGCACCTTTTCGAAAACAATGTGATTAGCTTGTGTCTTGCGCCGAGACTGGCAAAACTTGACATAACTTGTAAGTTCTTGTTCAGCAAATGTGATTCTTGCTGTTATAGAAGACCACAAAAATAATCTGATAGCATGTGACCATCTGTCATGATGCTCTTCTGTAGCTAATAGCCCAATTTGTAAAATAACCAATTACGCTGTGCTGTTCAATTTGAATGTTCCTTGTCTCGTTCCGATGGAACATAGCCCAATAAGTAAATTCGTGCTTTGAATTTTGGTGAGAGATTTCGGTTTCTACCGGATTAAGTATGGATAAATGTATCAATAAACTAGACCGAATTTCGCTACACATAGCGAAATGACACCAACTTGCAATGGTACAATCTAACCATTTTTCAGACAATGGACAACTTCCGGTTCTTGACCTTGACCTTGACGGAGGAGGTCAAGGTCACCGAGGTACCTCTTATATAACGTCTTTTAGGCCCAAAGGGTCGACAATAAGCTCAAAATCGCTCTATCTCTAACCGTTTTCGAGATAATGGTCAACTTCCGGTTTTTTATCTTGACCTTGACGGAGGAGGTCAAGTTCACCGAGGTACCGCTTACATTACGTCTTTTAGGCCCAAACAGTCGAAAATAAGCTCAAAATCACTCTATCGCTAACCATTTTCGAGATAATGGTCAACTTCCGGTTTTTGACCTTGACGGAGGTACCCCTTATGTAATGTCTTTTAGGCCCAAAGGGTCGAAAATACCCTTTGGGCCTAAAAGACATTACATAAGAGGTAATGTCTCTCAACCGTCTTCGAGATAATGGTCAACTTCCGGTTTTTGACCTTGACCTTGACAGAGGAGGTCAAGGTAATCGAGGTGCCTCTTATGTAACGTCTTTTAGGCCCAAAGGGTCGAAAATAAGCTCAAAATTGCTCTATCTCTAACCATTTTCGAGATAATGGTCAACTTCCGGTTTTTGACCTTGACCATGACGGAGGAGGTCAAGATCACCGAGGTACCTCTTATATAAGATCTTTTAGGCCCAAAGCTTCGAAAATAAGCTCAAAATCGCTCTATCTCTAACCGTTTTCGAGATAATGGTCAACTTTCGGTTTTTGACCTTGACCTTGACGGAGGAGGTCAAGGTCACCGAGGTACCTCTTATATAACGTCTTTTAGGCCCAAAGGGTCGAAAATAAGCTCAAAATCGCTCTATCTCTAACCATTTTCGAGATAATGGTCAACTTCCGGTTTATGACCTTGACCATGACGGAGGAGGTCAAGGTCACCGAGGTACTTCTTATATAAGATCTTTTAGGCCCAAAGCTTCGAAAATAAGCTCAAAATCGCTCTATCTCTAACCGTTTTCGAGATAATGGTCAACTTCCGGTTTTTGACCTTGACCTTGACAGAGGAGGTCAAGGTCACCGAGGTACCTCTTATATAACGTCTTTTAGGCCCAAAGGGTCGAAAATAAGCTCAAAATCGCTCTATCTCTAACCGTTTTCGAGATAATGGTCAACTTTCGGTTTTTGACCTTGACCTTGACGGAGGAGGTCAAGGTCACCGAGGTACCTCTTATATAACGTCTTTTAGGCCCAAAGGGTCGAAAATAAGCTCAAAATCGCTCTATCTCTAACCATTTTCGAGATAATGGTCAACTTCCGGTTTATGACCTTGACCATGACGGAGGAGGTCAAGGTCACCGAGGTACTTCTTATATAAGATCTTTTAGGCCCAAAGCTTCGAAAATAAGCTCAAAATCGCTCTATCTCTAACCGTTTTCGAGATAATGGTCAACTTCCGGTTTTTGACCTTGACCTTGACAGAGGAGGTCAAGGTCACCGAGGTACCTCTTATATAACGTCTTTTAGGCCCAAAGGGTCGAAAATAAGCTCAAAATCGCTCTATCTCTAACCATTTTCGAGATAATGGTCAACTTCCGGTTTTTGACCTTGACCATGACGGAGGAGGTCAAGGTCACCGAGGTACCTCTTATATAAGATCTTTTAGGCCCAAAGCTTCGAAAATAAGCTCAAAATCGCTCTATCTCTAATTGTTTTCGAGATAATGGACAATTTTTCTCTAACGGAATTCAACATACAAAAGTCACATGACCTTGACCTTGACACTGAATGTTGAGATTCCATCCATGATGTTACTGCCTACTGACACCGTACACGGGTTGAAACAAGGATTTGAGCGCTATTTCCAGCAATTTTTCGTGATGGAAGAGGTTTTTGAAAAAATATTTTGACCTCAATTTGACCTTGATCTTGAAGGTCAAGGTCAAAAAAATTGCGGATTTCACGACATCTCATCACCCTCTATCTCTGTGCCAAATTTCATCGTCCTACGTCAAATAGCGTAGGAGGAGTTTTCTGGAAACCTCCGTGACGGAAAGAAAAAAAACAAAAAACAAAAAAAAAGGAAGGAATAAACGCCGGAATTCTTAGCAAACCATACCAATTTGCAAACTATGTTTGCAAGTGGGAATGATGGGGAAAAATTTGCACAATCAGCAAAATTCCATTTTGCTAGAAAATAATTCTTAAGTGGGCTATAAATTTGGCACAACAATTTGTAAAATAGCTTTTTAAAAATTAATTTATTAATGTATTTATTTTCTGAAAGCTCACATAACAGCTTTTAACATTTGAATATGCGTATGTTGACATATTTCAGATTAAAACCTTCCCACATATAAGAAAACAACAACAACAACAACAACAACAACAACAACAACAACAACAACAACAACAACAACAACAACAACAACAACAACAACAATAACAGTAACAACAACAACAACGCACACACACATAAACACACTCGTAACTTCTTTCGTATATAACATTCATACAGTTTTCTTACTGTATTACAGTGTTGGCATGGAGACGACCATGAAACCGAAGATGATAGTCACATCGTTGCAAGGGTTTCTGACGCAGAATTTTGGCATCAGTGAGTATACCACAGTGCTAATCATCAAAATTTTTAACTGTTTTCATTATCCCTATATATTTTTGTTCTCGAATGGATTGAATGGCGCAATGTAATGAAGACCGTTTCCCTAACCAAGTAGTAATCACACTTAGAACCTCAAATTATGCGATTCTGAAGACTTTCAAGTTCAGTTTCATTTTTTTTCTGCCGTGTTACGAGTTGCATTAAAAACGAAACGCAGCTTGGGCATAGTGTATTGCACTAAACATTGCGACGTCGATATGACGTCGATGTGAGGTTTTAGACGTTGTCCAGTCAACATTGCAGTAGTAATTGTCTCCCAAAGCAAGGGGAAACATATATACTGTTTGTACGTTCTCTCTGTGTGTGTGTTTGTGTGTGTGTGTTTGTGTGTGTGTGTGTGTGTGTGTGTGTGTGTGTGTGTGTGTGTGTGTGTGTGTGTGTACATGTGTGTGTCAGTGTGGTGTGAACAAAATGTTGTGTACAAAGTAGATCGAGAACGAAAGGTCGGATAGACTTCAAACTTAATCTTGTATTCCTTTGTTAAGCAACAATTCTATCAGCTTTTGACGCATGTTAATTACTCCATTAGGGCAGGCGTATCACGTCGTTACGTATAAATCTTTTATGCGAAATATCTCAGTCACTGAAGACCTGGGAAAGTTCAAACATGGTGGGATTTTTGCTTGTTAGGTCCGAAAGATTCTATTAAATTTTGTCGCAAGCAGAACGAACGAGTGCGGCGCATGATGTCTTCATGTAAAATATGTACATAATTTGAACAAGATCTTGTGTGCAAAATATTTTGCCAACAAAAAGTCTTATCGATTTCAAATTTTATAAGAGTGAGTCACCGGCTGTAACACCACGTGAAATTAAGAAAGGCATCATTTTCTCTTGTTAAGCAAAATATCTCGATAGCGGGAAGTAGGATCGACTTCAAACTTGGTGTAATTATTCCTTGGATTAGTTTTTATTACATCATTTGACTTCGTTGGGATTCTCTTATCACGTCAGCAGAGTGATATAGGTCGTCTGTGTGTTTGTAATTACGTATGTAAACTTTCCTTTAAAATGCTTCTCCCCCATCAGTTTTGATCGAATTCCTTCCTTTCAAATGTGAGGTAGACCTGTCTCGAAAACCATCTATTTCGCCAAAAAATTGACCAAATGGGGCCATTAAAAATTTTTTCTGGCAATTGCTTTTTCTCTTACAATTTTAGTTGGATTACCTTCAAATTTTGCATAAATATTTACCAGGAAGGACTCCTTTAAAAAGTTTCATTTTTGACCAAATGGGGACATTTTTAATTTTTTTAGTAACCAATTTTCCAAAGGTTTTTCCACACAATTTTGATCGTATTGTCTTGAAATTTGCATAAATGTTCACCAGGCGGTTCTCTGATGAAAAGCTACTTTTTTGTTTATTCGCCAAAAATGTGGGGCATTTACAAATATTAGTAGCCAATTTTCAAAATGCTTCTTCTCCCACAATTTTGACTTTTCGAGTTTTGAACTATTGGTGTCTTCTGAAAATTTGTTGTCGCCCGACCAAAAATTAATTAGGGACATTTCAAAATTTGTGGTAGGTAATTGCCCAAAGGTTTTTTTGCCACAGTTTTGATTGCATTGAAATTTTTTGAAAAATTACTTTCTTGGCGATCCTCCAGAAACTGGCTAAATGGGGGGTATTTAAAATAATAAGCTGTCAATTTTCAAAATGCATCTTCTCCGACAATTTACGTCGATATTTTCCCTTTATAAGTAACTCGATCCACCAAAAATTGGCAAAATGCGGGATTTATAATTTTTTGGTAACCAGTTTTCGTAATGTTTCTAGTCCTACAATCTGCATCAGATTCTTTACAAATTTTTTTACTAACTGTTTATTGGGTAGGCCTTTCTTTAATTTTTTGGCGATCGGCCGAAATTTGGCTAAATAGAGAATTTTAAAATGTTTTCTTTTACAATTTTGATTAGCATACCTTCAAATTTGGCATAAATGTTCACTATTCTATCCTTTTTTTGTGATCCACCAAACATTGGGAAAGTGGGGGGGGGGGGGGGGGGGGAGGGACTTTTATAATTTGTTAGGTGTTAGTTTAAGCAGGCTCTTTCTCCACCATTTATCGAATTATAGAAAATAGTCTTACTTCCTTGGAATTATACGTGAAGGAAGCAGGTATTATAAGTAGGTATGAAACAAGAGTTCTACCACACTTTTGTGGTGGTTCTCTTAAGAGTTCCACCACACTTTGTGACGTGATACTGTCTGGACCGGAAGTGTTGTCTGGACCGGAAGTGTTGTCTGGACCGGAAGTGTTGTCTGGACCGGAAGTGACGTCACGATAAGCGTTAGGATAGGCGCGACCATCCATGACGTCATAATGAGGTCATAATGAGGCCATACTGAGGTCATAATGAGGTCATAATGAGGTCATAATGAGGTCATAATGAGGTCATAATGAGGTCATAATGAGGTCATAATGAGGTCATAATGAGGTCATAATGAGGTCATGCTGTGTGGCGGCTTCCTAGGGTGAAAAGGTTGGTTTTGGCTCACTTGATGACTTCATACTGTCTGGAAGTGACGTCATACTGTCTGGACCGGAAGTGTTGTCTGGACCGGAAGTGCTGTCTGGACCGGAAGTGACGTCATAGTGTCTGTTTGTTTCTATCTGCTTCAGTTTTTTGGATGGAGCGCGCGCACGTGTTGGGATGACGTCATGATGAAGGGTAAACGTCACAGCAGAGTGTGCGTAAACGAAACGTCATTTTGTTTTCGTAATTTGAAATAACGGACTTCCGTTGAAGTGTGGAACTTATATTTGTAACATGTCGCCATTTTAACTGTGTAAAAAGTGAAAAAGTGGGATAACTTTCGTTATAGTTGACCGATTTGAATGAAAATTTCACTGTTTGATTCAGTTTTATATCTAGTTTTGTTATAAAGTGGTCACAGGCTATTTACATCGGTGGCTGTATGCATTTTTGTAACATGCCGCCATTTTAACCTTGTAAAAAGTGGAAAATTGGCATAACTTCCGTTGTACTTGGTTGATCTACATGAAAATTTCACTATTTGATTCAGTTTTATATCTAGTTTTGTTATAAAGTGGTTATAGGCTATTTGCGCAGCTGGCTGTATCATTTTTGTAACATGCCGCCATTTTAACTTTGTAAAAAGTGAAAAATTGAGATAACTTTCGTTATACTTGGTCGATTTACATGAAAATTTCACTGTTTGATTCAGTTTTATGTAACGTTTTAACATTAAGTGGTTATAGGCTATTTACACCGATGACTGTATGCATAATGTGACATGCCGCCATTTTAACTTTGTAAAAAGTGAAAAAATGAGATAACTTTCGCTATAGTTGGTCGATTTGCATGAAACTTTCACTGTTTGGTTCAGTTTTATATCTAGTTTTTGTTATAATGTAGTCATGGGCTATTTGCGCAGCTGGCTGTAGGCATAATTTGACATTCGCCATTTTAACTTTTTAAAAAGTGGAAAAGTGTAATAACTTTCGTTATGGTTAACCGATTTGAATGGAAATTTCACCATTGAATTCAGTTTGATGTCTTAGTTTTACAGTAGTTTGTGCATAGGTGGGTTATTGGAATGGCGCGCGCCCACCATTCAAACATGTGTTTGAATTATTTTTTTACGTCAAACTATTGTTCAACAAGTTGTTTAGCAATTGTACAACAATTGTTTAACAAGCTGTTGTTCAACATGTTCAACATGTTGTTGAACATGTTCAACAACATGTTCAACATGTTCAACAACATGTTCAACATGTTCAACAACATGTTCAACTTGTTCTACATGTTCAACATGTTCAGCAACATGTTCAACATGTTCAACATGTTGTTGCACAAGTTGAACATGTTCAACATGTTCAACATGTTGAATATGTTCAACTTTTTCAACAACATGCTGCTTAACAAACTGTTCAACAAGTTGTAGTTCAAGCAAAGAAAAAACAAGACATATGTTGAATAGGTTTATTAATACATTTAAATACACTTAAATACACTTAAATACACTTAAATATATACAGCTTAAATCTATAACAATATTATAACATTTATAGATTTACAAAGTCTTTATTATAATGTTTAGTCAAATAAGTCTATTTTTCTTCATCTGCTTCACTCTGTTCACTGGCATCCATATCACTTTCTTCGTCACTGCTTTCATCTTCCTCCTCCTCATCTAGAAGCTCTTCAAAGAATGCATCGTTTCTTCTTATAGCCGCCTTTAGTGCCTTTGAATACTCGTAATGTTTTTCATCAACAAAGTAATTGAAGTCTTCTAAAATGGTTTCATAATGTTCGTTTTGTTGTAAACGTTGGGCATATTTGAATAGTCTCATAAACAGTTGTTTAAGTCGACGCTTATAAATGGGTCGAAAGTCATCACTTGCTATGTCACGCGCATCTTCAAGCCCTTGTTCTTCATATTCTGAAACCTTTTCTTGAAATTTGGTATCATATTCATCGTAGACTTCTTGAACCATATCATACCAAACAGAGTCTGTTTCTGACTCACTTTCAGAGTCTGTTTCTGACTCACTTCCAGAGCTGCCGTCATCATCACCCTCAACACAATGTTCCATGTGTTTGAACAAAGCTTCTTGACTGTTGTATAACGCACCACATTCTGTACAAGCATGTGCATTCTTTTCAGTCATGTTGACGCTTTGACTTTCCATAGAAGACCCATCTAAAGTTTCAGTGATAGGTGGTTTTACAGGGTTTTCCATATCTATCTCCAATTCTTCTTCTTCTGAAGTGTGAGCATTCTTTAAGTGCCTTTTAAGACTTTGTGGCCAATTGTAAGATTTCAAACAAATGTTGCATTTATACATCCTTTCGGTTCAACATGCACTTTTCAAATGAAGAAAAAGCCTTTAAACATAGCCTTATATACAACTTGTTGAACAACATGTTGAACATGTTCAACTTGTTGAACAACATGTTGAAGAACATGTTGAAGAACATGTTCAACAAGTTCAACATGTTGTTGAACATGTTGTCTACGCCTAGGGTTAGGGTTATGCCGCTTAGAGGAGTCTAACGTCATGACGTCTTTATGACGTTATCATGACATCATTATGACGTCATCACGTCATCATTATAACGCCATAATAACGTCATTCGAACAGGCGCGCGCTTTACCAAAAAAAAAACTGACTCAGCAGAATTTGTTTCTGTTTGATAGGTATGAAATGCATGTCTCACTCTTCCTTTTATGTTACTTCGATGTAATCAAAATATGGTGTGTAACTTGCTCAAAAATGCTCAAAAATGTTAAAATTGCTGACTCAGCAGAATGTTACTTATGTATATGAATGTCTCACTTACAGTTGTGAAGTTGTACAGCTGTAAAGCAGAGACATCTAGCGGTGAAGTCAAATGGTCTGCCAAATGGTATTGATCCGCCAACTAGACCTGAAATGTGATAAAATGTATTCTCTCTCACACACACACACAGACAGACATGTTTTTTTTGCTTCATTTCATAATATAGGATGGCCCTTAAAAGGGCCTGAAAGATTTTAGTATATATCAGCAGCAGTTATGGGGTTGTCCCTCATATTCCAACCACACTTGACACTTGCAGTATCGTTGAGTCAGTGTTACTATGCGGTTGTTCCACATAAATGTAATTACTACGTCAGGCTTCACTGCAGTGATCTGAGTTGGAAATTGTAGCACCTCCTCCAAAGCATATGTAATATCAGCTGCTTCAGCTTCATCACGCATATTTACCCAGATGCAAACAGATTCATTCGCTTGAAACGCTGTTAAGTCATCAATGATGATAGCTGGTGTGTTATCCATGATGTGTCTGACAATGTCTCTAAGCCTTGAGACACCACACTTATATAGGATTTTATCATGCTGATTCGGCAAAAGTTTTTGCTGCTCTCCTGGGGGGGGGGGGGGGTCGGTACATAGTATATCCTGGGGGGGGGGGGTCAGTCCCGACTGCCGCCTGGGGGGGGGGGGTCAGTCCCGACTGCCACCTAGAAGGGGGGGTCAGTCCCGACTGCCACCTAGGGGGGGGGGGGGGTCATGGCTTTTTAGGGTCTGTTGCCATGGTTACACTGATTGACAGGTGGAGTTCATTGGCTTCATGATGATTGACTCGGCCAAAACTATCAAGCAACTTTCGCTCCAGACAGTATGACGTCATCATGACGTCATCATGACGTCATGGATGGCCAAGCCTATCCTTACGCTTATCGTGACGTCACTTCCGGTCCAGACAGCACTTCCGGTCCAGACAACACTTCCGGTCCAGACAGTATGACGTCACTTCCAGACAGTATGACGTCATCAAGTGAGCCAAAACCAACCTTTTCACCCTAGGAAGCCGCCACACAGCATGACCTCATTATGACCTCATTATGACCTCATTATGACCTCAGTATGACCTCATTATGACCTCATTATGACGTCATGGATGGTCGCGCCTATCCTAACGCTTATCGTGACGTCACTTCCGGTCCAGACAACACTTCCGGTCCAGACAGTATCACGTCACAAAGTATGGTGGAACTCTTAAGAGAACCACCACAAATGTGTGGTAGAACTCTTGTTTCATACCTACTATTATAATCTACTTGGCTGTTACTTGGAGTAAAAGAAAAAAAATCGGTGAAACCTCAGCGATTTCCAGGAAAAGAAGTCTTACTTTTTTCATTTTTAAGTAACGGCAGCAGGCATTATTTCTTATCTGCCTAATAATTTTTTAGTGATTGCCCAAAAATTAGCGAAAACGAAAAAAAAAAAGTAAAGAGAAAATGAATGAAATCTTAACGAACTCTAGAAGAATAGCGTCATTGTCTTGTAATTTTAAGGAACAACAGCACACATTACTATCTAACAGAATATTACTTTTTTTTTGGCAATTTGCCAAAAATCAAGGGAAATATTAGCCCAAATCAATTCTCCTTAAGACATATCTCTCAGGTTTTAAAATTTTTGTGGAAGTTAGGGTGTATCAGTGTACATCTGGCTTTTTCTTGTTTTGGCAGTTCGACAAATATTTGCGTAAATATTTGCAAAAATCTTGCGTAAAATCTTAACTAACTCCAGAAAAACAGTTTTACTGTCTTGACATGTTAGGTGAAGGTAGCAGACATTACTCTACCTGGCTGTTGCTTCTTTTAGGTGATTGGCCGAAATAGGCGATGATTTTCGCAAAAAAGCTGAAAATATTTAAGTAAAATTGTAAAATTTTAAGAAATGGTAGTAGGATCATTAGGCGGAACTTTTATTATGATTGACCAAAGAAATGGCGAAACGTTTGGCGAAAATTTTAGGTAAACGAAGCAGGATTTAATACTTACCTGACTATTGATTTTTTAGGTGATTCGTCAAAACAACTAGAGGAATTTTAGGCAAAAAATCTTGAAATTTTCAGTAAAATCTTCACAAGCTCCAGGAAAATAGTCTTACTGTCTGGAAATTTTAAGGAAAGGTAGCAGGACTTATTTCCTCCAAGATATAAGCGTCCCTGCCTTGTAATTTTGGTGACATTTTGTGAAAAAGCAAATAATTTTCAGTAAAAGTTTAACTTACTCCATAAAAATAATCTTACTGCCTTGAAATTTTAAACAAAGGTAGAAAGCATTATTACCTACCTGGCTATTACTTTTTTGGTGATTGACCAAAATATTTTGGTAAAAACCCAAAAGTATCCGTAAAAGCTTAACGAACTCCAGGAAGATAGAATAGTCTTAGTGTCTTGAAGAAAAGGTAGACGTTACTACCTACCTACCTGCCTGTTAAAATGTTTGGCGAGTGGCTAAAAACTGGAAGAAATTTGAGCAAAAAAAAGTCAGTGAAATATTAATTGACGCTAGAGAAATGGCCTTTGTGGGTTGAGACTTTGATTGAAGATATCGGTCATTAACATTTACCTGACTGTTTCTGCAATTTGGAACCTACTTGACTATTTTTTTTTTTGGTGATTCGCCAAACAAGTTTAGGAAATACTGAAAATATGCGAAATATTTTTTCAGTGAACGCCGGGAAAATAGCTTCATTGTCTTTAACTTTTAAATAGAAAGGTAGTAATCATTACTTCTGACCTGGACATTACTTGTTTTTGTTGATTGACCAAAATTTGGCGGAAATAGTGGCAAGAGAAATAGCGTGACTATCTTCAAATTTTAGATAAAGATAGCCATTATTGGTACTTACCCAGCTATTACTGTTTTTCATAATTCGAAAAAATTGGCGGAAATATTGGCGAAAAACCAATTTCGTGATAGAATCGTAACTAATACTAGTTACATAATGTTACCGTATTGAATTTTGAATTAGGGAAGAGGATATTCGAACCAATTTCGCCACTATTTATCTGTCTGTTTGTGATTATTCAAAAAGTGGCGGAAATGTTGCGGAAATTCAAATTCTTACTAAAATCGTTACTTAACACAAGAGATATAATCTGATTTTTTTTAAAATTTTAGATGAGAAAAGCGCAAATTAGTACCTTTCTGACTAAAACCTTATTGGTGATTCGCCAAAAATATTGCTGAAAATGCATCTGGCTCTGGGTATTTGGCCTTAATCTCTTAAAATTTGATTAAAGGTGGCTGGCATTGATACCCACCACTCTATTACGTTGGAAGAAATATTAGCCCCAAACCAATTTTCATGAAAACGCATCTCCTCCTAAGTTTTAAATGGAAAATGGATGGATGGAAGTGGTATATATGTCTACCTGGCTATTTCTTCTTTTTGGCGATTCAAATAAAATTGGCGGAACTATTAGCGAAAAAATCGAACAATTTTTCAGTAAAATCTTAAATGCCGAAAAAGAAATAGTCTTGCTGTCTTGAAATTTGGCGGTTATTGGCACTTACCTGGCTGTTGATGGTTTTGGTGATTCGGAAAAAATTGGCAGAAATATGAATACAAAACCCAAATTCTTCTCGCAAATTTTAACTGACGCTTGAAAAATAGCTTGCTCTCTTAACCTAAGTTAGCAGGCATTACTAACTTTGCTTATTACCTTAGTAAATAATGATGAAAAGCCAATTTCGTGACAAACCGTATAGATATAATTTTATTGCCAGAAAATTTTAAACAATGGAAGTGGAGACTAGTATTTATCAGGCTAGTGTTTTTTTATGTTAGTGGTTCTCCACATTATCGAAAATATATTGGCGAAAACCGTGCTTTTATGGAAATCTTAAATCCTAAGTGATACTAGGTATGTTGCCACACTAAATTTTTATCAGCCGTGTTATACATACATATATATATATATATATATATATATATATATATATATATATATATATATATATATATATATATATATATATATATATATATATATATATATATATATATATATATATATATATATATATGTATTGGCGGAATTTTTTAGCCTTTCGTTTGACGACCTGCTAAAACTGGTGCATGTATCGCCCAAACCAATTCTTTTTAGAAACACATTCTCTCCTAGAAATTTGTGGAAGCGCCATAAAATTTTGGTTGAATGTGTGTGTGAATGGTGGGGAGATGTGGGTGGTTACAAGGGGTATAAGTATAAAACATTTTAGTAAAATCTAGGAGCCTTGCTGTCATAAGAATGTAGTCTATTCCTACTGCTACTGATCTCTTGTGTAATGACAAGCAACTTACCATATTGGCAGCAAAATATGCCTCCCTTCCTAACGAAGTGAGTCATCTGTTAACACTCATGAAGAAGGTCTTTCTAGTGCCTTTTTTGGTCGATGGGAATGCACCAATACAAGGTAATACATCATGGTTATAACTACACTTAGGGTACAAATCGTTACCGTAACCGTAAAGTGTTGGTGTTGCGTTTAGAGTCGTACCTAAATTAGACTGGTTGGAGGGGTGACGGTTAGCAGGGAAAAATCATCAAGTAGATAATTGGTGATGTAGCGAGCACTTTCCAGACCCGAATAAAAAAGAATGCGATAAAATCTATTTGTAACAACCACCTTGTAAAGACTCGGATAAAGAGACGTAAGGTAAAACCTATTTGTCGTGACCCCTTCCAGACCCTGATAAAAAGGACATACAGTAAAACCCTTTTTAGCGACCAACTTCCAGACTCGCATGAAAAAGATCTGCAGTAAAATCTGTTTTAGTACCAACCATAAAGACTCGGAAAAAGAAGCACAATAAAAACTGCTCATAGTGATTGCCGTCCGGACCCTGATAAAAATGACATACAGCAAAACCACTTTTAGTGACCACCTGCCAGACCTAGAGAAAAAGTTGTACCGTTAAGCTATCTATAGTGAACACCTTCTAGACCGAGATAAAACACCTGTAGCTGGAGTTAGAAAAAAGGATTGAAATACCCATAAGTCAAGTGACGCACCCCCTACCCCACTTCCCCTTCAAAAAATGGAAAAGGATGATAGGCAAACCAAAGTCTGGGCGCTTGAGATACACTTATTCAGATATATTTATGTAAGATAATTTTTCTGATTATAGTACAAACTTGTTCCAATAAAAATTTATGAAACGGTTGTCTGGAAAAGATTTTTAGTTCACACAACGACAACGGCTGGCTAATAAAAGTGTTTGACATGTTTCAGTACACTGTTGTTTCAATCTCGTTATGTTTTATTCCCTTTATGTGTTTGTTTGATCTTATAGGTATAGCCAGAATAATAAAAAGTAATGCAGATAGAGGAGCTCCTTGGCGTACGCCACTTCTTATCTTAAAATATTTACTGGAGTATCCATTGTTCAACGTACAGCTTTCAATGTCTGAGTAAAATACTTTGATCCACTCACGAATATTTTTTCCGAAATTAAAGGCTTCAAGAAATTTGTCACTGAAGCTCCAGTCAAGCTTATCAAAAGCTTTTTCAAAGTCTATAAATGCTAGAATTTCTTCCTTGTTCTTACGTTTAAGTAATCTATGCAATCAATTTGAGTGCGAATATTGTAACCAATAAATCTGTCTTTCATAAAACCATTCTGAGTAGGTCAGTTACTTTTGACAATACTTTTTGAAATCTTCTTGCAAAGCAGTTAGTTAGTATTTTTGTGTCGGTATTTAACAGAGTGAGAGGTCTCCAGTTTTGAAGTTCAGTAAGGTATTTCCCTTTTTTGGGATTCAGTGTAATAATGCCTCGTTTTTGTTCATAAGACAGATTTCCACATTGAAAGCTGTATTGATAAGAATATAGAGGACAATCTGAAATTTCGTTCCAAAAGAAAAGATAGAGTTTCTTTGGTCAAATTCAAGAAATATGCTTTACTACGTAAATAATGACCATAGGATTCTGTGCGTTCTGTGTCTCGAGATCAATCCTAATAGATTTAGTTTCAAATTGTATTTCTTCAACTGTTCTGTATTTTGATTCATTGGCCATTTCTGTTTCTAAAACGTTTAATTTGTTGTAAAGATGTTGTTTTTTTTAGTTTTTCTTCTTTGGATTTGTTCTTTGAATATACAATTGAATCCTTTCTGATAGAATGTTTTTAAAACTCCCAATCAGTGTAAGGGTTACTGACTGAGGATTTTCGATGTTCTGCTATTGTATTTCTAATGAGTATAACGTAATTGTCATCTTGAAGTAGATGTGCCGGAAATTTCCTCCAGCCAGGTCCTCTTTTAAGGTTTTCATTAATCACACGGATTTTTAATATAATTGCAATATGGTCGGATCTATAGCCAGGTATTATATCAATATAGTTTAGATCAAAATTTATACACGATGAGGTTAGCCGGTAGTCTAATCTTGATTGGGTTAATGAAGGGTGTTTGCGTCGCAAGGTAAATCGACAATTTGTTTCGTTTTTTACTCGCCATAGGTCAACAAGACAAAATTCTCGCATAATTGTAGCAATTTTTAGACTGCTTTAAACTTATTGAAATTCTGTGGCGATCTATCTAGTGTTCCAGCGAGGATTGCATTAAGGTCACCCCCTAATATTAACCTTGCGCTTCGCAATAGGCTATATATCTCCTCCCAAAACTCAACCTGGTCGGTTTGAAACTCAAGGTTTGGGGCATATAGATTTAAAATACAATACTGGATTTCATTGATGTTAATATCTTTTGATACATACCGTCCTCTAGTATCAGTTTTATAGTTTAATATATTCATGTTAATAATATTTTCTTGTGATAGTGAGTACTCCCCTGCTTGAAGTTGTGCCATGTGAAAATATCATTTCATCACCTTTACTATAGCAGTCCCACTTGGCTTTCCAAAGCTTTTCTTCACTTAAACAAGAATGAGTTTCTTGTAACATAATTATATCAAAGTTTCCTTTTGGATGATACCTGACAAATGTTTCGTTGAGTTTCTGTTTATTTCGCAGACCCCTACTGTTTTGTGAGAAAAAAGTTAATTCTGTAGCCATCTGATATTTATAGATATGATATTTGAGTGTTTATCAGTGATGTATAGATGTAAGATGTTCTCCATTTCAGCAAAGTGTTATAAACGTAACATTAAATACAGTGCAGTTAAACAAAGTGGTGAACGTATTGATATTATGCTAGTTAAAGGTCTTTAGATTCATAGCCTGTTCAACCTAGATTTGAAAAAATAGAAGCAAGAAATGGTGTTCACTTTTGCGTTAAGTTTTTGGAGAGAGAAAAACAATAGCTTACGGTCTTCTCAAAGACAATAAGCGCAAGTCTCCATACATGTAAGACTATAACTGTAAACGATAGCAATAAAGAGATTTGTTATTAAGATTTAATGCTTGAATTGTCTTTTTTTAGAAAAAAGAGAAAAAGGCAAAGGGAAGAGAGGGATAAATGAATAATCATTCACGGTCGTGTATGCAATTATTGAATTGGCTTTTCATCGGTCACAGCTTCAGCTCTTTAACTGTTCAATGGACATACCTGTGTTATTCATCGCCCATTTAGTGCCACTGCTTGCATTCAGCAAAGTATACAATGGTAATAAATGGATTCTGCTCTCCATGTGTTCCATAGACACCCAAACACCACTACTCTTTCATTTGAAATCTGTCATTGTTGTATATTTCAATCATAAGTAGGTCACTTTCTATTCTTGTAACAGGTTTTGTTTTCTAAGTCAAAACCTGTTCGAAATCGAGGCTGTAGAAAAGAAAACCATTTGATTTTTATTTTTTATTTACACATTCCGGTACTTTCCAGTGCAATTTTCTTCTAAATCGGCTTTAAACCTGTTGATTTACAAACTTAACTACACCGTCTTTTCTTGTACCAGCTTTATAGCATATATAGCTTAATTAACATATCGGGTATATCTGCAACTACTACATTTGCTTATTAACTACTGAATATTAAAGCTCAAGCTAAAACACATTCGTTTTGGTCCATTCGGATCTGATGCTGAAGCTGATGAATGGCCCGTGTGCGCCACGGAACTGATTGAATGGCCCGTGTGCGTCACGGAATTGCTTGTCTAGCCCGTGTGCGTTACGGGAATGCTTGAAGAGGCTGACTGCATTACGGGCGTGCTTTATGTCGGTTTTGACACCGGTGAAGATGGCTTTTTTTATCTTCTCCATAGAGGCAGTTGCTGATTTTTTCCTGCAAACAATTTGAAGTGCGCTTGTACCTTCGTACTGCAAGGCTTCGATGACCTGTGACTTCTTGAATGAGCTGTTCATCAAATCCTTGTTCGTCCATGCGAGTTGCAGCTCTTGCGCTTAAGCTGTGATTGGTTCGATAACCCGATAAATTCCCCTTTTTACAGATTTCGCTGACAACTTGCGATATTTTATGTCGAATGGGTTGTTTAGCGTACCAGCATGTAGTAAATTTTGCTTCTCCGGACAAGGGGCGTATGTAAGAAAGCCCTGTGGTCTCGGATTCGGGCACAGCGAGTTATATTTCTCAAATAATCGCACAATGCATCGAGCTTTATTTGAGGGATTTTTAAATGCTTTGACGCACTTTCTTCTTATATCATTTGTTTTGATACCTCTACTGTGACATTTACTGTAATCTTCGTTGTATTGCAAATATCTGCGTCCATTATGATCAGCGTTAATGGAAAACTGGGACCTACTTCCAGCACGTAAAGATCGATTCTCACTGCTACCTCTTAAGGCAAAATGCATAACAATCATGTAAAAAACTGTATGCAATAAAGTTTCAGGATCCGATTCGCCAAGCGCACCATTTTCCCACAGACACTCCTCCTCGTCGGTGGTAATGACTTGCGCCTGTTTTGGCTTAGTACCAATGCCTGCTTTGGCGCGATTTTTCATTATATTGTCCAATGTATTTCTGAGCTCAAAAAATGCTCGATCCGCCAAATACTCTTCCTTTTCTTTCAAATGCATTTGTATGCATACAACAATCCTTTGACTGCTCCACCGTTGTACTCTGATTCATCCTTTTTTCGAATCTCTTGGATGAAACGAGAAAGTATGTAGTTAAGCTCATCCTTTGTCATATCTTCTAGCCTTGGCAAAATTGGACTGAGCTGGATCCCTGGAGTGTTAATAGCTGCTGCGTCCTTGCACAGATCCATTCGTTATACAGTTTTACAGCCCACTTGATTTTACTATCCGTACTTTCAGCTAATCTGCAAAGAGTTGAAATCTTGATCATTTTTTTGCCTTTTATGTTACACAATGTGTTGCAGACTTTATTAAATATTGGTGGCAGTTAGCGCGATAAATGTTCGCAAACTTGATCTTTAATTTTATTTTGCATTTTCACTTTTAAGGTACAAATTAACACTTCGTAACAACGTTAATACATTTATCTTTTTGTCGCGTTTATTTCAGCCTCTTCCTCAGACACGAGAACGAAATCTTGTACTTTCCTCACAGTCACTGATGTCTTCAAACTTTGGATACTCATTCTCTGTGTCATTTTCAAATATATTTGTGTCGATTTGTGACAAAATCAGGTCAAGAGAGCGGTCACTCTCGGGTTTATCATTAATCCCATCGGTATCGATTTGTGACAGAATTTTGTCCAGTGAATCGTCACAATTTACATTTTCTTGATTTGTTTCGATTTGTGAAATTAAAATGTCCGTGGAATCAGCACTATCACTTTGATTTAGAACCTGTGTTAAGTCGCCATCAAATAACTGACAAAATTTGTAAGCACAATTTTCAATATCTTGTGTATTATCCATTTTGTTGTTTGACCGTCCGTTAGAAAAAGCGAAAAATTGATTCTACGTCAACTATTTGTAACGTGAAAACAGGTTTTGATTTTTTCACACTTATTAATTGAATTAGCACGCGAACAAAGGGAGGTTTTGACTAACCAAACAAAACCACTTCTTGCTTGAAGAAAGTTCCCAACTAATGATTGAAAAATGGTAAATAATTCGAACACAGGTTTTGACTGGATTTTCAAAACCTGCGGGCTTCGTCCTTAGGTTTCGAAAAACCAGTCAAAACCTGGTTCTCATTATTTACCTTATTCGTCAATCGATGTTCAATGTGTTTTATTGATAGTAAAAGCGAGCATATTCGGCACTCTATGGAGACCATCGAGTGCCTTTGCAAACAAGTCATTTAGAATGTCGATGACAGCCACATTGACACGGAGATCTTATGAAAGCTCCACGGATGGATAGCTTTGAAACGCAAAAGTCTGGGCGCTTGAAATACATTTGTTCAGATATATTTATGTAAGATAACAGGTCTTATTTTTCTGAAAATAGTACAAACTTGTTCAAATAAGTTTATGAAAGGGTTTTTATGAAAGAGATTTTTAGCCCACAAAATGGCAACGGCTGGCTAATAAAAGTGTTTGCCATGTTCGGGTACAGTACTGCTATTGTACACTGGATACTCTACTTGCTTTCCTTCCATGCCTCCTTTCCTCGATCAGAGATAGATCTTCAGTGGATTTGTTGTATTTTTGTTAGCGGTTCGGCAAAAACCCCCCACCCCTTCCCACCCCATGCTGTTATGTTACTGGATTACATTCGACCCTTCTCAACCCCAACACCCCTAACACCACTCCCTCCCCCTTCCTGCTCCGAGGCAGTTTCTAGGAAAAACAAAAGCATATTTGATTATGCATGCTTCGTTAGTTGAACTTGCGTGTTTCCGTTGTTGACTTGTGTGCTTCAGATGTTGACTTTTTCTTTTTTCCTTTTCCAGATATGATCAACACCATTGACATTCGCAAGGGACTGTTGAACATCTAGTCTATCCTTGACCCCTACGGTTTGGAAGGCGATACATATGTCGGACAAGAAGAAAAAACTCATAGCAATTAAATCGCTTAAAATGACATCAAACCGTTCACTTGATGTTTTATCAGTAACAATGGGTCGTTCGAGTAATGAAAGTGGTTAATATTTATAGATTTGGAGTGATAATCGATTAATACTGAAGTCTGTTTATTTACTTAATTGTGCATTTTTGCAAAAATCTTAGCCGATTTCGTGAGCCGCTAAATTCGAGAAAAAAATTGTGCTGTTGCGCTTCGTGTTTTCACAAAAAAATGTAACTGATAACCTTGCTGCTTTCTGTGATTTTATTTTTTTAAGTTGCCCCCTCCGCTCCCCCCCCCCTTGAAAATTAGTTAATTTGTCTGGTAGCACATGGAACTTCGAAAAAGAAAATACATCTTTGACGTGCTTTTAGCAACACTCCCCTCTCTCGCTTCAACTCAATACTGGTTCCACGAAGAAACCAGACTGCTGGTGACGCCGCTTGAAGTAGGAGGAAGGAGGGGGAAGAGGACGAACTTGATATTCCTAGCCGTCGCCCATACTTCCGTCGGCATGTGTGAACTTTCATTCCTTTTCGTTTTAAATATAAAAATGAATTTGCCGAGTTTTCGAATTTGTTCGTATTTTTGGGTGAACTGAGATAAATTTAGAAAAGCCCTTATTCCAAATGTGTAAGCTTCTCTCAAACCAGCGGAATTTAAATTTGCAGTTATAGTTTCTGAACTGTTTTACAGAAAGAAAAATAAATAACAAAAAAAAATAAAATAAAAAGGGGGGGGGGGGAGAAGCTTATGCAAGTCTAAATTGTTTCCTGAGTTGGGTCTCCTCGTATAAAGTTTCACAATATGAGAAAGAGTGGAGCCAACTATCCTCTAATAAATTGATATTTTATTTTATGGGGATGGGTGGTTTTCGGAAGGGAGAGAGAGAAAGAAGTTAGGGGAATTGGAGTGAAGGAAAGTTTCGCCATCAAGCTCCGGGGTAAATTTTCTCCTAGATTTGACACATAATATTTATGCTAATTAAATTTTATAAAATCTGTGTAATTGCTTTATCCCGGTTTATGATACACATATCAATAAAATAACGATTTCTTCGCTAAAGGCACAAGCTGTTTGGTTTTACCGTCGCTTGGGTTACAGCTAATTAACTGTGATATGATATATTGCTCAGGGGAAGTAGAAACCACGATATGCGCTAAGAAAATAAGCCTTCTGTTAATGGAACATGTTTTAGTTCAGAACTTTCCCTGATGAAAGATGGGTCTAGGACATGTGCCACGTGAACATGTGGGACCCAGAAAACCGCTACCCGGACAACTGCCATCAGGACAAGTGCCCCCAGGCGGACATGTGCTACCCGGACAACTGCTATGAGGAAAGGTGCCCCCAGGCACATGCCGCCTGGGGGCACTTGTCCGGGTGGAGTTTTCCGGGTGTCCGACGACTGATACATATTTTAATCAGCCGCAGGTGTCGGTAACAAGATAACAAGACCATGACAGCCTCCAACAGAGATCTTTTATCTCTACACACATCAGACAATTTGCCCTTGCTATGAGACGAGAAAAAATGTAGAGTTGTGGGTTAATATCAACCTGGAATTAAGAGCACCTCGAATGCAAGGCTTCTTTCTGTTATCACGACGCAGTTCAACTGTTATTGGCAAGCCAACGTTAAGAGCATAACCTCCAAACAGAACTGGGCATTAAACAGTATCCACCAATGAAGACAGACCGACGGACAACGCCAAAACGTGTAGTCCTCCTCCTAGGCCTGTAGCCTAGGCTGGGGCCAAATAAAGGCGCGGACGCATCACTCCCAAAACGAGGTCCCTTGTTAGCATCTTTTGCAGTGATACACAGTAAACAATCGACCTGATAGAATGTCTATAAACTCGACCGGAGTGGTTTAACATGCACTCACCTTTTGCAAAATGAAACGAGAGTAATCGTTCTCAATAACAATGCTTTATAATAATTATCCCGGTAATGACTTAACCGAGGCACTGTGTCCTTACTGCTGAATGTTTTATGCTTTGTCTGGAATAATAATAATCTTTAAATATCAAATCAAGGCCTGTCCGCAACATTGGCCCTGATTCCCTGGATAACTGCCATGCGTCCTATGGCAAGCAACTTTTATTGGCTTTCAGTGACATTTTTTCACACTGAAATATAAACAAAACAAGATTATTGAAGGACAATGATCCGGCTCATTTAGACTGATTTTAGGATATTATTCTGGTAACAGTTTCGACCCAGTCCCAAGTGCGAAAGACACATTGACTGAAGATATAAAGTGATGGACGTCATTGAAAAAATTAATGATACATAATAATAGTGAATTTGAATTGTGCGAGATCGGTTTAGAAATGTACTCATATCCGCAATATATATATATATATATATATATATATATTTATATATATATATATATATATATTCTTTTGTCCTTAAATATAAAAATATGACGCTTACTTTTGCATAGTAAATATAAGATATTTATTTAAATTGACGATTTTATTCACAAAATTACACCTGTATCTAATTCAATATAAGTAATTCTCAATTTAAAGGCGTGATATATTTTCTTCAGTTAGAAATTGATACGACACATCTAGAAATGTAAGAAAATAAGTAAGACCTAAATTTATTAAGGAACCATTCAGAAATGTCTTGAAACTGAACGAATACGAAAACGGTATTCCATAAAGATGGCGTTGTTGCCTAGTTTCGTCATGTTATTCATCACTTAGAGATATTTGTAACTGGATAAGAGATAACTTTAATCAAATACAGATATCTATAAAATGTCTGTTATTTCTTTTCCTTCTATTCTCTTACTCATATTCAGTGCTACTTAGAGATATTTTTTGTTAAACAGGGAACATATCTAACTTAATTGAAGACATCTGAACATATCCCCACGCGAATTATGTCTTTATGTGGAACAAGAGCCATTTTGAAGAGATTTAGACACCCCATAGCCACAAGTTTAATATTTTAGTAAAAACTCTAGAAGCAGCGCAACCGGAAATGAAAATGACTCTTGGCAACATATGTTTGACCAAAATGAACAAGTTAAAAAAAGAACTGTACTGAGAGGAAGAGAACACCCCATCTATCGTTTTATGTCGAGAAAGCGCCTCCGCCTAACCTCTTTTTCTGTCCGGGAGCATTGGATCCAAGAATAACACAGACAATCGATAAAAAAGCATGAAAAACGGAACAGTTACTCTTCGAACATACAAAAGGGTGAATGTTAACAAATTCTTGATAAAAAGACTATTAAATAACTCAATATTGCAGAACTTAAATCGAAAAAATGTGGTTTCAAAATTGTGTAAGCCATTCTTCTGCTTTATTTATTTATTTATTTTTGATAAAAACACTGGCTAAAGTTGTTTTGCTGACGATTAAGAGCGAGGCCATGAATAGGGTCGGCATTGCACGTCACAGAAGGTTGTTTTGGCAGGCAAACGGCTTTTATTACACCGCTACCGGTACCATCTATGACCTACTTAAACTTGGCAGGGCACTCACTTTTCTGTGTAACAATCCCTGCGAAGTACGCCACGTCATTACGACGTCACGTGACGTCATGGTATTTGAGATACAGTGGCATATATAATCGTGGAGCAGACTGGTTCAAAATTAGCCGTTTTTCCCAACTAAAATAGGCCATACCATAGGAACCTGAGCCTTCTAAAAATCCTGGATTCAAGTAAAAATCCAAGAGAAACCACATTGATAAAAACTAAATTTAATACACATTCGTTTCATTGTTTACATGTATTTTTGCTTTGTTGTGTTGATTTTAGGAAGGGGTTGGAGGGCGGGGGTAGAGTTGGAGGGGGGGGGGGGGAGGGGGATATGCTCTAGCCCACAGATGGGAGCACACCATCAGATAAACTATATATCCCTTGCCACTCGGGCTCCCGTAATTGTAACAATGCTCATCCAGGGTACTTTTTTTTTAAGAATCGCCATCTTATCCAACCTGATAAAATTTCTCCAAATGTTGCGGTTTGTTGCTGATTCGAAATGTTTCTCCTTTGCTTAGAAAACGTACATAGACGTTGCGAAAACCGCTGTTCTATAAGTATCAGACGTTCACTCGGCGTTGAATGTACTATTTCCGCTGTGGTCCTATTTTTAACATAAACAGCATTTCGAGAATCAATTAAAATTTTCTGGTATATTAATTGTGCATAAAACCACAACAATACAAAACTATGCTTTTGTAATGGTACACAAATTTCACCGCGTTCTCACTTAAAAGGGTTATTGGTTATAGTGGTATTTATGTACAATTAATAGAACAGAAAATATTTAATTCTTTCAAGAATCACTATTTATGTTATCCAGGTCACTACCATTTTTATCACGTGGTTGTTATTATTCTGAAAATAAATTTCAGAATTTGACATGCATTAATTTTACGCCCCTAGTAATCGATTGTTTCGCGTTTCAAAATGAAGAAATCTATTCGAAAAGATGTGATATCCAGCAATCAAAATCGTAATAAGGCACATATTCATAGATGTTCTTAAAAGACCGACTTTATGGGGAAGTAAAGGAGCGCGAATAAATAGTAACTAAAATGTGTAAAATATGAATGTTTTTATACAATAGAAATTGTCGAGAGGCCATTTAAATGAACGCGAGAAAAATAAAATACACAGCATGCATCTTGTGATTTTTTGGGCAATTTTGTTGCCATAGTTCTATTCCAGCGTGCCGCTGTAGTTTCTATTACCGTTTGATACAAGGGTGTGCCATGATTTTAATCTTGACATTAACATTAACACTCTTGAGTGATTTCATATTTTAAGGCAAACCTGCATATTTATGTTTATTTATTCGCCATTACTTGGTAAATATTTTTTCTGTATCAATTGTCACTTTGGCAATATATTTTATTTGCAAAACGTTTGTGACGTCAATTCGAATAATCTGACGTTTTTTTCTGTGACGTTCAGGGGACGCACGCTTGTTTGCGGGTGATTCATATCAGTATGTAAATATTATTGTAGGTTCCAATTAAGAAAAAAAAAAAGTTTTACGAAATGCAATAACCATAGATTAAATGCGAACGGAGATTTGTTTTGATCTCATTAAGTTTGTTTTGATGGTAAGCTATTGCACATCACCATAATGAAGATATCCACTTAATCTTCACTGTTGTTTTTTTTTTTACCAGACCGCGTTACACTCATATTATCTTATTTTTCACACCACATAGTGTGTTTTTCGGGGAAAGCTCTGTAGGAAACCAGTGAGCAATAGCATTCCTCTGCCTCATGCTTGGGAATGTGAGACAGCAAAGGCTGACTTTGAAAAAACAGAATATAAAGTGGAACCTCAGTCCGGACAAACCTCGATACAAAGGGCATCTTACTAAACCGGGCAGCTTTCTTCAGTACCGTTTAAATTTCCATAGACTTGTGTATTAACGAAACCTTGGAAAAGCGGACATGTCGGAATTCCGAATACCGGACATTTCCAGTACCAAACTGAGGCTTTGCTGTATAAAAATATTAAAAAATACCGGGCTATCCTAATAAGGGGTGAAAATTTATCTTAGAAGCCCAGCATGTTTATCTGTTGTATAATGTGCAGCCTGACAGATTGCGAGATGTGCCTCTGTGTTTACCATCACTATTGACAAAAAATGTCAAGAAATAATTTTGCAGCATCACAAACTGAGTTAAAAATACAAATACTCGAAAATAAGTCCAACTCGAAATACCGGACAAATATTGCCAGTCCCACCACTGTCCGGTTTTCCGAGGTTCCACTGAACCTAATGTTTCATTCAAAAGCTTTTGAAATTAATGTCTTTGAAATAATTGCTTTGGTATTAGTCGTTTTAATGGAGCTCTTATGCGATTTTATGTTTTTTCTCTCTCAAGCAGTAGGGTGAAACTGCGGGTTCTGGCACAGTGTGTTGCTGTGCTGGTTTGCCACTACAACTAACATGTGCGCAACGCAGCATGATGTCAGAATCAATCAAGATGCTTCGGGTACCGCAATCCTATTCAATGCGATGAATAAGTTTAACCCTTTAGGAACAGAAGCAGGTAATAAAAGACATATAAATGACACTGCCCAGCAATCATGTTAACAAATATACTGTAATTAGTCTTGACTGACACCAGTAACCTTAACAATTGAAAGTGAAACCTTTAGTTCTGGCCCAGTACAGACATTTTCGGTAACATATGTCGTTCCGGCTTAGAATGGACGTCGACTGACGTTTAATACTGACGTTTTATTTTCGTAAAACCCTCTTTTACGAGTAAAAGCGTAATTTGCGTTCTCCACTTTTATACGGGTTTTTCTCGTAAAACTCTAAGAATCACGCAAATAGGAACTAAAAATTTTTCTAGTTGATCGAATAGTCCCGTTCTTGGTCACAGAAAAACAGCATCCTTGGTACCGTGTTACGAAGCCTCACTGCAGCAACCAGACTTACGTCCTTGGGGTGGCTGGGAGGGACATTATGATAAAAGTGGAGAACGCGAATTTCGCTTTTACTCGTAAAAGAGCGTTTTACGAAAATAAAACGTCAGATTTACTTCGTAAAAACTCCAAATTCGCGTATCTCCACTTTTATATGGGACTAACATAGGTGTCGGGGTGACCTGCTTAGTGAGCTAAGTCCAGAAAAATTTTTGTATTTCCCCAAGAACTTAGCTTTTACTCCAAAGAACGTGTCGCGTTCCGTGTGAAGCAAAAAGGCGTAAATAAAACACTACTAAGGATGTTCATGTATTTAATGTACCTTAGTTCAAAATAAAATCGAGTTGGCGAACAACTCTAGCACACTGAAGGACGAACAGACGAAAAAGAAATAAGTAGAGGAGGCAGCTACAACCAAGCTCTTCTCCGTTACTGACCCTTGCTAACACAACCCCCTCCACCCTCCCACGAGATGGAAGCCCAACCTGAGAATATGTATATTAATATCTTTTATTTGGTTTCTCACAAACATGATCGTGGAACCAAGTCCGCGTAGTTAACTATATGACCAGACATTTGTAACACTGCGGGGTGCTTGGTCACTCACAAACTTATACATTAGAAATTCATTACCAAGAACTACGAATTAGTTAAGGTAAAAGGCAACTTGACACTTCAAGTTCCCAGAAAGTAACCAAGAACTAAGCTGGAGGCTTAACACGTAGTGCCGTCGTCATAGTATTGGGTCAAGTTACACGAAGTATTCGTGCAAGACAGGTTGACGCACTATGATGCGCTTTTCTAGTATGCTACTCACAATATCGATCGACCTACACTGAACGCACTACAATGCGCTCACTCAAGACACCGAGCAAAGAATAGGAGCACTCGTATATAGCTGATGACGCACTGTCATGTACTCATTCAATGCACAGTCAGAAATTGTCAGCTACAAAACGAACGCACTAATATATGCTTGTGTAGGATTGGCTCCTAGCTGAGTGAAATGGGCCAGCCTTGGTTCCCGATACCTGCCAATTCGATTCTAGTGGCCGCGAAGGACGCACCGAAGGGGATGCGTCTGTATACTGAGTATGCACCCACACCCCCTTTTGCCAAGGGAAGATGGAGTACCGGCTTTGCAGGGGTGAAGCAGCGAGACAGGTCCGTTCTAAGAGCGACTGAAGCTCTGCCCCTTAGATACTATGCCATAACTAGAACACCCGGTGTCTCTATCCCCACTGCGGGAGATGATCTGTCGGTCGCCGTTACCGACGGCCTTGGTTCTGGTTCTTCTCGTATTTGCCCGCACTACACAGAGCCCTTATTGAGTTGGCTACTTGTCTTACTTAATGGGCTTTAACTTTACATAGGTCTCTGAACCCAGATTCTGCCTGGGCTTTTTCGTAAGCTTCCAAAATGACATTTTTGATGTATTTAGAAAAAGTTTATTTAGACAGATCCTTATTGAACTTAGGCATAATTGTCCGTCTTTCCTATAGTTCTCTGATAGTTTGAGATACTTACGCAAAGTCTGCACTGGGCAGAGGGAGACCAGACCTGACTTCTCGTCCCCTCCTGCAAGGCTGGCAGTGTTATCTGTTCCTAACCCTTGCGGTGGCGATGTGTGTCTTACCCATAAACTCTACTCTCGGTCTAAGGTAGACTTTTTTCCACTCACCGTTCTCCTTCATAATTTGACGGTCCACTACTGAATTTCCCCTCTTCTCTTGCCCTAAGCCAGTGCTAATAGGAACGTGAGTCCTACCGTTTCATTTTTGGGGGTGATCACGTCTTCCTCGGAGATGTCCACCCCTTAAGGTAGCGCAGTACAAAGGAAAGATCCCACTGCGCTATATTGGTGTTTGATGGGGGGGGGGGTTCACCATAAAATGTCTAAACAGCATATATAAGATTGGGTCCTCCTTGGGTAATATCCCGTCGAGGCTTTCAGTCTAGAACCTATAGCGGCTCGGTAGCCCTCGATTGAACCCACCTTTAGGTGCTCGGTCGTGAACAGATGATTCAGGAAGTCTGCCACCACTGCTGGTGTTGCATGGTCCAGTTGGGCTTTAGCGCACAAGCTAGAAAATTTGTTCCACTGCGACTGATCCAGGAGGCAGGGGTTCGGGTTGAAGTACCACCAATGAGGCTGAGACAGGATCTCTGGGTGGCAAGGTAGCCTTAGCGGCAGATTCTTCGCATACTTGGTTAGGAGAGGGAACCAAGGGGCCTCGGACGACCACGGTGCTATCAGGAGTAGGTGTATAGGTCTGAGAAACTCCACATATTTCCTTTCAAGAAGGTGGGTCAGGTCGGTTTTGCCGTCCACACTACCTGCAACTTTAACCAATTTATGTTTCTTACCTGCTCTGACAACTGGCCCTGCCACATCTTGCCCTGGAAGTGAATCCCCCAGCCTGACAGAGACGCGTCGGTTTGCACATCTAGTTCTGGGGCGGTGTCGAAAAAGGGAACCCTTCGCTCATTTTCTTACCGTCGGACCTCTTTGGAAACGGAAATCACGGCCTTGGGGTCCCTGTCTTGGCGTAAGGCCCGCTTGTCCTCTGCCTGAAAGAGCCTGTAGTGGAGCTTGTCTTTTCAGTTGCCACCAGACAGCCAAGAAAGGACTTCGTCTTTGCCAGACTTACCCTAGAGCCTGGTTTTACGGACCTGACGGTCGTCTACCCGTGGCCGCTGGGTCTTTCCACAGTCGTTGTCCTTTGCCCAGGGAAAGTATAGGGTCTGTGGAGTGGAGAGGAGACTGTAATGGAGGGCACCACCAGGAGAGTCACCTTCAACGTCACCTTCCGCACCTGAATGCTCCGAACTCTCTTCATCTGGACAAGACAGGCATGGCTCCTCCTTAGCAACTATGTCTGAGATGGGGTGTAAATGGTTCTCTTTATCCTTAGGAATCGCCGCAAAGGGTGATGTATCCAGTGGGGCGAGATCCTCGTCCTCGTCGAGGAGATTTAACCGTACGGGAGCAACTCTCCGAACCCACTCTCGCAGAGAGTGATGGCTTCTGGGGCGTCTTTGGTGTCCACATCCTGCTGTCGGTGAGCGGGGGCAAGAGTAGACATTGAGGGAGGCCTGGACACTGACAGCACCGGAGGATCGTCTGGTGGATGGGGGACAGTCGCGATCGTTGTGTGTCTGCGTTTCGGTTCTGGTCTCGAGAGCAGAGCTTCTTGAAGGTCCTGGATCTGCAGCTGAAGCTGAGATTGCACAGCCAAGAACGAGGAAATGTTCAACGCCTCCGACTGAGGCAGCGATGGTGTATTCAGAGCTCGTGACGGAGTAGAATCTTGGCATGGAGGGATACCGAACTCTCCCACCCGGCTGGTAAAGCACGGTCCTGACTTGGAATGCATGACTGTCACACTCTGCTTTGAGGTGGGAACGGATGGTGGCGATGTGAGGTTTGAGTCCTCCGAAATGTCTTTCTCCGTTTGCTAGTAAAGGACCGACCAGGCTCTATTCATAAAGCCCTCTCGCCCACCTCAGGCAAGTCTAACTCCGCCATGGTCTCCGACTTTGCTGTAGGCTTGACTTTTTTCCGTTTCCGGGGCAAATCAAAGACTGATTCCGTGTCCCTGTCTGCGCACACAGGCTAGGACACTAATCCAAACAGTACCGAACTGGCCCTTGGCATATCAAACGACAGGGATTGAACCTTACGACACACTCTCCGCTTTATGTTCTTGGTGTGTATCTTCTCCAATGTGTCCCAGTCCTTAGGGGATAAATGAGCACACTATCGCAAGTGTGTAACGCGTCGCATACGGGTTGTCTCTATCCCTCCTGCGCCGATCACAGAGTAAGTGAGGGTTAGCTACCGAAGCTGATTGTACGCAGGAGATCTTCAACTTTCTGTAGTGTAGGCTGGCCTCTGTCATGTCTGGAACCAAGCAAAATATAAGAGTGTATAAGTAACTTGTTTGACGGCGCATCCGAGCACGCATGAACGCGGGGATGAAGCAGCACGGGAACAATGCCCAACCAGGCTTGGTCTTGCAACACGAACCAAGAACCCTGATGGTGCTTGGTCCTCTGTGCCCTGACCGAGACGCACCAAGGCTTTGGTAGTACGTTGGTACTTGGCAGCTACCAAGGCCCTAGATGGGCTTTGGTAACCAGCCCTCTTGCTCAGAACTGACTACCGAGATGGAACGCCGTACTTAACATAACCCAGAACGCAGAGCGTGCTCGGTAAGCCGTAAGTACTGTCATCTGCAGAGCAAATAGGCGACCCAGTCGGTTAAAAATCAACTCCTCTGTGTTCAGGCAGTTCCAAGCAACTACACACTGCTCTTGAGTTGCTGGCAGCCTGTTAGGAAGCACCAACTACGCTGCTCGGTCTGTAGGTTACCAAGGTGCGGCAAGTAGCTTGAGATCGGGACAGACGTCAGCAATCTGAAATGATCTGTGCTTGGCTATTGGTTGTAAGAAAGTACGCCCATTCAAGTAAACGGTGGAGACCTACGAGTAACACTTTTCGGGGAAAAATTACGAAACCCCGTGATGCGATCTCAGAATACTAATAGTAGAGCGTACACAGGCAAAATCTCCAAATTACGTGAGCCGACTAACTTTCGTCTCGAAATATCCATAACAGAACACCAAATGCAACAAATAATAGTATTTTGGGAGACATTCACCTTAAACTGACGGTAGGAAAAACAAAAATTTTCCAGCCTCGAAAACGCGTGTGGTTGGTGCCGCATGCAATTCGAGAATGAGGTACAAAGGATGTTGATTGGCTGTGACCAAGGACGGGACCATTTGAGCCACAAAAACTTTTTAAGTTCCAATATGCGTGATTCTTGGAGTTTTATGAGAAAATCCGTATAAAAGTGGAGGAAAGCGAATTCGGGGCTGTTTATTAAGTAAAACTGACGTCTATATAAAGCATGATTTCGGGAGTCAAACCTAAAGAGGGATAGGATAATATATGACTTGACTGGTTTTACAAAGTAATTTCAATACAAAAAATAACGTGAGGCTAGCAACTTCCTTCCATGCAAAATAATGGTTTATTTCACGTAGATAACAGGAGTGGCAAAAGTGTCTTAATTTATTTTTCATTTCCCCCATAATCCCGGTGATATAAAAAAACCTTGTAAGCAGTAGGAAATATAAATATGGTTGAAGGATAATCTCACCAAAGAATTTCTGTAACTATCAACCACAACTAACTGCGAGGTGAAAAACCCCCTCGTAACGATTGTCAAGCAATTTTCCATACCATCTTAAACCCCACATTATCACAGAATCTGGTGAGGTCAATCCGATAATCAGTAAAATATCTTGCAGAGTGTACACCTATTTGTACGCTTTCCAGAACTTTGCAAAAATAATCTCCGAAAGCATCTATTATCTATATTGTGTTTATATTATTCATTTACCTGTCGCTTGTTCATGAACTTCGCATGAATGTCGGTCTTTTTCCGATATAAAGTATTCAACAATTACGCGGCTGACCTAGTTTACTTGGAGACTTCATGACTTCAATTCGTGCTTTGACTGGTCAACACCAACGAGATTATCGAGAAGCACGGGGCAGTGATTGAGCTTAAAATGATAATGATGAATATATATTGAGCGCAACAATTTTAAAATAATGAATTTTGTCATTGTAATTCCATTCCATATATTAAACATTAATATTTATGTGGCCAGGTAAGAATTTAATCTTAAAGCACTAGTTCGAGACGAGGAAATTCTAACTCATTAATGACTGAATCTATATTTAATCTTTCTCCAAAATACAGAAAAATAGTTGGTTCAATTTAATTGCAATTGGCCAGCGATACCGAGGTACCACTGAAATTATACAGAATGCTTAGCGATGAGCCTAAGCCATCAATTTGATAGCGTAAGTCAGGCCCCGGGAGGTATTTTACAATATTCCATCCTGTTTACTCTGAAATGCAGTCTATTACCCTTTCAGAAAAAGAAACTATTACAAGGACAATGTTTGTCACAGAGAAATGATGTTATGATTGACAAACCACAAAGCATCTCTTTAACTGTTATTCGTGACGTTTGCGAAGTCTTTTCCATGAACGTCATATGAAAGAGCACATCTCGAGCAATGGCCGCAAACTAACTCACTTCATTATGTCATTACAAAACAAAATATCAATTCTGTCCTTGTTTACTTTCAATGTACTTTGTGATTCAATTCATTCAGAATTTTTGTTGTATTTTACCCCACATTTTTATTTAAATCTTAAAAAAAAACTGACGTCCTCATTTCACGTTCGCAGACCGCTTACTGAGTTAAAAACTAGATCAGTATTTTCTGATCTACCCGCGGGTGGGTGTATGTTTTTGTCATTAGCAGTTAATCTGATCCAAATATTTTATAGCCGTGACGGTTTAAACTGATTACATTTAATCCTTTGTTCTATCACATTGTAATATCTTCTACTTATTGTGTGGGGACATGTATCTGTGACATTCTATAAATATGACATAGTATAGTATCATAGATATTTGAAGTGAAGTATTTTATATTGTACAAGAAAATAAAAAAATTTATACAGTGTGTTGCTTTAAGTATTTTGTGTTAACAAAGCTTTCATTTTTGGCTACAGTCAAAAGGTATTGTCCATTTGAGTCAGATTATGTTTACAGATAACATTCAGAAATGCAGCAGCTAAAAATTTCGGGAACCATTACACTAAGTACTTGTTTTTTTTGCAGCATCAAGATCATAAAAAGAATAAAACAGGAACTTGAAATCACAGAAAATTTGCTATTTCACATCATCGCAAATTCAATGTTATCTTTGAAAATTTATAAATGGATTTAATTTAAATTAAGAATAATTGTGAACATATGATCAAGAAAAGCTGGGTAATGCTTAATGTGCTTTTTCTTAATTCCTAAGGACCCAAAGAAGGTATGGATGCGATTTATGCAGGATGCTCTAAGTATCACATTTATTCATGTGTATAGTAGCTGCTCTAGTTCAAAGTACGTCTAAGCAGATTTTCAACTCGTACCCTAAAAAATAATGACTTCCCACATGAATCTGAAATGTTCAACTTTTGTCTTACTCAAAACGGATAAAAATTAATCTCACAACTAAAAAAATGTCAATGGTGTTATTTGTAGCTTTATTTCATTGTTTGGTTTGAGTGCAAAAACGGCAGTAGACTGTGACTGATGTCACATGATCTGTGATTTGCCTCGATATGATTCCCATATAAGCTCACCACAACACAGCGCCAATGCACTCTGAATTACACTCTGTCCTATCTAATTATTTCTCTTTATTAGAGTGTTCAGTGCACGATATTTTTGCAACAGGCGCTATATTGAGGTCTGTACTGTGATTGTTAAATAACCTTTAAAGAAGGGTCTGGAATGAAGACGAAACTTCTCTTGCGTATGGTGATAAAAAGCATTGTGTGAATATCAGGATAGCAGCATTTCATAGGGATAATGAAGTGCAGTCGTGGGAGAAGCGTCCTTCCCAGGATTTCATAGCTGGTCCAAAATAACAAGCACACTGCTGAAATTCTGTTACTTAAAAGAATACCAAATTGTGCTATTTTCTCATAAGCGATTATGCAGTGTCACAATGTTAAAGTTATACCGTGTTTGAGAATGCATTTTCTTCAGTAAGGGGATATTGTCTGGGTTGGGACTTTCTCTTGTTTATGTCATGTTGAAAAAATCCCACTGTTGGGGTGGTGGGATATTGGTACTCAGAAGGCCTTGGCAAATGATCCAAATGCAATGTTAGTTGTTACATACAACTTATGTAGACGTTCACTATTTGCTTATCTGTCGCTCCATTGGTTTTTCATGAACGCACAATAATTGTAAAAAAACACTTGAGCTTCCTCCCTCTGCCCCTGTCTCATCCAGTAAAGGAAGGAGCGATTCGGCAAGCTATTACATACCCAGTGCTGCGTATAGACATCCAGTATTCGCACAACTGTCCTGAGGACATCCAATGCTCTTTTGAGGGCAAGTCCGTCCTCGTGTCACTTTGGGATAAAAGAGTTCTTATGCAACAACCGTCGCGCCTCATACAATTAACCACCCACACGATTAATTTATCCACAGTTTAATCTAATTCTTGCCACCCTTGATTAAAGGGAAATTAAGTTTATGCTACATTTGCGTTTACTTTTCTCTCATACACTCCAATTATTGCAGGCAAAATACATACTTTTCCCGCCATACCTTGTCTCTTTACAGTCAAAAGCTAATTTACCATCCCTGACGTTAATCCATAAATTATGTGAGAAAGAGACGCACTATCACCCTTATCCCTGTTTTAGTACAGCAAACTAAAGATAATTTATCTCTTTCAAAAAGCCTAACATATAACTACAAACGGTGGAAATAAACCATTCAGAAGTACTTAGTTACTGAATAAGTTTGCTTTTTAAAGTAGCAAATTAACATTAAATAGATATAAGTTGTGAACCATTTTGAGATTTTTTTTTAAAATATAGATTAAAAAACAACAGTTAAAAGTACACAAATAACAAAACAATAGCGATCAGATTATTGGTAAAAAGATGACAGATATTTTAATTGTACTTGTTTTGACAGTCTGCGTCAAGAAGGGAAAACACAATCGTGGTAGCTATTACAGGTTATTAGAGGAGACACTGTCGCATTACAAAGCATTGTACTATTACAAGTATTGAAATATTAACTCCTGACCTTAGATATTTTTAAAATGCAAATTAAATTGTTGATGTCAGTAGGATCGTGATATGTAGAAAGAACTCATCAATCAACAGCAACAAAAGTGAATTCTAAACCCAATAACCTTTCAGAAGATTGAATCTTCACTGGTTAGATACTTCCAAACATTTGCAATAACAGGTTTATCCGTCAACAAAATGTCGTCGGGAACGTAAAGAGGCAAATTGAACTTTAACTGGCCTGGACCGATTCCGACAATTCGTTCCAACAAAGAACTTTTTACCTTGTTGATTTTTTTCAGGAACATTTAATTTAGAATGCAACCAATTGAATGGCAAATTAACTGGTTTGAAAGCGCATCAAACCCTCTGTATGTGGCTCTGGATGTAGTCCTACGCGACAAAAATAATAAAAATAGAGAAAAATCAACAAAGCAAACGCAGGGAAAACTTTTAAGAAATATAAAAATGAATCTTGAATGTCGCTTTAGTAAATTAGTAAATTAAGTTACCACTGAGATTTTAAAATGCATATGTTCTTCCCGATTCAGCATGGGGAAACAAAGTAGCATTAAAATCCAAGCGGTTGCTTTCTCTGCTTTCCGGCAAAAGTAGCCTTTTCATTAGTCAACCAGTGCACTACAAACCGCAACAGATTCAACCTAGAGTTAGGGATCCATTAAAGAGCATTGCATCATTTAGATTGTTTTTCGCATTAGTGTGTGTAATCTCTGATACTTTTTGAGATGTAGCTTTTGCCGTTAGAAATAACTCATCTGAGTGAGAGAGAAATGAGTTGTTTAACGTTATCCATCAACTATACCTAAAACGCCCTTCCTAACATCAGACGGGCAATAAATCTGTTTTGCTTCATTCTGTATTTTACTAAGAATCATGTTTAATGTAACGTCGAAACCAAAATGCCTTAAATATAAAGTTTTAGGCACACTTGGCTAATCCTTTAAATAAATATTTAATTAAATATTCGGCTTTACGATTTTAATTCGGAACAAATGATCGAATTTATCTTCACAATGTAACGCTTTTAGTTAAACTACAAAGAGATTAACCTAAATTACTGCTGTAGATTTACTGGTCTTATCAAGTCGTACTTGAGTGAGACCAGTGACATTCAAAAGAAAATAATCAGTTTAAGAGCAATATTTGAAACCCAACCAGTCAGCAATATTTGTTCAAAAATACTTATAATATAATTTGCTTGCACAGGATCTGTATTTTACATTCTTTACTTACAAAAATTACGTAAATTAGGAATACTAATACGGTTTAAGCGATTTTATTCTTTTTTATTTATCCCATCCTCATTTGGCAGAAACATACTTGCTGATAATGATACTTCTCATATTTCTTTATACATGATACCTCTTGTACTCACTTATACGTGCAATCTGTCAGGCTTGTTGATAGGTGATACCTCTTGTACTCACTTATACGTGCTACCTGTCAGGCTTGTTGATACATAATACTTCTTGTACTCACTTATACGTGCTGCCTGCCAGGCTTGTTGATACATAATACTTCTTGTACTCACTTATACGTGCTACCTGCCATGCTTGCTAATACATGATACCTCTTGTACTCACTTATGTACTTGCTACCTGTCATGCTTGCTGATGCATAATACCTGTTATACTTATTTATAGACGCTATTTGTCGTGCTTACAGATACATGATATCTCTTATACTTACTTCTACATACTATTTGCTTGTTGATATTTGCTTATATTTGATACTTTTCAATATTGCTGCTACTTGATATCGTCTGCACTTTTTGTTCTGAATACCTCCTATGCGTGCTTATACTTGATATCTCTTGCATTTTCTCTTGCAGGATACCTCACATACTTGCTGGTACTTGAAATATTCTGAACGTTCTGATGCTTAATAGCCGTATACTTGATGATGTTTGATACCTGACATGTTTGCTGATACGTAATATTTCCCATGCTTACCCGATGCTTGCTATGCACTATGTCTGCTTATACTTAATGAATGTTACGTAGTGAAATACTATCAGAGTTATAACTGGTTAGGAATATAATTCATTTCAATTAAATATATTACCAATAGTCACATGTTATCACTTGTTACCACTTACGTACATTAATCATACGAGAAACACTCATTTAATTCAAGTAATCATTTACCTTTAAGTAAGATAAATGCACAAATCAATGGTAAAATGGAATGGACTTTGTTGCATTAGACTGTAGTTGTGTTTAGAGGGCATGATGACATAAAAAACATTCCCCTTTTTGCTGGAAAGGTTACATTCAATAATTTGTGCTGTCTGTTATAAAGTTGATTGCCATAAAACTGTTATTATTCACTATGTAGAGACAGAACTTGCTATTTATATGTTTGTGCATTGCAGTATGTGGACCAAGATTATTTAGTAAAAAAGTGCAAAAATGCGGTTGGTACATTAAAGTATGATAAATTAGATTATCAAGTCAAACATAGAGAAGTGACAAATGTGGTTGTTGCATTATGGTATGTGGATTAAGATTATCCAGTAAAAATGTGCAAAGAATCGGTTGGTGCATTAAAAAAGTTATTTTCCTTAAGGTTTGGCACAGATTCTATATGGAAAACATGAAATTCTGTAGATGTTGAGCATAGGATGAGAAAGGAGATAACCAGAAGGAAGAGAAAAATACATAGCAATCAGCGCTTTAAATGCTATATAATAGCTCCACTATGCTGTACCGAAATGACTCAATTATAAGGTTTTATTTTTAATTGTAAAATACCATTTCCCTTAATTGGATCCCAACCTTAATTAACCCAAAGCTATCTATATCTTGGAAAGATTTCCTCTATGGTTTGTTTTATATATTGTTGTTCAAGATTAGTTGTTTAGAACACGGCGTTTTCCGTCCTGAATCGTTTTGTAGAACTTCGGACATTTGTGCAACATTGTGACTCATTTTCAATCTGTAACATGTTGTTAACAGAATCGTTAAACCTGTTACGTTTTACGACCAGAAACATTGTAACATTATTGATCTCTTGAAAACACATCACATATTCATTCTCCAACCAGTTAACTATATATTTAAAACACCCTTGATACTATAATTTATAATTTTAAATGCTGTATTAATATTCGAATGAATATTCTGCCATTTCTTGCATTTCATTAAAAGTAAAGCCCCTCTGCCTTTTTGTATCAGTGAAATTACACTGATAACACTGCCTAACAGTTTTCTTATCACTTATACTTATTTTCTCTGGAAATTGAAGATGAGACTTTTTTTGGTATGCATAACTTGTATTTTTGCATCATGCAAATACCAAAGCATGTCATGTGAGGCTGAATCTTACGTGTTATGGCTATGGAATTATTAACTCTGAAGGCTCGATGCACTGTCTTCATTTAGCTGGCGTTTTTAAGTAACCCTGGGACTATACCACTTTTCAGATTAGGACTGATATCACCCCTAATCCTGTACGTAAATTGTGAGGTTATTAACTTGTTATTTTATCAAGATGTCCCAAAGGGATTTGCTTTACCACATTTCTTTCAACATACCCTTAAAGCTCTGCTATTTTATGGCTATTTGATGCTTTAACCGCTTACTTTCAATGTTTACAACAGTTCTATCATCATATATTATTGTCCAACTCCTGTCAGATAATTGTTATTTTATTTGCATGAATTCAACAACTACTTCATGTGAATCATAACAAATGTTGATAGAAGCACAAGGCTACCTTATTATGTTGTCTTCGTCCTGGGTATCAAGTTGTAAATGCAAAATATAGTAACTGATTAGGCTTAAGATGGAGAAAGTATAAAGTAAACAATTGTTTATAAGCGCAACACAAAAATCGGGGAGGATCAACAACGAATCTTGATTAGTGTATAAACAACAAATCAGTCAATATGCTCGAGGACATTCAAATTCAACATTATAAAACGGAAAGGGCGTAAGTAAAAACAGATAAGGGAATCGGTTGTTAATAAGGGGAAAGAAATCGTGGCGTGTCTAGAAGGCTTCTTTGAGTTTTGTACTGATTAACTTGTGCAAACTTTTGTTTGAAAACTATTCGATAAGAATCTTTATTATTACATCTGTGGTGAATCAATTTTTATGTTATTTTTATTTTCAAAGAAGATTGTCTCCAGTGTACCTGATTAATTAACCACATTTGGGAAGGATTTTAATCCCTTGGTCCTTTGGGTTACCAAAGAAGCTGAAATAATTGCCATACCTTGAATATTAAGGCGTTGTAGCGTGAACTGTGTTCAAACCTGCTTGACAAATATCCTTGACTGTATGCTAAATATCCCTGACTATATGTTTAATATATTTGCTATTTTGTTGCTATTTTGAAAACAGAAACCCATAAATATATCTTAAAATTACAACAGATGAAAGAAAATGTACGCAAAGAACAGCTAATTCAAATTAATAGAGTGTATTGGAGGTGGGTCAGGGGCGGGGGAGAGGGGAAAGTTATGAATTTACAAAAGTGGATAATCAACGCCAAATACATATAAAAGTACGTATGGATTCTGAGCGACTAAGAATGCTCCTTAGCTCTAGATAACCCTACTTAAATAGATCCAGAAAAAATTTCTAGGCCACAATAAAAAATAGATGCACTGCGGTTAATATTTGTTTGATGTTATGTGTGAGAAGATAATGTTAAAGAACTGATACTCGATAGGCAATATTCATGTTTATAATCCGTCTTCGCTTTTCGCAAAAGCATATTTGTTCCGGTTTACAGACAAAACTATGTCATTTTTCATTCTCGTATTGCCTTAGACAACAGCTATCAAAACACCAGTTAAGTGAAAAATTGTACTTTGTTTGCCAAATGTTCAAGAGTGAGAAAAGTGCAGATAAAGCTTATCTTAATCTTAATAATAATGGGTGGTTTTATGCTGTGTGATAACTGCAACCGCTTTAGATATGTTTACCGCGTGAAAGAGTTTGCTTTTTTTTCTTTGTTTTTTGCGGGGCTTTCAGCTCTGTGTTGGCCCTAAAGTTTCCTGGAATAGTAGGTAATGTGTCCTCCTTGAGCGTGTGTAGTGATCATGCATCTTTGCCATGCATTAAGTAAAAGGCGTCAAATATTCCACACCGTAGTAACACAGTGGTGAGTTGACTGAAAAGGGATTCAACTGTGGTAAGGTATAGCAATAAGCGGTAAGTTTGTCACCAGGAAATTATGACAGTGAATGGGCTGTAATAGCATAATACTTACAGTTATTTAGGAGATGTCTCACACTTGTGTGCTGTTACTCAGTTTGCACTGAAACCGATGGAAATCTATCTCGCACAATAAAATTAATTACGATCACTGGCTAGTTGTCTGTCAATTAAAGTTTGGGCTATTTATGACAACGGACAAAAAACAATCTGTAGTGACACTAAATCAAGTCAAGGTCATATTGATATATTTGTCATTGAAAAGCTGATACGGAACTAAAAGTAGCATCATAACAAAAGGTTCTCTTTTCTATGTTACTTAACAATTAAATCTGATTTCTATTTTTAAAGTAATTTGTAAACTGATCACAGTCAAAACTGCGATAAGGCCCCCTTTTGTGGTCTTCACGCCCCCTCTTGTAATATATGCTCTGGTGTGTAGTTTTATGTCTAGCATGTGCCGGAAAGTTGTCCGTAGGCTCTTTCTGATGATTTTTCCACACCTTTATATTTTTTGTAAAAGGCAGAGATATCTCTCGATATAATGTAAATACAGCTGAATCTTTGTTTCTGCTAAGATGTCACGCAAGAATAAGATTTATTATCTTTAAATATAAATAAACGCGTTGTAAGCTACACTTTAGAGACTTACTGGGCATCCCCGGCTGAACAAATCAACTAACTAATACATTATAAATGTTCCAGAAAGTACATTCTGAATATCTCTATATCTCCTCTCCTTGCTCTTTATCTGTTTCACTCTTGGTTTATTTCTTTTTAGTTGTATGAATATAAAAAATCAAATCACCAGACGGCTACACTTTATGGTTATTAGGCATGCTTACTTGTGTTGTTGATAGCCGAGTTCACATGACGAAGGGCAGTGTGTTGTCCAAAATGTAGCTTGTGATGTCGTCACAGATTTCTTTGTCAGCAGTTGTCATTTTTAATTTACACGATAGGTGCTTCATGGAGATTTTCTGATCAATAGGATCTTAACGATGACTCAAAATAAGCTAATATATGCTTTGCTACATCAATTAATTAGGGTTTTGATAATAAGCAATTAAAAATAGCGTCCTGAGCAACATTAAAAAATAGTGACTTGGAAATCGACCAGTCAGATTGCATCGTTTACGCAAGTCATATAACAATAGATATTTGCGGTGATGCACATAAATGTACTGACGTGAGTATGGTCATGTGACACAAAGTCAAGATATGCTACCTTAATAGGAGATACATGCCGAGAATTCAACATCAGTAGCTAGACACTTGACTTCCAGAGAAATATTGTATCAGATCAAGAGTATTAGATTCAAGCTCTTAAAATAACTGCAATTTATTGGGAGATATCCCAGGAAAGCCGAGAAAGATTCGTCTAAATGCGCAGAATTTATACTGTGCAAACTAACGACATAGATCAAGAAATAAACAAAACCAATTTATTACCACATTACCGCTGAAATAAAAAATTATCGGTCACTGTCGGAAACACACTTTGCCAATTACTTGTACCGTTCCAAGATAATTTTAAGGTGAAAGAGGATGTGGTGCAGTGGATGGAGTAAGTAATGGAATTAGTACTGTGTCCTAGACTAGCGGCAGACGCTGCAGACCAACTGATCATAAAAAATAATAGCAAATTCATATAAAGGTGCAGTTAAAAGCAATAAATACAATGTTGCATAATTGGAACGAAAACTGCTATAAAAATACATAAAAATAAAGAAAAATTTAAATTGTTCTGAAATCAGGCAATGAACCATTTCTTTTCTCTCAGATTGTCTTAGACAATCAACATTAGCTGACGCCTTTACAATAGTTTTGATGCAATTTGAAACCTGGTGGACACAATTTCCCATTGCAGTTCGGACAGTCCATTCTCACCACTCACCATCGAACCAACTAGGGGCTACGGGACGTATGTGTACTACGTCACAAGGTACGCATAAATCTTCCCTTTTCTGCGTCACTTAATCTAGGCTAGGCATGGGTGAGGGAGATTCCAATGGGGGGCTACAATCACTACCGGTAGCAAGGCTGCGATCGATATAGGCAATCGGTGCATCCGGAAGGCCAATGATAGTGGCGACTGAGGGCTTTGGTTTCCTCTCGTGTTTGGTCACAGCACTCTTGCTGCTGCATTTATGACTGTACTGATAAGAAGGCTGTAATGTTTATCGGGTCCGAGGGTATTACTGGAATTTGTGACTCATCCGTGAAGGGAGAAAGCTCTAGCTGTGTAAGAATCTCGAACTGTCCCGCTGCGGCCGAGAAGGTCTGGATTAACTGCTGTTCGAGGAACACTGGAATGTGACCACGGGTAGTGGCCATAGGCCGTCTTCTGGCATATCTAAAATGCAAGCAGAAGAAGAACAGAGTCAGATAAACTGTAGATGTTGTCAATAAACATACAGCTATATACATGAAACGTAACATTTAGTGTCTTGAGTTCAGCTAATTTTTTTAAATTTTTGTGTCTTGGCACATGTGAGTGAACAGATATTGCATAAGTACCGAGCTACTATCCCCTCATATGTATGTGTAGCACTGATAGCACAGGAGGGGCAGAGGATTGCATAAATACCGAGCTACTATCCCCTCATATGTATGTGTAGTACTGCTAGCACGGGAGGGGCAGAGGATGGCATAAGTACCGACTTCCCATCCCCTCCGATGTCCATAGCACTGGATATACTATAGCAGCCTGGAATATCCCACCGATGACCATGAAAACCAATTCCTTACATCTGAGGTTGTGAGTGTACTGTCCGAAGATAATACACAGGCGGCATGGTCTGTACGTCTGGATGACCAACAACCCAGAAAAATGCTGTAGAGGCATATATCTTCTCCCGGGGGAGTATTCTAACAACGGAGAGGTGTCTGGAATGAAGAGTACTGCCCTTTCACAGTGCAAAATGTGGATCCAGAATGCAAAGATAGCTTGAAACAGCAGACTGAAATGACTTAAATGACTCCTAGGCATGTGTTCAACTGATGACTGCCATTCCTATAGACCAATGAAGAAAAAGCACACTTCTCGGGACTGCACAGATGTCAACGTTACAGTGTATACGTCTAGGGGCTGGGTAGATGTCACCGCTACAGATTACATTTCTCAGGACTGGGTAGATCTCCCGTTACAGTGTATACGCGCATCTTCAAAACACGCACTTAAACAAATACAAGTTCAAGATTCCCTCGAATCAAATTTATGTTAATTAAAGATAAGAGTCAATTAGACCCTTATATATATCCTTATAGATCCTTAATCAAATTGCACCTTCTTCGGTCTCTCCTAAGTAGTTTTTCGTGGACTGCTGGGGGCTTGGAGCTGTGGCAACAAGCTAGTGACTGCTGCGGGTTAAGGGCTGTAATAACACGCTAGTGACTGCTGTGGGCTCAGGGGGTGTGGTAACAAGCTAGTGACTGCTGCGGGCTCGAGAAGAGCGGTTGCAAGCTGGTGAATGCTGTGGGCTAAGGGCTGTAATAACAAGCTAGTGACTGCTGCGGCCTCGGGGCTGTGATAACATGCTAGTGACTGCTGTGGGCTCGGAAGCTGTGGTAACAAGCTAGTGACTGCTGTGGGCTCAGGGGCTGTGGTAGCAAGCTGGTGACTACTGCGACCTAAGGGTTGTGATAACAAGCTAGTGGCTGCTGTGGGCTCGGGGGCTGTGATAACAAGCTAGAGACAGCTGCGGGATAAGTTCTGTGATAACAAGCTGGTGACTGCTGCGGGCTAAGGGCTGTGATAATAAGCTAGTGACTGCTGTGGGATAAGGGCTGTGATAGCAAGCTAGTGACTGCTGAAGGCTCGGGGCTGTGGTAATAAGCTAGTGACTGCTGCGGGCTAAGGGCTGTGTTAACAAGTTAGTGACTGCTGTGGGTTAAGGGCAGTGATAATAAGCTAGTGGCTACTGTGGGCTCGGGGGCTGTGGTAACAAGCTAGTGACTGCTGAAGGCTCGGGGCTGTGGTAATAAGCTAGTGACTGCTGCGGGCTAAGGGCTGTGTTAACACGCTAGTGACTGCTGTTGGTTAAGAGCTGTAATAACAAGCCAGTGCATGCTGTGGGCTCGGAGGCTGTGATAACAAGCTAGTGACTGCTGCGGGCTAAGGGCTGTGATAATAAGCTACTGACTGCTGTGGGCTCAGAGGGCTGAGGTAGCAAGCTAGTGACTGCTGAAGGCTCGGGGCTGTGGTAATAAGCTAGTGACTGCTGCGGGCTAAGGGCTGTGTTAACAAGCTAGTGACTGCTGTGGGTTAAGGTCTGTGATAACAAGCTAGTGACTACTGTGGGCTCGGGGGCTGTCGTAACAAGCTAGTGACTGCTGTGGGCTCTTGAGCTGTGGTAACAAGCTAGTGATTGCTGTATGTTAAGGGTTGTGGTAACAAGCTAGTGACTGCAGTGGGCTCGGAGGCTGTGGTAACAAGCTAGAGATTGCTTTGTGCTCTTGGGCTGTGGTAAAAAGCTAGTATATGCTGCGCGATAAGGCCTGTGATAACAAGCTAGTGACGTCTGCGGGCTCGGGGTCTGTGGTAATAAGCTAGAGACAGCTGCGAGATAAGTTCTGTGATAACTAGCTGGTGACTGCTGCGGGCTAAGGGCTGTGATAACAAGCTAGTGACTGCGGGCTAGGGCTGTGATAACAAGCTAGTGACTGCTGCGGCCTAAGGGCTGTGATAACAAGCTAGTGACTTCTGTGGGCTCGTGGGCTGTGTCAACAAGTTAGTGACTGTTGCGGGCTAAGGGCTGTGTTAATAAGCCAGTGACTGCTGTGGGCTCGAAGGCTGTGGTAACAAGCTAATGACTGCTGTGGGCTCGAAAAAAGCGGTAACAAACTGGTGACTGCTGCGGGCTCAGGGGCTGTGATAACAAGCTAGTGCATGCTGTGGGCTCGGGGCTGTGGTACCAAGCTAGTGATTGCTGCGGGCTAAGGGCTGTGATAACAAGCTGGTGACTGCTGAGGGTTCGGGGGCCTGTGGCAACAAGCTGGTGACTGCTGTAAGCTCGGGGGCTGTGGTAACAAGCTAGTGACTGCTGTGGGCTCGGGGACTGTTTTAACAAGCTAGTGACTGCTGTGTGTTAAGGGCTGTGATAACAAGCTAGTGACTGCTGTGTCCTCCGGGCTGTGGTAACAAGCTAGTGACTGCTGTGGGCTAAGGGCTGTGATAACAAACTAGGGACTGCTGTGGGCTCGGGGCTGTAGTAAGAAGTTAATGACTGCTGCGGACTAGAGGCTGTGATAACAAGCTGGTGACTGCCGTGGGCTCGGGGGCTGTGGTAACAAGCTAGTGACTGTTGTGGGCTCGGGGGCTGTGATAACAAGCTAGTGACTGCTGCGGCCTCGGGGCTTTGTTAACTAGCTGCTGAATGCTGTTGGCTCGAGAAGAGCGGTAACAAGCTGGTGTCTGCTGCGGGCTAAGGCCTGTGATAACAAGCTTGTGACTGCTGCGGGCTAGGAGGCTGTGGTAACACGCTAGTGATTGCTGTTGGCTGGGGGCAGTGGTAAAAAGCTAGTGACTGCTGTGGTATAAGGGCTGTGATAAGAAGCTTGTGACTGCTGTGTGCCCGGGGCTGTGATAACAAGCTAGTGACTGCTGCGGGCTAAGGGGTGTGATAACAATCTAATGACTGCTTTGGGCTCGGGGACTGTAGTGAAAGTGACTTCTGCGGACTAAAGGCTATGGTAACAAGCTAGTGACTGCTTTGGGCTCGGGGGCTGTGGTAACAAGCTAGTGACTGCTGTGGGCTAAGGGCTGTGGTAACAAGCTAGTGACTGCTGCGGGCTAAGGTCTGTGATAACAAGCTAGTGACTGCTGTGGGATAAGGGCTGTGATAACAAGCTAGTGAGTGCTGTGGGCTCAGAGGGCTGTGGTAGCAAGCAAGTGACTGCTGAATGCTCGGGGCTGTGGTAATAAGCTAGTGACTGCTGCGGGCTAAGGGCTGTGGTAACAAGATAGTGATTGCTGTGGGTTGAGGGCTGTGATAACAAGCTAGTGACTACTGTGGGCTGAAGGGGCTGTGGTAATAAGCTAGTGACTGCTGTGGGCTCTTGGGCTGTGGTAACAAGCTAGTGATTGCTGTATGTTAAGGGCTGTGATAACCAGCTAGTGATGGAAGTGGGCTCGGGGGCTGTGGTCACAAGCTAGACATTGCTTTGGGCTCGGAGGCTGTGGTAAAAAGCTAGTAACTGCTGTGGGATAAGGGCTGTGATAAGAAGCTAGTGACGGCTGCGGGCTCGGTGGCTTAGGGAACAAGCTAGAGACAGCTGCGGGATAAGTTCTGTGATAACTAGCTGGTGACTGCTGCGGGCTAAGGGCTGTGATAGCAAGCCAGTGCATGCTGTGGGCTCGTTAGCTGTGATAACAAGCTAGTGACTGCCGTGGGCTCGGAGGCTGTGATAACAAGCTAGTGACTGCGGGCTTGGGCTGTGATAACAAGCTAGTGATTGCTGCGGGCTAAGGGCTGTGATAACAAGCTAGTGACTTCTGTGGGCTCGTGGGCTGTGGTAACAAGCTACTGACTGCTGCGGGCTCGAAAAGAGCGGTAACAAGCTAGTGATTGCTGCGGGCTAAGGGCTGTGATAACAAGCTGGTGACTGCTGTGGGCTCGGGGGCTGTGGTAACAAGCTAGAGATTGCTTTGGGCTCGGCTGCTGTGGTAAAACGCTAGTGACTGCTGCGGGATAAGGGCTGTGATAACAAGCTGGTGACGGCTGTTGGCTCGGGGGCTGTGGTAACAAGCTAGAGACAGCTGCGGGATAAGTTCTGTGATAACAAGCTGGTGACTGCTGCGGGTTAAGGGCTGTGATAAAAAGGTAGTGACTGCTGTGGGCTCGGAGACTCTTTTAACAAGCTAGTGACTGCTGTGTGTTAAGGGCTGTGATAACAAGCTAGTGACTGCTGTGTCCTCCGGGCTGTGGTAACAAGCTAGTGACTGCTGTGGACTAAGGGCTGTGATTACAAACTAGGGACTGCTGTGGGCTCGGGGGCTGTGGTAACAAGCTAGTGACTGCTGAGGGCTCGGGGGCTGTGATAACAAGCTAGTGACTGCTGCGGCGTCGGTGCTTTGGTTACTAGCTGCTGAATGCTGTGGGCTCGAGAAGAGCGGTGTGGCAGAGTGGTTAAAGCCGCTGTCACAGCCAACGTTGTGGTGCTGCAGGTCGTGGGTTCGACTCCCGCTCATGTCTAGGAATCGCAACATTAGTTACAACCCTAGGGATATCGATGTGCTTATATAGTTTTCTGCCTTTCTACTTAGGAACATTGTAAAGCGCCAACTTGGCTGTATCAGATAGGGACTATAAGAAACACTGTATGAGCACGTCGAATTAATAGTAATCTTGGGTTAAAAGCTATGACTGTAATGTATGTTCGAAACTTGATGTAAAGCGGTTTGAGCAGTTGCTTCAACTGAAAAGTCGCTATATAAAAACCCACCATTAAATATGGGGGCGCGGTGGCCTAGTGGTTAAAGACGCTTGCCAGCCATGCAGTTGTCGTTCTGTAGCCCGGGTTCGAATCCCGCTCGTGGCCAGGAATCATGACAAATTGCAAACCCCCCAGGGATGTCGGTGTGCCTATGTAGTCCTCTAATACCAAGTTAGACTTGCATTATTGTTAGGCGTGTGTGCCAATAGATAGGGATTTCAGAGACACTATATGGGCACGTCGAAATTATAATAATCCTGAGTTAAAAAAAATGTAATCAATAATTGTAAACATGTAAAACGGTTTGAGCAGGTTGTCTGAAAAATCGGTATATAAAAACTCACTATTATTATTTAATAAGCTGGTGACTGCTGCGCGCTAAGGCCTGTGATAACAAGCTTGTGACTGCTGCGGGCTAGGAGGCTGTGGTAACACGCTAGTGATTGCTGTGGGCTGGGGGGCTGTGGTAAAAAGCTTGTGACTGCTGTGGGATAAGGGCTGTGATAAGAAGCTTGTGACTGCTGTGGACTCGGGGCTGTGATAACAAGCTAGTGACTGCTGCGGGCTAAGAGATGTGATAACAAGCTAGCGACTGCTTTGTTCTCGGGGGCTGTAGTGAAAAGCTAATGACTGCTGCGGACTAAATGCTATGATAAGAAGCTAGTGACTGCCTTGGGCTCGGGGCTGTGGTAACAAGCTAGTAACTGCTGTGGGCTAAGGGCTGTGGTAACAAGCTAGTGACTGCTGTGGGCTAAGGGCTGTGATAACAAGCTAGTGACTGCTGTGGGATAAGGGCTGTGATAACAAGCTAGTGACTGCTGTGGGCTCAGGGGGCTGTGGTAGCAAGCTAGTGACTGCTGAAGGCTCGGGGCTGTGGTAATAAGCTAGTGGCTGCTGCGGGCTAAGGGCTGTGGTAACAAGCTAGTGACGGCAGTATGCTAGTGGGCTGTGGTAACAAGCTAGAGACAGCTGCTTGATAAGTTCTGTGATAACAAGCTGGTGACTGCTGCGGGTTAAGGGCTGTGATAAAAAGCTAGTGACTGCTGTGGGCTCGGGGACTGTTTTAACAAGCTAGTGACTGCTGTGTGTTAAGGGCTGTGATAACAAGCTAGTGACTGCTGTGTCCTCCGGGCTGTGGTAACAAGCTAGTGACTGCTGTGAGCTAAGGGCTGTGATAACAAACTAGTGACTGCTGTTAGCTCGGGGTCTGTAGTAACAAACTAGTGACTGTTGCCGACTAAGGGCTGTGATAACAAGCTTGTGACTGCCGTGGGCTCGGGGGCTGTGGTAACAAGATAGTGACTGCTGCCGACTAAGGGCTGTGATAACAAGCTGGTGACTGCCGTGGGCTCGGGGGCTGTGGTAACAAGCTAGTGACTGTTGCCGACTAAGGGCTGTGATAACAAGCTGGTGACTGCCGTGTTCTAGGGGGCTGTGGTAACAAGCTAGTGACTGTTGCCGACTAAGGGCTGTGATAACAAGCTGGTGACTGCCGTGTTCTAGGGGGCTGTGGTAACAAGCTAGTGACTGTTGCCGACTAAGGGCTGTGATAACAAGCTAGTGACCGCCGTGGGCTCGGGGGCTGTGGTAACAAGCTAGTGACTGCTGCGGCCTCGGGGCTTTGGTAACTAGCTGCTGACTGCTGTGGGCTCGAGAAGAGCGGTAACAAGATAGTTACTGCTGCGGGCAAAGGCCTGTGATAACAAGCTTGTGACTGCTGAGGGCTCGGAGGCTGTGGTAACAAGCTAGCGATTGCTGTGGGCTCGGGGGGCTGTGGTAAAAAGCTAGTGACTGCTGAGGGATAAGGTCTATGATAAGAAGCTTGTGACTGCTGTGGGCTCGGGGCTGTGTCAACAAGTTAGTGACTGTTGCGGGCTAAGGGCTGTGTTAACAAGCCAGTGACTGCTGTGGGCTCGAAGGCTGTGGTAACAAGCTAATGACTGCTGTGGGCTCGAAAAGAGCGGTAACAAACTGGTGACTGCTGCGGGCTCAGGGGCTGTGATAACAAGCTAGTGCATGCTGTGGGCTCGGGGCTGTGGTACCAAGCTAGTGATTGCTGCGGGCTAAGGGCTGTGATAACAAGCTGGTGACTGCTGAGGGTTCGGGGGCCTGTGGCAACAAGCTGGTGACTGCTGTAAGCTCGGGGGCTGTGGTAACAAGCTAGTGACTGCTGTGGGCTCGGGGACTGTTTTAACAAGCTAGTGACTGCTGTGTGTTAAGGGCTGTGATAACAAGCTAGTGACTGCTGTGTCCTCCGGGCTGTGGTAACAAGCTAGTGACTGCTGTGGGCTAAGGGCTGTGATAACAAACTAGGGACTGCTGTGGGCTCGGGGCTGTAGTAAGAAGTTAATGACTGCTGCGGACTAGAGGCTGTGATAACAAGCTGGTGACTGCCGTGGGCTCGGGGGCTGTGGTAACAAGCTAGTGACTGTTGTGGGCTCGGGGGCTGTGATAACAAGCTAGTGACTGCTGCGGCCTCGGGGCTTTGTTAACTAGCTGCTGAATGCTGTTGGCTCGAGAAGAGCGGTAACAAGCTGGTGTCTGCTGCGGGCTAAGGCCTGTGATAACAAGCTTGTGACTGCTGCGGGCTAGGAGGCTGTGGTAACACGCTAGTGATTGCTGTGGGCTGAGGGCAGTGGTAAAAAGCTAGTGACTGCTGTGGTATAAGGGCTGTGATAAGAAGCTTGTGACTGCTGTGTGCCCGGGGCTGTGATAACAAGCTAGTGACTGCTGCGGGCTAAGGGGTGTGATAACAATCTAATGACTGCTTTGGGCTCGGGGACTGTAGTGAAAGTGACTTCTGCGGACTAAAGGCTATGGTAACAAGCTAGTGACTGCTTTGGGCTCGGGGGCTGTGGTAACAAGCTAGTGACTGCTGTGGGCTAAGGGCTGTGGTAACAAGCTAGTGACTGCTGCGGGCTAAGGTCTGTGATAACAAGCTAGTGACTGCTGTGGGATAAGGGCTGTGATAACAAGCTGGTGAGTGCTGTGGGCTCAGAGGGCTGTGGTAGCAAGCAAGTGACTGCTGAATGCTCGGGGCTGTGGTAATAAGCTAGTGACTGCTGCGGGCTAAGGGCTGTGGTAACAAGATAGTGATTGCTGTGGGTTGAGGGCTGTGATAACAAGCTAGTGACTACTGTGGGCTGAAGGGGCTGTGGTAATAAGCTAGTGACTGCTGTGGGCTCTTGGGCTGTGGTAACAAGCTAGTGATTGCTGTATGTTAAGGGCTGTGATAACCAGCTAGTGATGGAAGTGGGCTCGGGGGCTGTGGTAACAAGCTAGACATTGCTTTGGGCTCGGAGGCTGTGGTAAAAAGCTAGTAACTGCTGTGGGATAAGGGCTGTGATAAGAAGCTAGTGACGGCTGCGGGCTCGGTGGCTTAGGGAACAAGCTAGAGACAGCTGCGGGATAAGTTCTGTGATAACTAGCTGGTGACTGCTGCGGGCTAAGGGCTGTGATAGCAAGCCAGTGCATGCTGTGGGCTCGTTAGCTGTGATAACAAGCTAGTGACTGCCGTGGGCTCGGAGGCTGTGATAACAAGCTAGTGACTGCGGGCTTGGGCTGTGATAACAAGCTAGTGATTGCTGCGGGCTAAGGGCTGTGATAACAAGCTAGTGACTTCTGTGGGCTCGTGGGCTGTGGTAACAAGCTAGTGACTGCTGCGGGCTCGAAAAGAGCGGTAACAAGCTAGTGATTGCTGCGGGCTAAGGGCTGTGATAACAAGCTGGTGACTGCTGTGGGCTCGGGGGCTGTGGTAACAAGCTAGAGATTGCTTTGGGCTCGGCTGCTGTGGTAAAACGCTAGTGACTGCTGCGGGATAAGGGCTGTGATAACAAGCTGGTGACGGCTGTTGGCTCGGGGGCTGTGGTAACAAGCTAGAGACAGCTGCGGGATAAGTTCTGTGATAACAAGCTGGTGACTGCTGCGGGTTAAGGGCTGTGATAAAAAGGTAGTGACTGCTGTGGGCTCGGAGACTCTTTTAACAAGCTAGTGACTGCTGTGTGTTAAGGGCTGTGATAACAAGCTAGTGACTGCTGTGTCCTCCGGGCTGTGGTAACAAGCTAGTGACTGCTGTGGACTAAGGGCTGTGATTACAAACTAGGGACTGCTGTGGGCTCGGGGGCTGTGGTAACAAGCTAGTGACTGCTGAGGGCTCGGGGGCTGTGATAACAAGCTAGTGACTGCTGCGGCGTCGGTGCTTTGGTTACTAGCTGCTGAATGCTGTGGGCTCGAGAAGAGCGGTGTGGCAGAGTGGTTAAAGCCGCTGTCACAGCCAACGTTGTGGTGCTGCAGGTCGTGGGTTCGACTCCCGCTCATGTCTAGGAATCGCAACATTAGCTACAACCCTAGGGATATCGATGTGCTTATATAGTTTTCTGCCTTTCTACTTAGGAACATTGTAAAGCGCCAACTTGGCTGTATCAGATAGGGACTATAAGAAACACTGTATGAGCACGTCGAATTAATAGTAATCTTGGGTTAAAAGCTATGACTGTAATGTATGTTCGAAACTTGATGTAAAGCGGTTTGAGCAGTTGCTTCAACTGAAAAGTCGCTATATAAAAACCCACCATTAAATATGGGGGCGCGGTGGCCTAGTGGTTAAAGACGCTTGCCAGCCATGCAGTTGTCGTTCTGTAGCCCGGGTTCGAATCCCGCTCGTGGCCAGGAATCATGACAAATTGCAAACCCCCCAGGGATGTCGGTGTGCCTATGTAGTCCTCTAATACCAAGTTAGACTTGCATTATTGTTAGGCGTGTGTGCCAATAGATAGGGATTTCAGAGACACTATATGGGCACGTCGAAATTATAATAATCCTGAGTTAAAAAAAATGTAATCAATAATTGTAAACATGTAAAACGGTTTGAGCAGGTTGTCTGAAAAATCGGTATATAAAAACTCACTATTATTATTTAATAAGCTGGTGACTGCTGCGCGCTAAGGCCTGTGATAACAAGCTTGTGACTGCTGCGGGCTAGGAGGCTGTGGTAACACGCTAGTGATTGCTGTGGGCTGGGGGGCTGTGGTAAAAAGCTTGTGACTGCTGCGGGATAAGGGCTGTGATAAGAAGCTTGTGACTGCTGTGGACTCGGGGCTGTGATAACAAGCTAGTGACTGCTGCGGGCTAAGAGATGTGATAACAAGCTAGCGACTGCTTTGTTCTCGGGGGCTGTAGTGAAAAGCTAATGACTGCTGCGGACTAAATGCTATGATAAGAAGCTAGTGACTGCCTTGGGCTCGGGGCTGTGGTAACAAGCTAGTAACTGCTGTGGGCTAAGGGCTGTGGTAACAAGCTAGTGACTGCTGCGGGCTAAGGGCTGTGATAACAAGCTAGTGACTGCTGTGGGATAAGGGCTGTGATAACAAGCTAGGGACTGCTGTGGGCTCAGGGGGCTGTGGTAGCAAGCTAGTGACTGCTGAAGGCTCGGGGCTGTGGTAATAAGCTAGTGGCTGCTGCGGGCTAAGGGCTGTGGTAACAAGCTAGTGACGGCAGTATGCTAGTGGGCTGTGGTAACAAGCTAGAGACAGCTGCTTGATAAGTTCTGTGATAACAAGCTGGTGACTGCTGCGGGTTAAGGGCTGTGATAAAAAGCTAGTGACTGCTGTGGGCTCGGGGACTGTTTTAACAAGCTAGTGACTGCTGTGTGTTAAGGGCTGTGATAACAAGCTAGTGACTGCTGTGTCCTCCGGGCTGTGGTAACAAGCTAGTGACTGCTGTGAGCTAAGGGCTGTGATAACAAACTAGTGACTGCTGTTAGCTCGGGGTCTGTAGTAACAAACTAGTGACTGCTGCCGACTAAGGGCTGTGATAACAAGCTTGTGACTGCCGTGGGCTCGGGGGCTGTGGTAACAAGCTAGTGACTGCTGCCGACTAAGGGCTGTGATATCAAGCTGGTGACTGCCGTGGGCTCGGGGGCTGTGGTAACAAGCTAGTGACTGTTGCCGACTAAGGGCTGTGATAACAAGCTGGTGACTGCCGTGTTCTAGGGGGCTGTGGTAACAAGCTAGTGACTGTTGCCGACTAAGGGCTGTGATAACAAGCTGGTGACTGCCGTGTTCTAGGGGGCTGTGGTAACAAGCTAGTGACTGTTGCCGACTAAGGGCTGTGATAACAAGCTAGTGACCGCCGTGGGCTCGGGGGCTGTGATAACAAGCTAGTGACTGCTGCGGCTTCGGGGCTTTGGTAACTAGCTGCTGACTGCTGTGGGCTCGAGAAGAGCGGTAACAAGCTAGTTACTGCTGCGGGCAAAGGCCTGTGATAACAAGCTTGTGACTGCTGAGGGCTCGAAGGCTGTGGTAACACGCTAGCGATTGCTGTGGGCTCGGGGGGCTGTGGTAAAAAGCTAGTGACTGCTGAGGGATAAGGTCTATGATAAGAAGCTTGTGACTGCTGTGGGCTCGGGGCTGTGATAACAAGCGAGTGACTGCTGCGGGCTAAGGGATGTGATAACAAGCTAGTGACTGCTGTGGAATAAGGGCTGTGATAACAAGCTGGTGACTGCTGCGGGCTAAGGGCTGTGGTAACAAGCTAGTGATTGCTGCGGACTCGGGGGCTGTGGTAGCAAGCTAGTGACTGCTGCGGGCTCAGGGGGCTGTGATAACAAGCTGGTGACTACTGCGGGCTAAGGGCTGTGGTAACAAGCTAGTGATTGCTGTGGGTTCGGGGGCTGTGGCAACAAGCTAGTGACTTCTGCGGGCTCAAGGGGCTGTGGTAACAAGCTAGAGACTACTGCGGGCTAAGGGCTGTGGTAACAAGCTAGTGACTGCTGCGGGCTAAGGGCTGTGGTAACAAGCTATTGACTTCTGCGGGCTCAGGGGGCTGTGGTAACAAGCTGGTGACTGCTGCGGGCTAAGAGCTGTGGTAACAAGCTAGTGACTGCTGTGGACTCGGGGGCTGTGGTAACAAGCCGTTGACTGCTGCGGGCTAAGGGCTGTGATAACAAGCTAGTGACTGCTGTGGGCTCGGGGCTGTGGTAACAAGCTAGTGACTGCTGCGTGCTAAGGGCTGTGGTAACAAGCTGGTGAACGCTGCGGCCTCGGAGGCTGTGGTAACAAGCTAGTGACTGCTGTGGGCTCGGGGGCTGCGATAACACACTGGGGACTACTGTGGGCTGCGGTGACAAGCTGGTGACTGCTATGAGATCGAGGGCTGCGGCAACAAGCTGGTGACTGATTTGAGCTGGGGGTTGCGGTAACAAGCTGGTGACTGCCGTGGGCTCGGAGGCTCCCGCAACAGACTGGCGACTACTGTGGGCTGCGGTGACAAGCTGGTGACTGCTGAGAGATCGGGGGCTGCGGCAACAAGCTGATGACTGATGTGAGCTGAAAGGCTGCTGTAACAGGCTGCTGTTAGCTGGCCCCGGTATTATTCATGACTCATTTTCTGACTATTTTAGTGGATGTCTGATAAAGTACCTGTCTCCTAAGCAGGGATCTTACTATAAATCCTACTTCTTGACACGGCGTCAAAATATGACAAGCTTCTCTCCACCATTGATTGTAGGTGCACTGAACAGTCTGTAGGGATATTGTGCAGTGGCAGCTCCCTGAGCCCCAAATTAAAAAAAAAATGACACGAGAATCCGCAATTTGGGTGCAAAAAGCACATGTGCCGATCAAGATTATTCTTAATGGGAAGTGAGTTTGGATTTTTGCTTTTAAGGGAGAAAGGTGTTGGCACACCAACCAAACATGAATAAATAAAAAAATAAATGGTATATATTTCTTTCTTCACCTCTTAGACATCCTTCCACACCGGCGATATCCCGAGAGTTTTCTTTTAATCAAAAGGTGATGGCGTTGAGGTTTTTTAACACTAACACTGCGCAGAAAGTGACTTCTAAATACCAACAAATTCCTTCAAAAGTTTCTAAAATAAGACATTCCGCTGCCAATAAACACATTTACATTCTGATGTAAAACAGGAAAGGGGGATTTAATTCTCTTCCCATTGCTAAATATACCGCAAGCAATGCTCAGTGCGTGGTCTATTTGATGTGATCGCAGAAAAGCAACTATATTTTGAGCAGAGGATGTTTTCACAGCATAAAATGACCACTCATTTGAACTGTGTTTTCTGTTCATCGTCAAATTGTTACAAATTCCACACAAAATAATTTTTTAACAGTTCGTAACATCATCGTAATTACCTACAGCACGTATGGGTAATTTCTTGAGGGTAGTTACCATATCATCCGTAGAGATCGTCGTTATTACCTACAGCACGTATGGGTGATTATTTGAGCTGGGTAGTTACCACATCACCCGTAGAGATCATCGTTGTTACCTACAGCACGTATGGGTGATTTCTTGAGGTAGTTACCACGTCACCCGTCACGCAATTTTCTCCTCGCATGACAGGGTCCTGATGCTTGGCATGCCAATTTTCCCTCGTGGCATTACAGGGTCCTGGGGGCACTTTGTATCTTGAGATATACGTGGATGGCAGTTGACAAATGTGGCTGTTTTTAAGACATTATATGCAGTTGTAAACATAGCAATTATTATCCGTTGTAATAAATAATCTTCAAGTGGCAGCTATCGGAGACTATACATTTATCAGCAAGTCGTTCACCTTATGGCCAATTCACATTTTATTGGCATTTTTGTTGGCTTTTTTTTTTCAGTTCTAAGACCGCCCTGATTTTCGCACTTGATTCCTTCTTATTACTTGTTGAAAAGTTACAACTATATAGTGCTGAGAGGTGCGACACCTTTCTCAGTGTATTTTTTAAGGTGTACAAAATGCTGGAAAGAACCGTTCTTCGTTTCGTTGATCTTAAGGGCAGCAGCAGTCTCGACGGGCAAGAACGAATATTCAAATCGGACAGGAATAGATCTCTCTGCTGTCGGGGTTGGGGTGGGGGGGGGGGGGTTCTGAGGTTCAACAACAACCAAAATAAAGAATAAACTAATAAAGAAAAAGGACATAAATAGAAAAGGGACATCGACCCAACAGCTGATAGTGAAAGGGCAGTCATCCCGGACGAAAACAATAGCAATCTGGTCTATCTTTTGGATAAGGCTGTTGCCCTGATGGAATGGCATAGTGTTTTATAATTGGAACAGACGCACAAAATAACTCCCCCACCCCCACACCCCCCCACACCCCCCCCCCCCCCCCGCAATCACTGAGGAGGCTTTGCTTTGTAAGACTGGGACTGCGCTAAGTTTTGACAACTAAATATACGAATCTTATAGAAGTCTGGTAATTAAAATATAGATTGGTAATTTAAATAAAGATTATTTTACACAAACGGAATGCCTTACATGTTGATACATTATGCTACACTTTGTGGGCGATGTGGGAGTTTCGATACGTTATGCTGTGGGTACCTTGTACACGGGAATATTTGTAATTTCGCCAATGTTTCAGTTAAGTGCTATCTGAGGAGTTTTGAGATTGCTGACTGTCTTAGCTTTTTCTAAAAATAGAATAAAAGGCTAAATCGAATAAATCCGAATGGTTTTGTCTTGAACACATCCTTACTGTGAAAAGTCTTTTGAAAGAGGCTCAGACGCCATCTATTTGCATCCTTTGATGAAGAAATTCGTCACCACAGCTATACTTGCTGTCCGTTCACCATGCCTTCTGAAATATTTCGGCCAGTCTGGAAAAGAAACACATCTAACATCTAACATCTTTCCTTGAAGCTCTTTCACAATTTAATTTGCTGAAGTTAACCCCAGACTTAGTGGCAGATTAAAAAAAGAGAGTTTCTAAAATAGCCACACCTGGTGACATGGCGGGAGGTGCCTCGGAATGACATAACGCCCTTAAGGTCTCCACTAATCGGTCTGTCTGTTCTTTCCAGGCCCGGATTCTCTTTGCACAGCTCATTGATGCTCTTTTCTCAACTCTAAAAACTATGTAATTCTAAGCTGTAAAAATACATTAAAAATGTACTTTTTATTTTATTAAAACATTAAGCATCGCCATGATTTTATCAGCAGAATGAAGGTTAACGTCTGATTTGTGTTGGACTCAAGTACATTTCCGTGACGATTGCTCGATCTGAGTTGTCGAGCATTGCTCATAAAGCAACAAAGATTTTGTCTTAAAATATTTTAAATCGTGACACACATCCTTAAAGAAATTTTAAAATGCTGTGTAAAATTAAAACATAACTGATATATCACGTCATTTCGTAGCTGACCGATTGTGTATCTTTTATAAGACAGAACGTAATTATCTGAATTCTTGAGTTTATCATTTCAGGGACATGTTATACAGTCTATCTGTAAGTGGTCCCTGTGGCCACACCTCACTACAAGCTGTTTGAAGAGATACGATAACATTCCAACTTTGGCTTACTCTTTTCCTTCGCAGAGCCGATTTTTCATGCACACTTTTTCAAGGTTAAACAAATCGGATTCTAATCCCAGCAAACATTAAGACGTCGGAATGACGTCGGGTCGACGTCGTGACTTGACGTTTTCGACGCCGGACTTGGTTGTATATGAAATGGAACCGACGTCTGGTTTTCACCGTCAGAATGACGTCGTGTTCGGACCTAAATCCGACGTCGGAATTAAGTCGGTATTAGGTTGTATATGAAATTGGAACCGACGTCGGATTCCGATCTGAAACTGACATCGGATTCACTACCTTGAAACGACTAGTCTTAGACGTCTTACAAAATAGAGTTTAGAGTTATATAATTAATAGATAACTAATCATTCAGCTGCTGTTGTGAAATACATACGAAAACATTTTCCATGTAAATTTTTACAATCTACGAAGAAAAATACCGACGCGCCATCAAAATTCCAAAATTTTCATGTAATAATTTTTCTTCCTCTTTTTCAAAATGACTTCCATTTCCGATAATAAATGTTGAGCGATAATAAATGCTCATCGCTTTTTGGTGATTTTTTACGTCGGAATGACGTCAGAAAACGGACGTCGCCTTGACGTCGGAATAAAGTCGGGTTTTATGGAAATAGGTGCGACGTAATTCTACCCATTTTACAACCCTATTTTATTCAGAATATGGTTGTGCAGTCGTTTGAGACCAAAATCCAACCTTTTTTCAACCAAAAAAAGACGTCTGTTGTTTGCTTGGCTCTTATTCGTTGCTGCATAAACTTGGTTAAACCTAGTTAAACTGCAATGGGGCGATTTAGAATTTTTCTTTTGTACATGTTTGTGAAGGACGCATTTAAATTCACAAATCCAAAGAGACACTCTTGATGAGAGGCAACAATCCTTTCGCTGTAGGTCTCGGCGTCCTTCTGGTTTTCTCACAGCCACAGCTTGCAGTTATTTACGAAGCGTTGTAACACATTACTCCGTTTCTAGGTAAAGAAAGGAAAAAAAATGTATACACAATGTTTATAACCTGTTCGGGCGAGTCTCGTGCTGTTATTTAATGTCCATCCTTATACTGCAGCAAACCTTCTAAAGTCCTGAAGTAGTTAGCGCCAAGGACGTACTTTTAAAGTATCAGAAAAAAAAAGAAAAAAAAGAACACTACATTGGAAATAAAACCTTGGATAAAGACCATAGTGATCTTTTTTCTGTCATTGTTTTAAAATGAAACGAAGGAATTAAGAAATAAAATCAGCGGGGGGGGGGGGGGAGGGGGGTGGGGGGGGGAGAGGGGAGCTCTTGGTATCGTATGTGTTACCATGCATGTCCACAAAAAATAAAAGCGCGGAGAAAGGGGGAGGGGTGATTTTGAGGCCAGACGCGGTCCGCGCGGAGTGACAATTTCGTTAACCAGGCAATTTTCATTCAGTACTCCACATTTACCTGCAAAATGATTGCTCTTTCGGAACTTTAATCCGCGTTTGGTTAAAAAGGAAATAGTATATTAAACAAAACACTCGTTCAGGCATCGTTTTGAAAGGCCATGGACACGCATGGTAACCAGTGGGTACGTGAGTGCCTCCCCCCCCCCCCCCCCCGGTGTAAAACCATTAAGAATTGTATCTAAACCAGAACATTGACGTTGCCATTTATCCGCCTGAAACAAAACTAGAATTTGCCTTAGAATTAAACTAGTTTTTTTATCTTCAATTTGCCACTGACATCCCGTAATTGAAGTGAACATATCAGTGCACCTCACAGGTGAAATTTAGCTCTATTTTTAGAAAACCTGTAAGAAAAAAAAGGCTGAGTGATTCACCGGAAGTGCGAAAGAGCGTGTGTTTTAACAACTAAATTTACCAGACCACTGGCTATGTGTCAGTGAGAAACGATTACTTGTCAATATACCGGATAGTTAACGAAATAGCGGTGCAATTTGATTGGCTGCTGTCACCGGAAAAGGTACATATACGTGGAGGGGCTTACATCTACTGAATTTAAGTGGATAGAAATGATACGTTTGGTGCAGACGTCAGCTGTAACACAACGACCAATTTCACGCACCATCTACTCCTGTCAAAATGTTAATAGCGACTTTTTTTTATAAGACATAGTTTGAAGTCTAAAGTGAAAGAACTTTCTAGCAAAAGCTGGTGTTTCTTTAGAGTTTAAAATATATATGTGTTTGATTTACAGTTCTGGCAAAGATTTCACCCTATTTTCCTCTTTAGAATGAATATGATTTTTTTACAATTTTTTGTGAAGTACTGGAGTTAATGAAAACTTGAAGTAAACCTCTTTCTACATTATATATAATAGTGGCTCTTGCCCAGAGTTGCTGCATTCTGGGAGTGTTGCTGTGGAGTGAGATACTGTGTGCCCGTTTCAGAATGGCCTTTGTGATGTCCATTTTATTGTTACAGATTGAGCTTCAGAAGTTAAAAACAATGTATCATTGTGATAAATCTTCGACATAATATTGGTATAAGCAAGCTTCAGTTTCAAAGGTAATAATGTGATCAATTATTCAGCAATTTATGGCAAAGGGATATAGATCTATTCCTGTTATACTTTAAACCAACTGAAAGACGTGTTAACTTGAAAAATATCCCTGCCAAGCACAAGGATTGATGTAATTAGACAAATAAACTGCCTGAGATTTGCGGAATAACAGTTCAAACTGTTGAGCAATTGATGATTAAATTTCTTGCTGAGTTGGCCTTGTGATTCCTAACACACAGCTCTATTCATCACGCCGTCTTTTTCCCTGAGTTCCTCACAAAGTGGTTAAAGAAGAAACGTTTAAATGAAAGATCGAGTTTGGAGTAGCGGAGTAGCATGGTGGCTGTAATCGTGCAGCGAGCCAGCTTCTACGGGATGCTCAAAAACTTCTAAAGCAATTCCAGTGGCAATGTGATTTTTGAGTGAAGTTGCCCTGCGAATGGAAAAGCCACTAGGCACACACTCCAACTCACTCATTCATTAACAGGCTCTAAGTCACTTGTGAGGAAGAGGGACACTTACATACTTACCCTGACGAATTGCTTATTAGCGAATTTCGCCTATCTAGACTTAACTGGTGAATGGAATAATAGACTGCCTCCTCCAAGGAAGAGTTTATTTACCTGAATTGAAGCACAATGCAATTCAGTGCTTTCGTGATTGATATAAAAAAAGGAGTTTTCATTTCTTTCAGCTTCTTTGAAGATGTTTATTGAAATAGGATAAAAATTTCACTTTCATCTCTTAAAAAGAACTAAATGAAAGGAGTTAACAAGACAAAAATAAAATTTTGTAAACGGCTGATTGACTGAATTTCACTACGATAAATAAACACTTATTAAAAAATGCTAAGGACTCTGGCTAATACTGTAGGTTACTCATACTTTAAATCGGATATTTAAAGGGCACTTAATCAATAATATATATGGTGTACTTTGGCCTATTTACTTTCAATTTAAAATGACGTTTAAAAAAGTTACCATGGATACAGCTTATAACGGAAGTGTGCAGCCGGAAGGGAATCTTTCGGATGAAGAGAGTACGACGGCCTTTAACTTTGGATGTGAACCGCAGTGCCCTGAGGAGATGAGTGTCCAAATGAAAGTCCTTATCACCGTCGCGTATTCAGCAATAACCGTCATAGCCATCGGCGGCAACGTCAGCGTCTGTTATATAGTATTTGCGTATCAGCGCATGCGCACTGTAACGAATTACTTCATTGTCAATCTTGCATTTAGTGATATTCTTATGGCCGTAATGTGCATTCCCTTCACATTTGTGGCCAATTTACTGATCGGCTTTTGGCCATTCGGGGCCTTCATGTGTCCATTGGTGATGTACCTGCAAGCAGTTGCCGTATTTTTAAGTGCATTTACCCTCGTTGCTATAAGCTTAGATCGCTTCGTTGCGATACTGTTACCGTTGAGGCCAAAACTTACCACCCGAAAGGCAATACCCCTTATTGTACTTATATGGACGTTGTCGATACTGGTACCGCTTCCGGCAGCCATATTGTCTCGAGTAGTTGAGAAACCGGACGTTCTCTCCGGTGAAATGAAACCGTTCTGCGAAGAACAATGGACGGAGCCACAAATGCGGTACTTCTACAGTACCCTGATCATGGTGCTGCAGTACTTCTTGCCACTACTGGTACTAGCGATCACGTATACATGGATAGGCTATGTTATCTGGGTCCGCAAGCCGCCCGGCGAAGCCCAGACCAACCGCGACCAACGCCGCGCAGCATCAAAAAGAAAGGTAAGCGCAAGGTCAAAAAATAATTTTTTCGCGATAGCTTCTTTTTGGGAACAAAATAAACAAGCCACGTTATATAGATGTTGGCTGGGTATCTTGACGTTGGACCAACGTCAGGATTTAGACGATTATGGACATTGAAATAACGCTCTTTTCCGACGCTTGATAGCGACGTGATATGGTTGTCGGGAGAACGACGTTGCATTGGCGTTGGAAGAGTGACACTCACAAGAAGTCATAACCTCCCTTTCCCTTTAGTATCCGTCAACCCTGAGGTCAGTCCGTGAAGTAAATTAATACACGAAGTCACACAAGTAGGCGAGAAGGAACCTGACACCCTCTTCAGACTCTAATAGTTTAGATATTATATTTTTTCTAAGCGAACTGCTTTGGCTTTCATTTTCGGCGAGAGAGAAAAAAAGATTTTCTTTTAGTTTTTTGGTTGTAACACGGTGTATACACGGGTATACACAGTCTATACATGGTCTCCCCTATGTCTGCGCAACTGTTTGTTGACATTACTAAGTTAGCGAAAAAAGTGGTTAGATAAAGGCTCTTATTTGCTTGCGACAAAAAATATAAATAAAATAAAATAAATAAATAAAAACTTCGAACAAACTTTGCAATTTTCAGAAGATTGCGATTTGGCAAATGGATGTCGCGGCCTAAAATAGATTTTCGTTTAATGAGTATTTTTTTTCCAAATCGATTGCTCATTTTGCAACACTAACAAGAACCGTTATGCTGAGATAATACTCGTCTTAGCGTTTGTAATGTCCTTTAAGGAACTCCAACAACAATCCCTACACACGAAAAATGCCTGTACCAGCATTTACACATACCGACTACTAGCAATTACACATGCCGCTCACCAGCAATTATGTATGCCGGCTACCAGCAATTATGCATGCCGGGTACCAACAATTACACGTGCTGGATACTAACAATTACACATAGCGGGTACCAGCATTTACACGTGCCGGCTACCAGCATTTACACATACCGGTTAGCAGCAATTATGCATGCCGGGTACCAACAATTACACATAGCGGGTACCAGCAATTACAAATGAAGCTTACGAGGCTTGTTTTTCACAGTATAACGATGCCAGTTGTTATGTTCTGTTGTTACGTTTAAAATGTGAGCAAATATTGTTATATGTCTGTGATAATTAATGGCATAGAGTGGTTTGTTTTGAGCAAAGTAGAAACAATAATTTCCAGCGTTTTTTCCCTTCCTGAAAACAACGACCTTGACATTATAACAATTGCAGGACATATCCAAGAAGTTTTTATTTTTGATTTACTTTTTTCAATAAAAAGTAATTTTTTCAAGGACGTCGTAAAAAGGGTAAATATTAGTAGAGCTACCAAGAACCAAGAAATGCAAGAAAAACGAGACACTTTGTTCCTTTTGCAATAGCCCTGAAACAATAAACTAGGCCGTCTGTAAATTAATTTTGAAGTAATTCATAAGAGATCTATGAATACAAAGAGTTTTTTGAGTGTGAGTAATTGCATATCATGGCGTAGGGTATCTAATAGGAACCGAGTAAAGACACTGTTTTTTCAGAATTGGTATCACCCAGGTTTGCTGAATTCCACTGGTGAAAGTCATGTTTAATCAGTGCTCAGTTTTACCCGTTTCCTATGACAGCCCCAATTAAACTGTCGAAGTTGAAAAAATATATTGTATAGATATGGCTGCGAGAAGAATGTAGAAGAAGTAAGAAAAAGATCCCATATGGAAGTCGACACAACGTCGCTGTTTGCAACGTTGTTGAGAAAGTCGACAGAAGTAAGTCTTCGAAGTGTCGGAGTGCTTGACTGCACAGACGCGAGCAGATCAACATCACCAGGACGTCATGGCCACCCTTTCTATAAAATATCCTCAAAACTTTTCTGTGTCACTGAATACCTAACCCTATTAGGGTATGGGATATCTATGACATGATATACCTCCAGTAACCGGGGGAGGGGGGATTTGGGGAGAAGGGGGAGCGGCTATATGTCATAAGCTTCCCATGACACAGGATATATCTATGTACGTGATAGCCATAGCACAATACAGGGCACAGTTCCGTGCACCGGCATCCGGTTCCTGAAACTGCAAACCCTAATGGAATGTAATGGAATTGCCTCGTACTCTTCCTGTGCCTGTATTTATTGTCTGGTCTTTTGTGAGAGATTCCTTCTATATGCTTCAAACTGCTGCAGATTCTTGGAGAAAAGAGGTCATCAAATATTTCCTGCCGGGACTGGAAAGTTCAACGACCTTTCTGGGACATATTCCAGCGTTAATTACACTTCGAGACGCAGTAATGAATCTGGAGGTCTTGATAGAGGGAAATTGAATGATTTATTGTGGTGTCTTTTTCAGGTTATCGACGCCGAGTAATATGATACTGAACAGGCGTCCATTGCCAACCCCCCCTCCCCGCCACACACCAACCCCTCTATTTCTTAAGTAACAACAATGATCGCAAAATATTTTTTAAAGTGCTGGCCAAAAGATTCAACGGATTTAAAATTCTGTGACAGAGGATATGGCCCATTTGATTCGCCTGATGAGGCAACTGGAGCGAAAGTCAATATCCTGCTTACTACCCCTTGCCAGATTCGAACCCGGGACCATGGGATTACCAAACCAACGCTCCAAGCAACTGAGCTAGCCGTCACTCCCAATCTGAACTTGCTTGCAACCAAAATCGCAATTCGCTGACTTCAAAAAGGACACTTAATTGGTTGCGTTTACTTGGAGCAACTGGAAAATAGTTATGACTAGTATTACCATTTTTCTACGCAGGGGCAGTTCTAAGTTGCATCTTGATGGCTCTTGAAAAAAGAAATAGGCGTCAGAAAGTCAAATGTTGCAATGTAACTAACACAACCCTTGACTACAGGTGTACAATTCTATGCATACCATAATAACAAGTGAAAGAGAAATAGAGTACGTAAAAATTACCACGTATCAAACGGCGAGAACCAGTAAGCCGCAATCAATTTAATTAATGAAGGTTTTTGGAGTCCTTGTTTGTATCTAGGCCATCAGATGGTTGTAACTGGACCAGAAGCGCTGACGTTAACAATGCATTAGCTGTATTGAACTGTGCTGTGACTTTGTGATTTTTCTTCAGAATAAAATTTTTGTTGGTTAAATTTTAAATTTTGAAACCCTTTCACGACGTACATGACAAGTGGGCCAAAGTGAATAGATTAACAAATGTGTCTTTTTCTGTATTCTCTTTTCTTCCAGTAAAACTAACAATCATTATCGTGTTACTGTTTTTTTTATCTGTTGATATTAACTTTAAATATATAGAATTAAATATTCTTATTCTTTTGAAAGTAGTGATAATGGTACAGTTTTTAGTGGATATCGGAGCTTTGTCTCGGACAATTCCAAGACTCTCAAAAAGTAGTTCCTCCAAAAAAGGTGTGTTATACACAACAGACCAAACCGCCGCAGAGGTTGGCTGTTGGACAACAACGATAATAAAATAACACTAGTAGAAAGATTTTATTTAAAGTTTATCGTTCAAAGACATATTGAAAATAGATTCATTGACGTTGGGGCTTGGTGGATATTTTGTTTATTTATTGAGAAGATTAAAGCTTCTAACACACGCCCATGGTTTGTGTTGACGTTGAAATAACGCAAATGCCTGATAGACACTGTGATTTTAAACGCCTTTATATGTACCTGTATTCTATAGCTGAGTCTATAAGAGTCTTGTACTTTAAACGTAAGCTTTAATTGTCCGTTCTTCAACAAGTCTTGTAATTGTCTAATTTTAATGCCTAGTCTATACTTCTCACGTTTATATATATCCGGTGTTATCGTGTGTTGAGATCAGTTATAAGGGCCTTAACATACCATTTGAGGCTCGCTTTGATTTAAATCCGCAGTGACAGTAATTGGCTTATGCTATTTTACTTGACACAACTCATATCTCAAAGTATGGCTAAAAATAGAGCTAATCAACTGACCTAATAAAAACAAAGAACAAAAATGCTCTGTAAAATGAAATTTAAATGATAGATAAGAAAATAACAGCACATTTAATGGTAATTCCAAGAGTAGGCGTGACGTCTTGGCACCTATATTTAGAAAATAGGACAGATTAGCCTCAAAGAATTCACGCCTACACCTTTATCAGTTCCAGGCAGGCATTAGGGTAATCGCACTCGTTTTACGTCTTTGTTGCCACATTTGACAATATTTGCATTTGTTGCAAATTGTGATTAGAATTTCCGTAAAAAGTCAAGTTGTCTGATTGGGCCCATAATTAAATTAACAACTGGAATGGGATTTTTATGCATGATGTTCGTGGCAAACAAAACGACGCTTATCGGGAGTTTTTTTTCATATAAGACACAAGTTTTTATACAAGACAATTTTATATATGATCTATACTAAACAAATGTATTATTATATAAATGTAGTATTAGGGGGAGGCATAACATAAAATAGTATTATTTTATATCACTATTATTATCAAAATACTTAATTATCATTATGTATTATGTCATACCTCATGTCTGTATCAGTATGTGGTACGTTCTATTTGAGCAACCGCCAACGATGGAGGGTACAGTAAGTAACGCAGCACAATAGTATTCACAAATAAAGAAGTTGTACGAAAACAACATGTTAGTTTTGTGTATATATCTGGGCACTCTACATACTGCTTATGTTGACAAAAGAGAATAGAATGGTAGTCTGCTGTGTATAGAAAGAAAATATATATATTATAGAACAAACGATATGAGACCGCTTGTTTCTAATGCTATGGCGATATAGTTGTTAACAAATTTACTTAGTGCAGAGAATAAGCATCAAAACACCTCCTCATGTGTGAGATATAATGAGCAATCTCCCAGTGACTGTTTGGCTATTACAATAGAGATAGTTAAAAAATGTCAAATTATCCTTTAACTGTGCTATGTCCCTTGACGCTTATTATCAGGAATAGCGTGACTTGCTGTTTGCCAATACATCATTCAACGGCAGGTCATGGTTTGGGAGTCTACCGCGCAAAGTTTTACTGAAATATTAACAAAAGATCTGAAAACAGTATTATTTTTTACTAGATATGGAGGGGGGGGGGGGGTTAGTAAGCAGGTGGATACTTAATATTTATATATTCCTTACAAACACGCCCATGGTTGATAGACTGAATAACTGAAACCCAAAATAGCCATTTGTTGTCAGAAGTTCGCGTGATGCATTTATCAGGGACATGTAGCGCAATCACGACTCTTTATGATCATTTCTATGGCGATGTTTTGAGAAAATTTATACGTGATGCCAATATATCCAGAAATTAAGACATGGCCTATTTTCGTCGCTAATGAAGTAGTTAATGTAATTTAACCTTGCATCTATGGCTATATGCTCTGCAGTGTAGTTAAAAGTGCAAAAAAGAAATCATGTATAACAGTAGAACTTTCAGCCAATAAGGTGCCTGATTCACTCTTACTTAAAGATCACATATTTAGACGTTTAGGCTTTATAAAAAATCTCAGCCTGGTAAATAATATGCAAGTAGCATGCAATGTATTGGTAATCATATACGTGCTAATAAGTTTTTATCATTACAAATGAAAGCATTATTAATTGACAAATTATAAGGCAAACCGCGTTTAGAAAGAAAAAAATGATTTTAACTCCGCAGTCAAGAGTTTCTTCCTGTTTACAAGCCACTTTTGTTTGCATTAAGAGAATACAATAGGATCACTCTCATTCTTTATATTTCATAAACGCATCACTCGATGTATGTCCTAATTTATATGTTCAGTTCATCTTTTTGACACCCAGCATATATGAAAACTCTTTTTTTTAAAGCAGTTAATTTAAAATAAAAGAATGCGTCAAAGATAGTCTGCTAGCTATAAGGAATCAGTGATATATTCAAACAATGATGTTTAAGACCCTTAGTCTAGCCTTGACCATTTGTAATTGTTAAGTATATCATGACAGTCCTTCCCATCGATTCGCATTTACATGTAAGATCTTTGCTGCAGCCAAAGGCTAGAGACTGTGGTCTTATTGTTTATTGTTTACTATGTTATGTTTTCTATATAAAAACTATGATTTTAAAAGCTGGGAATTGGGCGTTGTCACAGAAAGCTGAACAACACCAGTACAGGGTGTAACCTAAAAAGCACGCCACCGAAGTGATTACATAACACTTGAACTGGTACGGTACCACCTCAAAATTAAGAAAAGTGTTAATCTCTACTGTGTTGGTTCCTGACAATAAAACCTGAATGGAAAGAAGATCAATTTAATCCCTGTCTATACTCGAATTTTTGAGGTTTTAATATGTATTTTTATCATGAGTAGCATATTACAAATAACAGTTTTGGACAAGAATATAGATATCTCGCAAGTTTTTTGTCAGAAGAACCAAAACACGAATGTCACTAGTGAGAGTAACCTAAGAAGGTTGTTATTTGTAAATAGATGTGTCTAGGGATTATCACGAAGAGGTAAACATGCAGAGTTACCCTGGATACGCCAACACCTATCTGTATGTGATTATATCACAATCAGATCGTGACTTATTAACTTCTAACCTGATTTCCCAGCTGACACTGTTAGTATTGTTGAAACCAATCAAGCGTCTTTGAGTGACATGATTACCCACTGGAATTTCTTCATGATTGTCTGTTCCTAATCAATAAGATCAGATGAAAAGTAATAGATAGATTACCGTTTTCTTACATTTTGAACGTTAGCAACATTAGGTGTTTTGGTTGAGACATTGCTGAGTGACTCGTTATGCCGTTTATTGGAAAACGCAGCGAACTTTGGTCCGCTTCTATTATCTAATTTATCATCCATGAAGAAAACCGCGTTCTTGTGGCACTCATAATCTGAGGAGTCATCGTCACAATGTCACTGACCAATGAAGCGATTGTTGTCACACAGTCGTCATTAGGACTAACAAGATGAAAGTGTAAATGCGCATTTGACATGGATAAAACTTGTCAGTATCGAATGCTTGGTAGGAAATATGGAGAAAAAGCAGGGGTATAGACATGACACTGATGCCCATATATTACTGTTCACAAATGAACTGCAAGTATTCACTTATTCTAATAATATAAAACAAGACCTGCATTTTAAAGATCTCCAAGGACATATGACAATTCTAACTCCAACAATTGAACACGTGCGAGCAAACTGGTTTTTGTATCCTGTATTCCTGATCTGCGCCATAATGTTATTGATAACGTTATTGATATGACGTCAGAGAACTTCCGCCTGGTTCTGTTGCTTTCCTTTTACGCGAAATTTTAAGTCGTTCAGGCGTTAAATAGCTTTAGCTGCGTTGCAAATTTGACCTTTAAATATTTGCACTATTCTTCTCAAATAATGTGTTTTGTGATAGTATCAATTTAATAGCAAAAATACAAATAACATTTTAGCCTGTGTTTGTTTATACGTTTTCAGATTTAATGCAAACCCTCGTTTTTTTTAATTTCTGTTATTTTTGTCATTAGGAGAAAATGCACAAATGTGACAAGAAAAGAAAACGGTAGAAAAAACCAATCTTACATAAAAATCTTCCTGCATTGTAACACAGTTACTGTGTGTGACATACAGATTTCTTAACTGAGACGACTCGTTTCCCTATTTCTTTTTGTGCCATTTACATAAGTAATACTTCTGTTATTTGTGGCAATTGTAACTTGATATTTTACAAAATACTTGCGAAATGGTTATTTTATCTCATGAACTTGTGGAACATCAACTTATCTCATGTGAAAAAATTGTGATATTATATTTTAATTGTGATATTTATGCAGTAACAACAATCCGGTTTAAGAACAGCATCGTAAAGCACTCAGTGCTCTCTGCTTTAATTTAAATTTAATTTAATTATACATTCTTAATACAATTAAAAATTAATTGTGGTGCTGAAAATAACGTATAATTCAGGCTTCTCCCTAAGCGCAAAATTTTATACATTCGTGGCAAGATATTGAAATTGCATGTATGTAGAGGCGACAGAATCCAAGTATATATCGCAAACAATGTACGTATGATGTAACTGCACTGTGAGCTGGGGATAAGCAGTGGTGCTTTAGCTAAGGGTTGGCAGTCTGTGCAATGGCGTTTCCGATTAATAATCGTCTATATTGAAAGAGAAAAACACCCGGTTTGCTGAATACATTTATCATCCGACGGCAACAGATTGAACCTTCGAATATATGCACAGCGATTGCTTTTCATAGCTTATGTTTTTGAAACAGATTAAATGCAAATCGCTGAGGTATTAGGGCAAAGTTCCGGTTGCTATTGTTAAGCACAGCTTGAGAAAACCATAAAGTTTAATAAAAATGATTCTTTTTATAGAAACGATTAGTTTTCAAATTCTAGATCAATTTATACCATGAGTTAATCAGGTGCTTTTCTTTCTATAAATTCTATAAAAGAAATTTTAAAAGCTAACGCTTTGGGCAGAATAAATGGTACACTACTTACAATTTAACCACTTCGGGAGAGGCTGTAAATAATGTCTAAAAGATGTATTTTCTTGTTTGAGCTAAGCATCCATAAAGTGCGCTAAGACCATTGATTTAAATCAATAATAGAAGATTAATGTTATGCACTAGATGAATGCTTTTAGATGTATGTAACCAACCTCTGAACGGATGTATTAATCATTGAGGGAACAATGCAGACCAGAACATGACTAACTTTCTGTATTTATATTCACTAGGCATTTATGTTTAGTAGCTTTTTTAGAATCCGAGAACTAAAAAATTGTTCACGAAAATAACGAAAAGCAATATCAATTGAAGAAAGGGCAACAATACCGTAAAACCTGAATACAACTGTTGTAAGCCAAGTAGAAAATCATATCTGTTGCTTTTGTTTGATTTTGTAACTTTAAATATGTGGGACCTGAAAATTTGAGTTGTAAGGTTATAGGATTAGCAGATTTAATCCATACTTTATATGGTCTCATTCAGCACTTAACACAGGCGTCAAGGGCGCAAACATGTTGATATAGATTGCCAATCATCAAGGACGCAAACATAATAATATGGGTTGTCAATCATCAAGGACGCAAACATAATAATATGGGTTGATAATCATCAAGGACGCAAACATAATAATATGGGTTGTCAGTCATCAAGGACGCAAACATAATAATATGGCTTGTCAATCAGATTCAAATCCGCTGGTGTACACAGCGCTAATCCTTCACATCAACACTGTGGGCATGAACTTGATTTTAGTTAAACAGTATCGTTGTTGCTGTCGTACAGGAAGTAACAGCACGCTTAAAAGCGGCATTCAGCGCGGAGCTCTTAGGCCACCCAGTATCTTCTATTAAAAACAACTTTTTGTTGTCAGCGGTATTATAGCTTAGCAAATGAAGCAAGATTAGTAGACCGGGTGTGACGCATGGCTAATTAGCAACGATTCCAAGGCATATACTGCTACATGCTGCGACAGTCGCTTGCGATAGTGGTGAGATACAAATTAACATATGCTTAAGACACTTCCAAAACATTACAATTGTACTTTGAACGTTGGTTGAACCAAAAGTCGTTTTGTGAATAACGTTGCTGGGTCACTAAACCACTTCTACGTAATATTATGCTTCGGTCGGTACAAGTCAAAATAAATTTTGTTTCTATTACGTTTACCAACGAACTTTGACAGACGTTTCCAGGATAATAGAAACAAAGTGTTTTAGGGAGGACAGTTAAAATTTCAGATGTATGTCTTCCAAAATATTTATTGCTATGCTCGAACTGACCAATTTAAGAATTTTTTGTTATAATGCATATAATGTCCTATGACTTAACTAAAGATTCAGTTTAGTGTTTTTTTTTTTGAAAGATTTACATTAAATGTCTAAATTTGAATTTTATATTTTAAATAAAATATTACATACACACTACTTATTTTATTTCGCTTTCTTTCATTGATGGCTTTCTGATTTCCACCAAAGTTTAGTTTATAAATTTACGTAGTAGGACACATATTTAAATGAACGACAGATTTACAGAAAACAATGCAACATTGAACAATTTACATTAGAGAAAAGCAGTGCCCTGACAATTCAAATATCAAGTCTTTGATCGTCAATTAACATAATATTTCTTGCCTGGGCAGATGATGGTGCTGCTTTCTATTACTATACTTTGTCTATTATTATGTTAATAAACTCTTAGTAGATCTCTTCTTGTTGATTTTTTCTGCCATACTTGTAAGTAAAATCTCTAAAAACCTAAGCAGCCATTATCAGGGTTGTAATGGGGTACGGGGGTGGGAGGGGGTGTTTGAAACAACATACTGCCGGTCTTATTTCACTAACATGTATCTAGTTTTTGTATCCTTTCGAAATTGCCGGGTATATTTTTGCAAGGCCTGAAAGTCCCTTTAATCTTTGTTTTTCATTTTACTTTTTTACCGTTATTAGGTACATTCTGACTTCGGTGGTTGCAAGAAAAATTAAGAGAAATGCCACGAAAATGTCACAAAGTCGTCACAAACACCACTCAAAACTACTTAACGAGTTAGTGAGATCACTGAGGGTTTGTTGCGTTAAAAGCCTTGAGAACCCACTTAATAGCATGAAATGAACCTATAACACTGCCTAAATCAATATTAAACACGAGAAAGGTGTTGTACTGAAAATAATGTAGCAAAAAGCAGCCCCGTCATAGGGATGTCAAGTTACGAAACATTATTACTTTGTCGTTATTGGGAATTGTTGTTAGGCGCACTTGCTGGTTAATGCAGTACAATGGCTGGGCTGTCCTCAATAAACTTCTCTATTTTAAACTTCTTTGTTTTTTATAAAAATGTTTGGAATATAATAATATTCGCTTATAGTTATAAACAACGCACAATAAAACTTGTACAAGTTTGTACATAAAACAAAGAACGGTAAAATGGAACATTATGGTTGAAAACGGCTATAGGCTTTTTCTTGCAAACGAACTATTCAATCGAAAAAGAATGTTAAAATTCCCATTAACAATGAAAGCGTAATAGAATCTCTTAAAAGAATGCATGTCCTTAAATGTTTGACCTGCGCATGCCAATGCTGAATAAGTGTTGCTTTATTTAACAAAAAATCTAGTGAAGTTTGCTGCTGTCCTGCAGAAAAACATTGTGACAGGAAATGATAAAACACCAACTTCCATAGGCAATTACACTATTTTCTAATGAGTCTGATTTTGTAGTACTAAAACAGCTCCTTCGAAGTTGGGCCAAAGGGTACTTGCAAATCGTGTCTTCCTGTATTTTGATTCGAAAATGTGTGCTAATAAAAATTCGGTGGAATAAAATGCAACCCAACTCTAGTTAGGGACTGAGTCTTTGATGTGCATTTTTGATAGCATATTTATGTTAAGGCTTACTTTTAATTTATAAAAACAATTTTTAATTTTAAACAATATTCACAATTTATAGTAAATATCTCCCTAAATTAGCATTTCACCTAATAGTATAAGTATTGTTGGAAAACGATATCTTCATAATATGCTTATAGGTATATCATAAAATGTGCAGCGTGTTACTGTTATTAGACAGAGTGTAATGTATACAGAGCGTGATGAGGACATAAGGGTCTAGTGATACTTTTCACTAAGTATACCTGGAATATTTCATACCCTATGGTTATTGGTTAGTGATAACGGAGCTGAAGCAAGAACAACAACTTGTCAGAACTCTGACTTGATTAGACTTGATTCTACCTCAGTTCATTAGCCAAAGTCTATGATCGTCAGATGCGCACTGAAGTGAAACGCTGCTAATGTGACTCTAATAAGGTGGTATGCAATGACATATGCCTGCACTTGGCATATATCTTAGGTGCATCCTTGGCTTTATAGCAACACTACTAAATGGGTAGACATAAAAAAGTAATAGATGCCTAATATTTTAATAACTACAACAATCGTGTTTGAATTGCTCCATGATATGTTTTTATAATATACTTAAAGTTTGTGCTTCATTCATTGATTGTCGCTTATCAGTTAATTGTCACAAAGTTGAACGGTTAAGCTATCAGTTAATATCATTTGTGATGATTTTGTTTGTAACACTTTGTGTACATAGAAGGCGAGGTGTTGTATAAGGGAATTGCATTTAAATCTAGAATATTATATCAAGTAAAAGACTAATCATACACTGCATCGTTTTGAATTAATTTCAAAGGTGTTTGACATCTTTGGTATGAAACTATCTAATTATTCAGAATAATATATCACATACCAGACTTATCAGACAGTTTTATTTCTCATGGTGTCGAGACAAACAAACTCCAGATTTATCAAGATGTCAGGACAATTTGCCGTACTTCTTTCTGCTGCGAGAATCTTTGTAATCAAAGATTTCATGAAACCAATAGGTTTTGTGATAAAAGATTGCTTCACCGTTACGATACAGTAACATTTGAGATGTCCGTCATAATTAAGTCAAAGGCAGTTAAATAATGAGCGAAAAAATATTGTTACAGCAATAACACGAATCCGCCAGGGATTTCATGGAATGCCTCATTACACAAATTTCCTGTAACATATACAAGGAAGAAATAAGCCTAAATTCACACTAACACCATGCATAGTATCATGTCTTTTGCCGATTGATTTGAAAAATGATAATCCGCTTTACATAAAATCTTCACAGCACTATATGAAACATTTCTGTAGTTCCCGTCAATAATTGGTGATAAGAAGTAGCTTTCGGATGACGCATGACTGCATATTGCGACTACAGTGTGCAGGTAACAGTATTATTGTTGTGCAGGTACAGAGAAAGTGCAATTACACAAAAAAAAATTTGTGAAATTGCCTTTTTTTTAGTTTGCAATAGTTTTTTATGATGAACGAGGCATGATTCTGGTTCTTTTTCTTTTCTATTTTTAAAGCGAAAAGCGAAAACTGGGTCTCTAAAATATTTCAAGCAACATATGCTGTGCTTCTAATTTATCACTTTTGTACATCAGTGCAATACCGTTTGTATCTGTGTGCGACCTTTTAGAAAACTTTTATTCCATGGCAATATGATAATTTCTTTTACCTTAGTTGTATTCAAACACGCAAAGTATTGAAAAAGTAGAATTTACATAAATCGACCTTCAGCTTATATGGGAATGCATCTATCGAATGTTCTGATCCCCTTATGGCATAAATAATGAACTTGCTGAATTACGACTCAGTACAGGCATTGCTTGTATCTGAAGGGATAACAAAATGACCCTTCAACATTTTGTGCAAAATTGAGTTATATGAATCATATTTCGATTTGTTGTTTGACATTTTCATATTCTATAAGAACAGTGTTATCGCTATTGCGATAGAATGTTTACAAATATTGCCAAGAATAACATAAATTCATGTTGTAAAGACAATTCATACATTATAACGGGTAGACATTATCATAAGAATGAAATATTAAAAGGTGCACAAGTATGTCCTACAAGTTATGCATTTTTCCTATTTCAATTCAGAACTATCTATATCTGGGCTTTAAAGGCACAGTGCCTTATTATAACGTTTATAAGGTAATATATCTAATTATTAAATAATGTTTCGATTCTTCTTACAGGAGTAATATATGGGTTATCATACTTAAAGGCTGCAGGATTCCAAAACCACGAACAAAGCATTAGGGGCACTTGTTGTACATAATACTCTTCATACCATGCTGACACTATGCTAGTTTAGGTTGCTAAAATAGAACATGCGTAATGTAAAGGTTCCTCTGCGTACTTTGGAATATTTTTTTGTGTTGCTCTATAGGATTATGCATCTAATGCGCTTTGCTTGTTGTCATTAACCTCATTGAAAACATAGCACAGGCTTCATGTGATATTTCAATCCTTCTACACAACGCTTACACAATTTTGCGTTGTGGTGATACAGGGACACCACATTATAACAGTCAAATTTTGTGCTTTGTTTTACAATTGACCTTACGCAACTATGGCTTCTGTTTTCATTTACTGCTGTAAGCTTCAGTGGAAACATCACTAACAACATAACAGCAACAATCAGCTGAAAATACTTTATTGTTAGATCAAATGTAGTGGTAACGAGAAACATTTTCTAGGCATACTTTGTCCTGGATTCGGTTTGTTTGTGATACCCCGATGAGTTCAAATAAGCCATGGTCGAATCACACCGTTTTTTGGACGATTAAAGTTTAAATCATGACATTTAGCAATAGTAAGAAATCTTCGAAGCTGTTTCTCTGTAAGATATGCACGTGATAACGAGGCGAGCATGCAATATTTTGAATGTGTCATGTGTATAGTATGTTCGTGAAATCACGCAGCGTTCAGTTACGTATTATTGAATCATGATTTGTTAAGCAAAAGGCCACACTGCAGTCGTTTGCACCTATGCAGGATACGTAAATCAATCCTTATAGTTTTTTAGATATCATAGAAATGTGTCATGCGCACCTTTTGTCCCAACGCTGGTATAGAAATATGTTATATTGTTATGTATTTCTGTGACACTAGTTTGCACACATTTATCAGACACACTGAGTGTTGTGATATTGTCGTTGCCTTTAATTTGAGTTAATATTCTGCCCTGCTGTGACCAAGCAATAGAACATAAGACTAGACTTTTTATCATTTATAACTGAAGTCAGTATATCCAGTGTCCCACCACTTGCTAACAGGGTGCTTGTATTGACACCTCCAGTGTAGATTTACTGTAGCTTTGTATAATCTGAACCTATATAGTGATAATACAAATCATAAGCAAGATTTTCACAGAGCACATAGGAAAGCTATTTGTAAAGAGACTCGTTGCCAAAGCAACCACTTTTGTATTTACACAAAATCCATCTTAACTGCTTGAACTAACTAAAGCCCTAAAATTTTATATGAAGATTCTTCTTGCCTGTTTTAGGCTTTTATTCCCGATTAGCTAAACAGCGAGCGTGGGGTGTTTTCTAGCGTTTACCTTGAATAAAGCACATTCTGATAAACAGTTGAAGTGATTTAAGTTTTGTAATGTATCAGCTTTTAAAAATGTTTTAAGAAAAAAATTTAATCAAAACACAATTATATCTTCTCCAAATACAAGATAAGTCTAGCCACAACTCTGGAATCTTTGTCTTCAAATCAATATAATCTTCAGTTTAAGGGGCATTTGTCAGTTGTGTAATGAGCGAAAATTCGTTCAAAATATCTAATATCTATGTTAAGCAGAATTGTGTGTAGATGTAAAGAATGTTGTTTAATGAGCAAAACATCGCTCAAAAGTCGGACTGATTAGAATCGTGAGTGGAGTTGATGTAAAACACGTTGCTTAATGAGCGATATAGATTCGAATTGTGTGTGGATGTGAAGCATGTTGTTTAATAAGAGAAAATCGCTCAAAATCTCGTGTAAATCAGAATTATGTGTGAATGTAAAATATGTTTAACAAGCGAAAATCGCTCAAAATATGTTGTAAATTAGAATTGTATGTGGATGTGAAGCAAATTGTTTAATGAGCGAAAAATCGCTCAACATATCGTGTAAATTAGAATCATGAATGGATGTGAAGCATATTGTTTAACAGGCGAAAAATCGCTCAAAATGTCGTGTTAAATAGAATCGAGTGGGGATTTCAAGTAGAATATTACATTACTGAGTACTGCTAATAAGGACGTATCAGAAGTAACAGAATGGGCATGTACCTGTCCTGCTTTTTATACAACCTTCGAAAAGATCACAAATGCACCAATAGCTATCAATAACAGAACCAATATATCATGTGCCTTATTCACCTCAATCGTCTTAATCACCCATGTATTTTAATAAATGATCAGGTCTAGATTTTAATTAGTAAGTTCATATTGAGAAACCATATAAAAGAACAATAAAATTTACAAAATTTGGAAAATTCGCCTTTGATCACTGAATATTTGGGGATTGCCATATGATTTTTTCTGAATCAGCGCATATCTTCTGCACTCACTTGAAAAGACTTCAACTGCACTTACTGGCCTATAACCACCAACAAAGCAAATTTACTTGAAAGTGAACACTCTAGATATTGACGGAGTCATCACGCTGGGATCAGCACGGCTTTCAGTGTTGAATGGATTATTCATGGCATGTTTACTTTCCTGTCCTTTTTCGGTATCATATGTGCCGCGTCTTCTTGTTTACGAAAATCTAGTGCAGATGGGCACAGACTGGTGGATAGAATGCTATTGTATGTAAATACTTCCTGAGCGTGGTGCATTGATTACCAGGTGATAGTACTAGTTACGTGATCAGTGCTAAATGTGATCCGGTGTTTGAAAACATTGCTAAATCCCACCTTTGTTCGTGAGCCAACAACCTTTAGTTTTTTTGCACAGACTAATAGCGTACTTGTCACCAGTGACCGAAAATTCACCTATTCACCCATTTTCCTTCGTTTACGTTTTAGGTTACATGCCATCACGATAGATGATGCCTAAGTTGCTTACATCAGCACGATTTTCTAGAGATACCCTTTAAAATAAAAAAAATACATGATTTTTTTGTGAACGAATAGTTAAATTTTGTGTGATTTTGTGAAATTAAAATCAAATGCAATGAAAAAGCTTCTTCAGTTGAAAGTGAAATTTGGAAAACAACTGAATGTAAGGTCAAATAAATTGATAAATACTATAACACGTCATTAATTAGACAAAGAACAGCACTTTGACAAGCAGATCCTTCCTAATGTCTTTCTGTTTTTTTGTTTTGCACTAGCAATTACGAATGGTGGAAGCAATACGTAACTTGGTAATCCAAGAGCGGTATAGAAATGAAAGGAATCTGACCGTTAATAATTTTGACTTAATCTACACTATTTCCAAAATTTCTTTTTTTTTTATATATGATAATTATTATTTAAAATGTACAAGACCTTCTTTCGTCTTTGAAGTAGAAGGTCTTAATTGCAAAATGAACGCTAAAAGAGTGTTCATTTGCACATCGCTAGACAGCACATATCGCCGGGTAGTACATATCACTAGGCAGCACATGTCGCTGGGCAGCACATATCGCCGGGTAGCACATATCTCTAGGCAGCACATATCTCTAGGCAGCACATGTCGCTAGGCAGCACATGTCGCTGGGCAGCACATATCGCTGGGCAGCACATATCGCCGGGTAATACATGTCGCTAGGCAGCACATATCGCCGGGTAGCACATATCGCCGGATAGCACATATCGCTGGGCAGCACATATCGCCGGGTAACACATATCGCTAGGAAGCACATGACGCCGGGCAGCACATATCTCTCCTGTAGTGAAATACAAATCCAACCATCGTCTAGATAAACAATAAATCAGGGTAATGATTAGCCCCTTTTGTGGAGGTCGTCCCTTATCGAGAATTACGTTACCGTACCGAGAAGTGTTTTTCAGCGTTGCAAATTTATAAACAGAAGTGGTTTGTTTTGATGTGACCGATCTACACAGACATTTAAAAATATGAAGTGTGACAAGTACGTAAAATCCCACATAACCATTACAAGGGCTTATAAGTATGGAGACATATTCTATGAACCTGTTTTCTCCATATTTACGTTTGTCTGACTGATTATGTAGGAATCAGAAAAAGGGAACTCAAAAAGCATTACGTCAGATGCAATTATATTTCTTCAGCTGATAATCTGGTTTTTATATGTTCTATTATTTATTCTATATTTTTTAATAACCATATTCGATCTGTGGATTTATACGCTATTATGATCCTGCAAATAAACATCATGCCAAGGCTTTGTTTTTCGTGAATAATGGGGATATTTGTGTCGGGTGTTGATTAAGCCTCATATCATTGAATAATAACAAGGGATCGAGACATACACCAAGTACTGCCCTTGTCGTCTCAAAAGGAATGCATTGTTGCAGTGCATATACATCGTGGCAATAACGGGATCATTTCTAGGGGTATGAGGACATGCACAAAGGTGGAAGACACTTAGATTCTGTGTATCTAAGTTGAACTTTAAATATGGCTACCGATTTTACGCAGTATTTTATCATTATAACCAGTAGTCTATTCGGGTTAATATATGGAATGAGAACTGACGTTATCTCATTAAAACTGACATAAGTATGCAATAAGGTAAGCATTTGTATTGATTCTGACGCGAATTAAAGTAGGACAATATGCCTTAAGTTAACTGATAAGGTTTTGTTTTTGCTTAGTACTTTTTCTATATGTCACTCTAGACGCAAGACGCCTTTTCAAGTATTACCAGATGACCAGAAACAATGCCTTTGAAAACTGATATGACCAGTAAATATACACACACTGATCTGACTTCTTGATATTCATTGTGACTGATTTAGCTAACCGATATTGCTTAGATTTTACTTCATTTTGTTCTGATCTTACAAATAAAGTTCAATTAACATGCATACACTATAGCTGTTTAATGTCCTATGAAGGTTTACTGTCCTATTACAATGTTATTTGAATTCAGTAAATATGTCAAAACAAGCAGCATAAAGTCTGGAAATTTAAAAATAAATAAATAAATAAATAAAAAGAATCAGCGACATCAATGATTTATTTAATTTCATTTACCTCCGTTCGATCACTAACTGTCTGTCAGTCTTCTGTCAATTATGTGAACTCAGCTGTCAGTCTCTGAGGCGTGTAAGTTTTTTGGTATAGAATGCATAGCACCATATGTTCCTTGGATGTTGCAAGACTCATCTAGATAGATTCCCACCATTAGGACTTTTTGGAGCAGTTGTCTTTCCGAAGACCTCCATCGTTGCATAACATTTGAATACAGATCCTTACCATTTAGGAAACACGTCTTTATTCTTCCGATTAATTTTCAAATAACTCTCCCTCTCTGTCTCTCTGTATCTCTCTCTCTTTCTCTCTCTCTCTCTCTCTCTGTCTCTCTCTCTCTCTCTCTCCCTCGAAATACGAAACGCAATCATGTAACATTGGTTGTCATCACTCAAACCTGGGTTAGCTTTTTCTTCATGATTTATCGTCGCTGATATTTTTCACCATATAGTAGACAAATAGAGACGATAGACTAAATATGTGTTTAAATTTGTTGAGTTTGACCATATCGGTAACGTGTGGTTACTACATGGTTCACAGCGATAGCACAGCATAGTTACCAGTACTAGTAGAGCGGTTAACAGTACTAGTACAGCATAATAACATGCATATGGTTGACAGTGGTAACACAACATAGTTACCACATGGTTAACAGTACACAACATAGCTACCACATTGCTACCACATGGTGAACAGTGCCAACAAAGCAAAATTACCACATGGTTAACAGTACTAGTGCAGCATAGTTTCCAAATGGTTAACAGTGGTAGCACAACATAGTTACCACATGGGTAGCAGTACCTGCACATCATAGTTTCCAGATGATTATCACATAGTTAACAGTGCTAGTACAACATAGTTGTCACATGGTTCAGAGTACTAGTACAGCAAACTTACTATATGGTGAACAGTGGTAACACAACATAGTTACTGCATGGTTACCACATGATTGACAGCACTGGCATAACATAGTTACCACAGTGTTAAAAGGGCTATAGTAAAATAACGAAAAGAGATCTACATTAAACGCATGGCAAAACAAAACGACTTCTACTGAAAATCAAGAAGAAGAAAAAGCAACAAAACTTTAGACGGACAATGGGTATTAGTCTTTTCAGGTACCAGCCACCAGGACTAAGGTGTATCGATCCTCGATCTCCAACTTTTGTACTGGATAATATCTCAACAACAATAAAGGAAAACTGAAACTGACGTTATATCTCAGTAAAGGCCTGTAAAACAGTGGCTGTGGCTGTTGACGTCACACTTAACAAGACTAATGTTTGAACCCCAGATATCGTTGTAAAAATAAATAATATACTTGTTGTTGGCCCCAGTAAGCTTTGAGCACCTAACGTAGTAATGAATGAATGTTTGCCAATAAATCTCGATCAATGGGTTTTCTGCTTATTTATCAATAATTTTTCTTTGCAATTGTTTTCTTTCTATTTTTTATGTTGACGTGTGAATCAAAGAATACATGATAAAAACGCCCCGCATTTATGGAAGGAGATGTTGTTGTTTACAAAAGTGCCAATATTCCTTTAAATAGATGAGTCTTCTTCACGCGTCAGCCGAGTGTTTTTCATTATGTCTCCATTAAAAGGTGTTGTTTTGATGCACTTATTTGCCATTGCCTATCTGAAGTGCTCTAGGGGGAGAAGTGCGAGAACACGATGCCACGAGCAGACAACACGAGACCCTCACACGGGTGGTGGTGGTGGGCGTGCGAAGGCCAGACAACACAGTACGAGGCCCTCAAACGGGTGGTGGTGGTGGGCGTGCGAAGGCCAGACAACACAGTACGAGGCCCTCACACGGGTGGTGGTGGTGATGGGCGTGCCAAGGCCAGACAACACAATACGAGGCCCTCAAATGGGTGGTGGTGGTGGGCGAGCGAAGGCCAGACAACACAGTACGAGGCCCTCACTCTGGTGGTGGTGGTGGGCGAGCGAAGGCCAGACAACACAGTACGAGGCCCTCACTCTGGTGGTGGTGGTGGGCGAGCGAAGGCCAGACAACACAGTACGAGGCCCTCACGCGGGTGGTGGTGGTGGTGGGCGTGCGAAGGCCAGACAACACAGTACGAGGCCCTCACACATGTGGTGGTGGTGGGCGAGCGAAGGCCAGACAACACAGTACGAGCCCCTCACACATGTGGTGGTGGTGGGCGAGCGAAGGCCAGACAACACAGTACGAGGCCCTCAAACGGGTGGTGGTGGTGGGCGAGCGAAGGCCAGACAACACAGTACGAGGCCCTCAAACGGGTGGTGGTGGTGGTGGGCGTGCCAAGGCCAGACAACACAATACGAGGCCCTCAAGCGGGTGTGGTGGTGGTGGTGGTGGGCGTGCCAAGGCCAGACAACACAATACGAGGCCCTCAAGCGGGTGTGGTGGTGGTGGTGGTGGTGGTGGTGGGCGTGCGAAGGCCAGACAACACAGTACGAGCCCCTCATACGGGTGGTGGTGGTGGGCGAGCGAAGGCCAGACAACACAGTACGAGGCCCTCATACGGATGGTGGTGGTGGGCGAGCGAAGGCCAGACAACACAGTACGAGGCCCTCAAACGGGTGGTGGTGGTGGTGGGCGTGCCAAGGCCAGACAACACAATACGAGGCCCTCAAGCGGGTGTGGTGGTGGTGGTGGGCGTGCCAAGGCCAGACAACACAATACGAGGCCCTCAAGCGGGTGTGGTGGTGGTGGTGGTGGTGGTGGGCGTGCGAAGGCCAGACAACACAATACGAGCCCCTCATACGGGTGGTGGTGGTGGGCGAGCGAAAGCCAGACAACACAATACGAGGCCCTCACACGGGTGGTGGTGGTGGGCGACCGAAGGGTCTCTCAAGCGTTAAACACTCTCTATACTTTTGACCTTGGCTTATAGGAAGAAGGGGCAATAAGCTCACTCAAACTGGGAACTAGAATAAAAAAAAACAAAGAGTCTTAAACATTTTGTATTAAGTGAATAAATAGAACGTAACCCTGGATGTGGGATCATAGCTGGGCTGAACTAAAGTGGTCTACTTTACGGGTTGTTTCTGTTTGTAGGTTGTTTATATAGAATGCTCTCATAACTGGGCTGTTGACAAGTCTAAAGCTGTGCTTACCCCGATAAAATAGTCGGTTGGTGACACTTCTAGCGTACGTCGAGAAGGGAGAGGGGAGGGGGTAATAAAGAAAAGTAAGATAAAAAATAAAATTTAACGAAAGAATTTCTGCCCTAAAATATTAGCTATAGTGCTGCTGAAAAACATTGCCTTTTTTACGTTTTATTAGTTCTTTGAGATATTGATGTGATTGGGCTAGAATAGGGCATCCATGTCCATAAGGCTGTGCAACAATGCTTTGATTTATAATGATTGGTTGTAAGGCATAGCTCACTGCTTGCAGTAATGGACGCGGGCGACGAAGTGACCTCCTGATTAATCTGACGTATTCGTTGTTTTTGTTGAGGTTGAGGTTGAATCCTTGACTTCTTTTTATCAACAACTGTTAGTTGAGTAATTGTTGTTGATACAGAACAAAGTAATGGCGATAATTGATACGTCACACGCTTACACGTCATTGAACAGAGAAACCACGTGAAAAATGAAATGATGAAACACTCAAGGTTCCATGCATTTTTCACCCAAATTTCACTCACATAGTTGTAATCAGCATACCCCATCACCCCACTCCCCCTCCCACCCCATGTAGTACGCTACGCTACACAAAGCACAGTGCGATTTTCTTGAACTGATACTGTATTATCATTTGCTTAATATTTGTATTTGTATCCCAAAGTCAGGGACCATTTGCAAAGAACACGCGGAGAACTCGAGGGTAGAGCGCTATGGCGGTATATTTGTACAAAAATTTCATGACGTTCGTACTCCAACATTTATTTTTGATCGCAATGGTATTTATGTGCAATTAATAGATGAGAAAATATTTAATTGTTTCGCGAACCACTTTTTATGTTATCCAAGTCACTATTAATTTCTGCACGTGGTTTTTATTATTAAAAAATATATAATAGAATGAATTCAATTTATCGCGCCCTTTAATTAACTTTTCGCGTTCCAAAATTAAGAAATTAAATTACGTGATAAAACGCGTGGTCAGACAAACGTTCTTTAAAACACAAGGTCTTTAATTATGGTGCGGGATAAAATTATGGAGAAATTAAAGAGTGAGAAATAAATAGTCAAATAACATATGAAATGTAAATGTTACGCGGCTGTGAATATAGCCGAGAGGCCATTCAAATGAACGCGAGAAAAATAATATAAACAACATGTGCGTTTTGATTTTTTGTTCAAATATACCGCCATAGGCCATTCAAATGAACGCGAGAAAAAATTAAATATACGACATGTACGTTGTGATTTTTTGTACAAAGATACCGCCATAGAGCGCGGTCTGGGGAAGGGGGAGGGGGAGGGGGAGTAGAGGGTCGAAGGCGGTCTGGCCCTCGATGTTTTTTCATGATTTCCCTTAAAACAGTACATTCTTGAGATCATACCCGGGCCCGGCTCCGATTTCCGCACTGTCTTGTATCCACCGCCTCAATTCGTTTTTCTCGCTCCTGCCCCCCCCCCCCCCCCCCCCCCGCTCCGTACACACGTTCTTGGGGTATAGTACAGTCCAGTGGTTCAGAAAATACTGCAAAAATATTGATCTGTTGAAAAGGTACGAAAGCCCAGAAGATTATAAAAAATCATCAAATTCTAACTGCGTGCGCCCATTGCGCTAGTGCAATATGTAGCTGTTATTTCCGAAAACTCATTTATCTCTATTAGACTGCTGGTTTGAATGATGGATTGAAATGGTCTGCGATCTCGAGACACAAACAAGGCTCCCTGAATCTAAAAACTTGAGCCACCAAATGGGGTGGCATCGTTTCTTTAACACTAACCACACTCCACTGAACGCAGACGATTTTTGCTGATGACGTCATAGCACAGGGATGACTTCACAAAGGCTTGGCTTTGCTCCATTGGAATGGAAGATGTTGGTGTCTTATTGCTAGCCTACGCTCTCCCCCGCCCATATCCCCCCCCCCCCCCCAAATTAGGATGCTGGGACGTGTCAGATACAATCGCCAAGAGCAAATACATGTCGCCAGTCTTTTCCCATTCGCGACCAACTGCTTGACCAGTCCTCATGACATACTGTGGAGCTGACAGCGCCAGAATGAGTTTCCTATGTGTGGCTGATGGTGGAATCCATTATAACTGTCATTGAATAAGCCTGCTGAATAGCGACGCCCAATCCCCAGTCACACATCGCGGTGTGTTTCTGACATGTTGCTCACACGAAACATTTCTACTCATTTCCGCTTTAATATTCCTTCCTGAAATATGAAGATTACTCATAACCACCACTTTTAACTAGCAACTTTGATTTGTAATGCGAAAATATATCACATGTACCCCGACCCCCCCCCCCATCCGCCCCGACCCCAAAAAAGAAAAAAAAGTATGGTAAAAGCACGATCTTCTGTTCATATGGAAAAACTCTGCAGTCCTGGTCTACTATATTACACAAAATACAGTATGAGGTAACCCATGGTAATCACATGAGTAACAGTGCTGCAATGCGTAGGGCAGCTCAGACACGACGCCACACGTGGCAAACACGTATCTAAACATCCCGGAAACACCTCGCCACATATAGCGAACACGTAACTAAACATCCCGGAAACATCTCGCCACATATAGCGAACACGTATCTAAACATCCCGGAAACATCTCGCCACATATAGCGAACACGTATTTAAACATCCCGGAAACACCTCGCCACATATAGCGAACACGCATCTAAACATCGCGGAAACACCTCGCCACATATAGTGAACACGTATCTAAACATCCCGAAAACGCGGCGCCACATATAGCGAACACGTGCCTAAACATCCCGGAAACACCTCGCCACATATAGCGAACACGTAACTAAACATCCCGGAAATACGCCACCACATATAGCGAACACGTATCTAAACATCCCGGAAACACGTTGTCACATGTAGCGAACACGTATCTAAACACATGCCATAATCTTGCCCAAATATTGTGAAGCTGCATCATGTGCTCATAATTGTTTTCATATAGTTCACATTGTTTCTACATTTCAGACTTTGAGCATAGGACTGCGCTTTTACTTCGCAAAAGCTTTGAATTCGCTTATCTCCACTTTTAATGGGTTCCCTTCCAGTAATATTTACCACGCAATATAAAAAAGAACTTTTTGAGGTACTGTTCAAGATACTCTAACCCTTCCATCCATCCTATGGCCAATCAGAATGCCCGAGACGTCGTCTGCTAGTCTCGTATAAACGACATTCCCTTTTTGCGTGGCGTCGATACAACACGCCATTCTGTGTGCTGCCGGTTTTTTGCAGCAAGGGAACTGGTTTAAGGTGCGAATTGCTTCATTTTTTACTTAATTCACTGCCTAATGGATTGTTTTATCTATTATTGTGCGTTGGGATAAATTTATGGAGCCGAAGTGTGTTTATTCGCCATCTTACTCTTCGGTCTGATTAGGTTGAGTTTGCACGATCACGGAGACACTTTCCTAGTCCCGAGAAGTGCGCCTCTTTCTCCACTTTCATTCAGATCGAGGAACTTACCAGTTCCACCTCAGTTCGTCTAGGAGTAGGATCTTTTCAGGCTGCTGGACCTGATCAGACTCCAAGCTTTACCAGCCAGCTGTGTCATCGCGGAAATGGCCAGTTTTTGCTTAAGCTTTACTCCATGGGTCGCTTCTCAGTCTTTGTAGAGCAGGTTCTGCAAGTCTGACAGCGTTCTCCGACGAAAAGAGACGTTTTCTGTGACGTCTGAGGGTCATTTTCTTTGCCAGGACCGTTTTCCCTTTGTGGTCTTACGGTCACGGGTGCGAGAAGACCATTCTGGTCCAACGGGATTCACAAAACCCGTTACGGTCCGATGGTCCCAGGTGCATCTGAGGCAAGAGAGATCCATATCCGACACGGGTGGTGCCATTACGGTCCAGCCCGTTACGGCCCGGGAACGTTATCGTTCCGGGAAGCATCTCTTTTCGTCTTTCCTTAGACCCAGCGAGTTATTGCGGTGTTTAAGCAATTGTAAACACAGCTTGGAAGGTTAAAGCTTGCAGTTGAAGCAAAGCACGGAGAAATGTAGTTTTGTGCGTTGTTTTATACTACATATTCTCACCGTTGTTTTTCTCTGCTTGCATTTCAGATATGACAGAGGCCAGTCTACATTCTCCACCGTTACTGCCTCAGTGTATCCATCCTCCAACCGCGTGTAACCCCCACTCCATCTGCGACCGCTGTAGACGGAATAGTGGAATACCTCTGTGTGAGCCAGACAGCCAGTGTGGCGAGTGTCTACATCTTTCTCCAGAGGATTGGAAAGTCCTATTACGGAATAGGACCAAGAACGAGCGCAGGAGGGATAAGCGCAAATTCCTTTCGTCAGCTTCGTTTGTTACTCGTGAATTTATTCGTGATACCATGAAGAAGGCTAGCTCCGTTATTCTGGGCCAGGTCTCCACCCCCGTACACGTAGACACTGGTGCAGAATCGGAATCCGCTACGCCAGTTAAGAGACATAAAAAGTCCAAGAGTAAAGGACGTGCATTTTCTGAGACTGTAGCAGAATTGGACATCCCGGAAGGGCAAGAACGGGATCGTCTCCGCGAGGCATGGGCCTCACCTCCTAGAGTGAAACCCAGTGGCAGTCCAGGAGGGGCGTTTAAGTCCCCGTCTGAGGAACAAGTGACTTTAACGCATAGGGATACGGGAACAGTACTTTCGGCGGTTACAGGCCAGTTAGGCATTCCCCCGCGAGAGGACTTATCCCCCCCTCCTCAGCTGCAGCGTCTCCCGAGTGAATTTTCAGCGTTTTTGTCTATGCAATCGCAACTGCAAAAACAACTTTTGGATTTACAGAGTCAAGTTCAGAAGCAGGAGAGTCTGCTTAGTCAAAGGCAAAAGCCTAAACCATCAGCTACGGTTTCTCGTCCTCCTCCGGAATTTCAGTCAGTGGCAGCGATATCGGGCTCGCCTGTACCTCACCTCCCGCTGGACTCTAACGTGGATATTCCCGAAACGGTCACCATCAGCGAGGAGGATTCCGTGGGCGTGCCCCTTTCGGGCCAAGTCTCCGCATTGCTGGAAGATGATGAGGAAATCGGGCCGATGGAAAATTCTCCCCTAGCAGCAGTCCCAAGCAACAGGGAGAAAGAAATTTACACCCCAGTAGGGGAACCCCACATGTCACATTTTTCACAATCCCAACTCCCAGAAGCAGCATCTGATGAACAGGAGTCGGAGGTGGAAGACGGGGAAGAAGAATCCGAGGGTACGTCAGTACATTCCCGTTGTCATTTACCGTTACGGGCAGTGGAGCAGGTGCGTTCTCCCGGCCAAGGGCATCGACTTTGGAGAGATCCAGCGGCAGCGGGCAGACGGCCCATCCGTACTCCCTCTCCACCAGATCTTGCCCCATCGGTCGAGGACGCGGCCCCCTCGAGTTCTGCTTCTACGATTGCACCAGAAGACGTGCCGTTCAGGGATGCCATTCAAGAGATAGCCCGCTTAGCAGAGGTCTCCTGTGGCTCCCCAAATTTAGATAAGGAGGATCCGCCCATTCGGATGACATCTCAGGCAGCTCCACCACAACAGGACTCGTTTATCGCACTAGCCACCAGTGAGGGCATTGCTCATGCTGTCACGGTCCGCGCGAAAGAGTTCAAGAAGATGGACGCCGGTGAGGGTCGCACGTTGTCGCGTTTCCATTTATCTAAACATTGCTCAGTACGACCAGGACCATATCGGTCAGCGGATGAAAAAATTCCCCTAGAGGCACTGGAGCAGCCCGTGAAGCGTACAGTCTGGATGCCCACAGTGCGTAGTGACTCAGACATTCCATTAGTGGAGAAAGACGCAAAGACCATCGAGGCGTCTTCTCGCCACATCCTGAACATTATGTCTTTTCAAGATCATGCACTTAAAGCACTAAAGTCGCGTTGGGAAGAACTTCGCCTTAGTGATCCCGTGTCTGCTAAATTGATGGAATGCCTGGCCTTAGCTACCCGAGACGTGGTCAAACTTTCCACTTTTTTGATGACTTCAATGGTCTACTTACGTCGAGATGCCTTTCTCCAGCACTGCTGGTCTAGTGTCAAAGGTTTGCGGGACCTGCGTCATGCCCCTATCCTGGAGGAACGAGAACTATTTCCTCCCGCCGAGATAGAGAGGGTGAACCAGGAAAGTCGTTCGCTTTCGCAAGATTATGCCCTGATGTCCAGGATGTCTCGCTCCTCCTTCAAACGTCCACTGAAGAGGAAGAGACCACAACAGTCCTCTCCAGCACCGTCTAAGCCGAGTGCGCAGCCACAACAGCCCCCTGTCAAGAAACCGAAACCCAGCCCCGGCAGCAAGACAGAGGGTCCGGCTCCACAGTCGTTCAGGTAGCAGCCAACCAAAGTACCGTCACGAGATTCCCTTATCTCCTGGCGATACTTTAGCAAACTTAAGAGACTTGGAAAATTTACTTTCCTTAAACGCCTCCTTGCCCGTAGGAGGAAGACTAGGAAAGTTTTGGCAGCAATGGGCAGAAATGGGGGCGTCTCGAAGGGTAGTACGTTGGTTAAAGAGAGGTTACTCCCTACCTTTCAAACGAGACCGGAACGGGCTCAGGTGCCCTATTCCCCTAACCGCCCATGCGCCAAGACAACTAGTCACCTCTTACGCCAAGGGGTCAGAAAAAGACCGAGCTCTCCAAGAAATGCTACTGAGCTTGTCTCAAAAACAGGCGATAGAGGAAATGCCAGAAAATCAAATGGGTTTTTTCAGCAGAGTTTTTCTGGTTCCCAAGAAATCCGGAGGGTGGAGGCTGGTAATCGACCTTTCCCCCATAAACGGTTTTCTCCGAGTGATCACCTTTCAGATGGACACGGCCCAGGTGATAAAAGGGTCATTACGGGAAGGGATGTGGGGTACCTCCATAGATCTCTCCGATGCTTACCTCCATATTCCTCTCCATCGCTCGGCAAGAAAATTTCTAGCCTTTCAAGTAGGGAAAAGACGATTTTGGTTTCTGGCACTTCCCTTCGGTCTGGCTACGGCCCCGTACGTTTTCTCCAAGGTCATGAAAGTACTGAAAACATGGGCACGGCTAGAAGGGATGTTAGTCTTTCAGTATCTGGACGACTGGTTTCTGGCGAATCAAGACAGGCAGGTAACCGAGATTCATACAATGTCTTTAGTTCGCAAGGCACTAGAGGTAGGTCTAGTAGTAAACCTAGCCAAGTCCGAACTAACCCCCAAACAGTCCATTACCTTTCTAGGGGAGTTTTGGGATCTGGCAATAGCAAAGGCGTTCCCTACGCCAGAACGCCGCCAGAGAATTGCAGATGCCATAAAAGGTATTTCCCCAGGAAAGAAGGTGAGATTACAGGCCATGGAATCGCTCCTCGGCCTGTTAGTGGCAACAGAGAAGACAGTCCCCCTGGGCCGTCTCCATTACAGGCCATTTCAAAGCCAGGTAAGATGGGCGTTGCATCAGGGTCGTTCACCCGCAGCGAGGATGCAAGTTTCACAGGTAACCCTACAAGCCCTACAGTGGTGGTGCGATGTTCTAATTATGTCCGAAGGAATGCCATTTCAGCCCCCCACCCCGGAGATAGAGATTCAGACCGATGCGTCCCATGCGGGGTGGGGAATTTATTGGAATGGTCAGGTATGGAAGGGCAAATGGCCACCCTCGCTTCAGTCCTACCACATAAACTGGCTGGAGCTTCGGGTGGTCTGGATTGCCCTAATCAAGCTGACCAACCAACTCAGAAACAAGGCAGTCCTTTTTCGGTTAGACAACTCCACAGCCATAGCTTACCTCAACAAGCAGGGGGGCACCAAATCACGATCCCTGTCCAAACTTGCATTCCAAATTCTTTCAAAGGCCAGGGAGGAACAGGTGACCGTTTCCGCCCGTCACCTGGCCGGGAAATTAAACGTCCTAGCGGACTTAGCCTCCAGACAGGGTCAAGTTATCAACACCGAGTGGTGCCTATCCCCTCGGTCCTTTCAGTGGGTGACACACCAATCCCCATGGGGTGCCCCGACTCTGGATCTGTTTGCAAACGCGATGACCACCCAACTTCCCCGGTACGTGTCTCCTTGCCCGGACCCAGCAGCTTGGGCAGTAGACGCTCTCAATTGTCAGTGGCCACGGGACGAGGTACTGTATGCCCTTCCCCCACAAGCAATCTTAGGGCAAGTCCTGCAGAGAGTAATCGAGTTGAAACCACCGTTCCTATTACTCATTGCCCCATGGACACCGGAAGCCCCATGGTTCGCCCTCCTACTCCATTGCAAGGTAGTAAGGTCGATACCGATCCCATGCCACAACGAGTTGCTATCACAACCCCATTGGCATCACTTCCACCCCTCCCCTCGCTTACTGAACCTCCACCTATGGTGTCTGACCAGTCCTTTCTGAAAAACAAGGGTTTTTCTAAGCAGGTGAGAGAGAAAATAGTAAACAGTCACAAGGGTTCAACGGCCAAAGTTTACAGGTCGCAGTGGAATAAATTTGCCGCTTGGTGTAGCACTTCTAAGCTAGATCCGTTTCAGGCTAGCCCAGCAGTGGTAGCGGATTTCCTCGATCACCTTTTCACGGAGGTGAAATTAAAGGTAAGTTCCATCGAGGGCTATAGGGCCGCTATAGGGTCAAGACTCAAAGCGTCTACAGGCTACGACCCGGGCGAAGATACTTCCCTATCACAGCTAGTAAGACATTTTAAAGTAAGCTCCCCACCCTGCCCATCCAACATAGCGCAGTGGGATTTATCAATAGTCTTACAGTATCTTCAGCGCCCAGATATATTTAGTAAGGACGTGATTTCAGCAAAAAACGCAACATTAAGATTCACGTTTTTATTGGCCTTAGCTTCGGGCAAAAGAAGAGGCGAAATCCATGCCCTAGACAGAAAGGTAAATAAAGATAAGGGTACATGGGAGAAGGTCACCCTAGTCCCTAGAGCAGGATTCATGGGAAAAACCCACATCATGACCCAAGGGATGGGAACGTTCGATCACATTACTCTCCCATCCCTACCAGATGACCCCGACTCAGACGGTCTGGTCTCTTTGTGTCCCGTCAAGGCGCTGCAACAGTATTTGGAAATGTCAGAGGCCTACCGATCAGATAATCAGAAGGCTCTCATCATTTCGTTTATGCCGAAATTTAACAAAGATCTTTCGAAACAGTCGATCTCAAATTATATTAAAAGGATCATTTTGGCAGCCTATGACGATGCACAAATCGACCCTAACCCGTTAGGGGAATCAAACATCAAAGCCCATCAGGTAAGGCAAGTAGCCAATTCCCTCAGGGCGGTACGCAACGTGTCCCTTTCGGATATATTAAAAACAGGTTGTTGGGTTTCCCCCAACTCGTTTGTTAAATACTATCTGAAAGATTTTTCTCAAGATGAATTGTCTGGCTTATATTCATTAGGACCGTTCGTGGCTTCAGAAACGACCATTACAGGCTGAGTGTTTCTGTTGTAGGAATGCTTCTCCCAAGTTTAAGAACAAGGGCAAGCACAAGAGTAACTTCTCCAAGGGCCGTAATGGGAACAGTAACAACAACAACAAGCCACGAAAGTAACAACCTACAAGAAGGTCTTTCCTTCTTACTCTGAACATTTCGCCTTTCGCTCAGGTCCTTTGGACCATTTCGGTTCGTGCTTATATTAAGTTACGGACGAACGCTGGACGGTTATGTTTAATTAAGCATTTATTTACTCCGAAGTGTTCAGGATCGCATGTGTAATGAGTACAGCCCAGTCTTCGGTCTTACGGCTACTCGGATGCTTAAGTTTTGATCTCCTTTCTTCATGTTTTTCAGAAAGAAAGGGGGGGGGACCATGTCGGTCCCAGACGTACCCAGTGACCGTACACCCGTTGTAGCCGGAAGGCCGAAAGCCGGTTTATGGTTCATGGTATGAGGTACCATAGTGTCATTATGGGCTTATGGGACCATAACGGCCCCATATAGGAAAACAGTCATAAATAAGCAAAATTTTTTCTGTTTTTCATTTTATGACGATTTACAGTAGTTTTAGTACTATCTAGTCAATCGCTATGAGTTTATGTCAAATAAACGTGGTAATTTATCAAATGAGAAGAAGAAAAGTTAGACAGCGGACTCGCTTTCTTTTTCAAGTTTGAATTGCATGTCTTGTAAGACACTTCAGTCACTTTACTAGAAGTGTCAAAGAGTTTATTTGCGTAATTCCTATGGATTTACGATCGTTTTGTAGTACTTCTAAATAAACCTAATTGTTCATCAATACATAGCAAGTGAATAGTGAGAACTTGAGGAAGGGATCCATCCGGTGGGCGGTTGGAGGGGGATGGTGATAGTTCTCAAAAAAGATGATGGCATGGTTGGAAGCCTTCTCATCTCAACTGACAGTTGCTGTGATATTTTTTACTTTGTTACGATTTACCTTATGTTGAAAGACCGGAATGGTACGCCTCCGGACTTTATTTAGGAAATCATTAAAAGAATTGAAACTTAGCTGACAAGTTTTATTTCTTCTTTGCGTCGAGTGCACAGCACTCCTCGCCTATATGCAATGAGCTTTTACAAGCCATAGTGTAATTCGCGACCTTTTTGGGCAGTTCAAGAATGGCAGGCTCCCCTGCTCCGGACTCAAGTCCCATTAAAAGTGGAGATAAGCGAATTCAAAGCTTTTGCGAAGTAAAACTATCGTTTTATTTCGTAAAACGAGCTTTTACGAGTAAAAGCGCAATTCGCGTTCTCCACTTTTAACTTTGATTTTAACCCGTCCCATCCATCCCCAACTAGCCTGGGCGTGTTTTACCGCCTTTTGGGGCTAAAAAGGGAATGTCGTTTATACGAGACTAGCAGACGACGTCTCGGGCATTCTGATTGGCCATAGGATGGATGGAAGGGTTAGAGTATCTTGAACAGTACCTCAAAAAGTTCTTTTTTATATTGCGTGGTAAATATTACTGGAAGGGAACCCATTAAAAGTGGAGAACGCGAATTGCGCTTTTACTCGTAAAAGCTCGTTTTACGAAATAAAACGATAGTTTGGTACAGATAGGATCGCCAAATTGGCGCGTGTTTTTTTCCCCTGCCTTATGTTCCGAAGCAAGTCTCCCAAATGTAAATTCTTGTCATTGTTTACTCGTTGGGCCAATCACAGCCGCTGAATGCAAAGTCATAAACTCCAAGAAATTGGATAATAAATCTCATTGGCTTATTTCATTTTACTATAAATTAAAGTGCAAATTGCTACGGAAAGAAACGTTAGAGCAAATGAAACGATGGCTGCTTCCAAAAAAAAAAAAAAATAAAAAAAAATACCGATACCTTGGTGTTCGATTAACTGCCCCACAAACAAGACTTAAAAAAGTGTCTGAAAGGAGGTGATATTTAGATATTCAGTCGTCAAAATGCCCCACAACAGACATGAATATCGGAATAGTGTGATTTGTGAGTGAGAGTAAAAGAGTGTGCTTTCTACTCTTGAGTTTATTGATTTATTTTTATTTATGTATTGATATTTTAGTTTGCGTTTTTGCTACCTGTCATTTTCGTCGAAGTCTAACTCCTCCGTAAACACATTCCCTTAACTTCTGAGTCAGCACCGACAACTTCTAAAGTAAGGTGATAAATGCTGTGTTGTATTTTTATGAAATACCTGTATCAGGTCATCAGAGTTCTACTGCTGTAAGTATGGTATGGGGTGTGGTGGGGGAGGGCGAAGGGTTGGGTAAGCTCTGCTGTGGAAAGTAGGGTTTACTTCTGGGGCTGCACAAGTTCTACTGCTTAAAGTATGGTTTTACCCCCTTGGGGTGGAGGTGGAAGGTAGGGGGTATATAGGTTAATTGTACATCCTGCAAAATGGGCCTTCATGGCTGTGGCACTGAAAGTGCTCTAGTTGTCTGAGCTACCTTTCTATCTGATGTATTTTTTTTTCTGCTTCTGCTTTTGTATGTGTCGCTATCTGTCACGGCAAAACGACATGAAACATATTTTCCCTTAAGTGGGCATTACAAAGATTGCCTAAAACACCCCAAAAATAACGTCACGCGTATTTATCAAAGGACGTCACACATAGTTTCTCATGCAATAAATAGAGCTCGTTCACAATGAAAGACCTCATACATTAGATGATTGCGTTTTGTTTTTGTACAAGTGCCAATCCGTGCCGTGAATAAATCAAAGATGTTTTGTAATGTCGGCCACTGTCATAACATTTTACTTCAATGATAAAAATAGCTTACGATGTGCCTGAAATTAACGAGTCTGTACCTTGCGTATTTTGTAAGCCCACTTTACTTTAAAACAGTAATAACGCAGAAAGTGATATTTTTATTCAACAACACTCATGCTATTTGTCTTTCATTTCCAAAACAATGCTTGGAATTTCGCTTTCACTGAAATTTCAATGGTTCTCTTTCGTGAATTTCTTAGTTGTATTTGAAAGGTGGTTCTAAATGAGAGCTGGTGCCACTTGCGAGGTGGACCCATTTCTGAGGTGGTCTTATTTCGGAAGGAAGTGGCCTATTTGTCAGGTGGTCCCATTTGCGAGGTAGTTCCATTTTAGAGGTGGTCCTATCCCGGGCTTTGCTGCATCAGGTTTGCTGTAGATGTTCTTGTCGTTGCTATGACTACTCCTTTAATACCTGTTGCTATCCCTTCCTTATCATGCACATCGGTTCTTTACCACTTTTGATCTTTATTATACGCGGGCATCCACTTCTTTACAAATGATAACGATTCGGTTCGTTAAGGCTTGCAATTAAAGGACAACCCTTTTTATACTTTTGAGTCCTTTCTTTATCACCCTGTTATAATACTGATGGATTTTCGATTTCTCACAAATGGCTGGTATATTCCACTGCGTGCTGCATGCTGCACGATGCGTGTATTTTCGTGATTGACATTAGCTTCTTAACTAGGGCGGTAGTGTTTGCGACAGAATAACATTGCATCGACTTGTATCAGATTCCAACGTCTATGCATCGTCAACGTCTGATTTATTTGTCAATCGGTTGCTCCCGCAACAACACTTGCAATTTCGCTATGAAAACGTTTGCTAAATGTCTACAAAATGGCCTCTGTTTGTCGTAGTCTGTTGAAAGCTGAGACAAAGACATGAAATGTGCATTGTGATAGTGTTTCAATGACACCAAAAAAAAAAAAAAAATCAAATTACCAATTTTCAGAAGGCACGAATGTGTTGAAAGCCGGTCGTCACTCCAAGTAGACGTTGACTAGACCTTGTTATGCTGAACATTGTTATAGAACCGCCACATCTAATGTTTCAGCTGTTCTGCAAATCAGGGTATGACGTAATATCAACTGATATGGCCGCGTGACTCAATTACAAACACTACATTGTTACTGTAAATGCCTTAGTAGTTTGAGATCAAAGCGACCTAAGTCACATTGCTTTTTCTCCTTTGAATATTATGTTTCATTTCTATATTTGGCATAATGGCTCGAACTCAGAGCAAATAATTTGAAAGTCATTTATTTTGTCTGCATAAAATAATGAGTTGGATTAGCATTCTTTCTGCTGTGTAGCACTGATGTTTTATGTGTTGAATTGAAAGAAGGTGAAATTGCAATGTGGAATTGAAATAAATCTTCACACTTTTATTCTTGTTCTTGAAACTGAAGTACAAAAAAGTGTAACGCAAATCCGTCTTCTTTTCACAATTAAGGTCGACTCTTGGGACCTGTTTTCAGGAAATTGTTTTAGCTGCCACTTCCAGACACCCAAGAGGTTTGCTGTGGCATAGTTTTGCAGTGCAAAAGAAGAACCATATAAAATTACTCTAATCTAAAACGTAGCATATGACATTTGGTAGTCGAGAACAAAATATCCTTTCTATATGCTTAACGAAGTCATCAACAAGTTTGTCCAAGGACAAAGTCCCAGCTTACGAAAAGCAATAAGACCCATTCCAGCGTGCATGAGCGAAGGAATTTCCCTGAAATATCGGGCTTTAAAAGATGAGACGGCAAAGAGCTAGCTCAATAATTAATTTAGCACCGGACCAGAACATAGACCGATAAATGCATACAAAGATTTCTTTACGTGAAAAATGGGGAACAGATTTTTTGTATCTCTGGTAGACTGGATAGTCTGCCATAGATACCTTCAAACAACGCTCGCATTTCGGACCAGTGCGCATATATATGTAACTTGCCTCGATGCGCGGTTCTTATTCAGACAAGTACGCATGTTTATTTAATTTGCGTTTGATGCGCGGCTCTCATTTTGGAACCGTGCGCATGTTCATTTAACTTAATAAAGAATAATGCGCGGTTCTTATTCCAGACCAATGCGCATGTTTATTTTACTTTCGTTGATGAGCGGTACTTATTTTGGACAAGTGCACAAGTTTCCTTAGGTTGTCTTGATACGGGGTTCGCATTTCGGAAGAGTTTCCATGTTTATCTAACTTGCACGGTGCGCATGTTTATTTAACTTGCGTTGACGCGCGGTTCGAATATCGGACCAGTGCGCATGTTTATTTAACTTGCATTGATGCGCGGTGCTTATTCTGGACCAGTACAAATGTTTATTTAACTTGCGTTCGAGTGTGGTTCACATTTCGAACCACTCCACACGTTTATTTAAGTGGCGAGATGCGCGGTTCGAATTTCGGACCAGTGCGCATGTTTATTTCACTTGCGTTGATGCGCGGTGCTTATTTTGGACCAGTGCACATGTTTATTTAACTTGCGTTGATGTGCGGTTGGCATTTTGGACAAGCGCCCATGTTTTTTTACCTTGTGTTGATGTGCGGTTCCTATTTCGGATCAGTGCGCATGTTTATTTACCTTGTGTTGATGTGCGGTTCTTCTTTCGGATCAATGCGCATGTTTATTTACTTGTGTTGATGTGTGGTTCTTATTTCGGATCAGTGCGCATGTTTATTTTACTTGCGTTGATGAGCGGTACTTATTTTGGACAAGTGTACAAGTTTCCTTAGGTTGCTTTGATGCGCGGTTCGCATTTCGGAAGAGTTTGCATGTTTATCTATCTTGCGTTGATGCACGGTGCTTATTTTGGACGTGTGCATATGTTAATCTAACTTGCGTTGGTGCGCGGTTTGCATTTTGGACCAGTGCGCATGTTTATTCAACTTGCGTTGATGAGCAGTTCGAATTTCGGACCAGTGCGCATGTTTATTTAACTTGCGTTGATGCGCGGTGCTTATTTTGGACCAGTGCAAATATTTATTCAACTTCCGTTGGCGCGTGGTTCGCATTTCGAACCACTGCGCATATTTATTTAACGTGTGTCGATGTGCGGTTCTTATTTCAGGCCAATGCGCATATTTCTTTAATTTGAGTTGATGCGCGGTTCTTATTCTGGACCAGTGCGCATGTTTATTTAAGTTGCGTTGATACGCGGTTCTTATTTTGAATAGTGCGCACGTTATTTAACTTGCGTTAATGCGCAGTTCGGTTCGCATTTCTAACCAGTGCGCATGTTTATTTAACTTGCGTTAATGCTCGGTTCCCATTTCTGACTGGTGTGTTTGTTTATTTAGCTTGCGTTAATTAACGTTTCGCATTTTCCACCAGTGCGCACGTTTATTTAACTTGTGTTGATGCGTGGTTCGCATTTTGGACCAGTGCGCATATTTATTTAACTTGTGTTGGTGCTCGGTACTTATTTTAGATCAGTGCAAATGTGTATTTAACTTGCGCTGAGGAGCGGTTCGGAATTCGGACCTGTACCTGTTTCTTTAGGTTGCGTTCATGCGAGGTGCGCATTTCGGACCAGTGCGTAGGTTCACTTAACTTGCGTTGACACGCGAATTGCATTTCGGACTAGAACGCATGTTTATTTCAGTCCCGTCGATGCCCGACTCTTATGTCTATTCAACTTGCGTCGATTCGTGGTTCTTTCTTCGGACCACTGCGAATGTTTATTTAACTTGCGTTGATGCGATGTTCTCATTTCAGACCACTGCGCATGTCTATTCAACTTTCGCCAATGTGTGGTTCTTTTTTCGGACAGGTCTGTTTAACTTGCGTTGATGTGCGGTGCTTATTTTGGACCGGATCGCATGTTTATTTAACATCCGTCGATGCGCGGTTCGCATTTCCGACCATTGCCCATGTTTATTTAACTTGCGTTGATGCGTGGTTCTCATTTCAGACCAGTGCGCATGTTTCTTTGGGTTGCGCTGATGCGCGGTTCTTTTTTTCGGACCAGTGTGCATATTTATTTAACTTGCGTTGATGCGCGGTTCGCATTTCGGACCAGTGCGCATGTTTCTTTAGGTTGCGTTGATGCTTGATCCGCATTTCGGACCACTGCGCATGTCTATTCAATTTGCGTCGACGCGTAGTTCTTTTTTCGGACCATTGCGCATGTTTATTAAACTTGCGTTGATGCGCGGTGCTTATTTTGGACCAGTTTGCATGTTTATCTTCCGTCAATGGTTCACATTTCGGACCAATGCGAATGTTTATTTAACTTGCGTCGATGTGCGGTTGTTAAATCTGACTACTGCGCAAGTTCATTTAACTTGCGTTTATGCGCTGCAGGAGAAGATTCATTTATTTTTTTTTTAAATTCCGAAAAAAATTCAAAAGTTTCCAATTCACTAAAAAGCTTAAGCCGTATGCATGACCCCCTAAAGTCGGCTTGTATCAAAAATAAATGAAATCTGATAAAAACAGTAGGAGGAAATGCATTTTAAAGTTGTTTTATTCAAAAATTCACCAAAAATTCTGATCGACTCGAAAAGCACAGGCCGTATTCACGACACCCTAAGCATGCCCCAGCCCCAAAATAAATGATGTCTGATCAAAACTGCAGGAGAAGATGCATTTTGAGGTATTTTCATCAAAAATTCCCTATCGAAATCAAGAATTCCCAAGTCGAGTCAAATAGCACAAGCCGTATGCCCGACCCACCTAAGGATGCCTCATACCAAAAATAAATGAAATCGGATTAAAACTGTAGGAGGAAATGCATTTGAAGTTTTTCTTCAAAAATTCCCTAAAAATACAGAAATTATCGGATCGACTAAAAAGCGCAAGCCGTATGCTCAACCCCTTAGGGATGCCTCAAACCAAAAAAAAAAAAAAAGAAAAAAAAAGAGAGAGAGAGAAAGATTAAAACTGTAGGGGAAAATGCATTTTGAAGTTTTTTTCTTCAAAAGCTCCCTAAAAATACAAAAATTGTCCGATCGACTAAAAAGCACAAGCCGTATGCACGACCTTTTAGGGTCATCGGATCTTTGAGAGGTTTCGGATCAAAAATATAGGACGAGATACATTTTAAATTTTTTTTCTTCAAAAATTCCCCAAAAATTCAAAAATCACCCGATCGACTAGAAAAGCACAAGTCGTATGCACGACCCTTTAGGGGTGCCTCATACCAAAAATAAATCACACCCGATCAAAAATGTAGGAGGAGACACATTTTAATTTTTTTTCTTTAAAAATTCCCCAAAAATTCAAAAATCACCCGATCGACTAGAAAAGCACAAGCCGTATGCACAACTCCTTAGGGATGCCTCACACTAAAAATAAATGACATCGAATCAAAATTGTAGGAGTAGATGCATTTTGAATTATTTTCTAAAATTTTGCTTAAAAAATTCCCCAAAAATACAAAAATTGCCCGATCGACTAAAAAAGCACAAGCCGTATGCCCGACACTTTAGGGGTTCCTCATACCAAAAATAAATTACATCCGGTCAAAAATGTAGGAGGAGATACATTTTAAAATATTTTCTTTAAAAATTCGCCAAAAATTCAAAAATCACCCGATCGACCAGAAAAGCACAAGCCGTATGTACAACTTCTTAGGGATGGCTCACACCAAAAATAAATGACATCGGATCAAAATTGTAGGAGGAGATGCATTTTGAACCAAAGTTTACTAAATAAACAACTAACTAACTAACTAACTAACGGACACCGCCCGCAAACCGATAGGAATACCCCAGCTTGCGTGTAACGTAAGCTTGGCTAAAAAGGACAACTTTTCTTTTTCTTTTTACACGTTTTATTTCTGTCAAAGCTTAAAGCTTGTGTACCAGCATTCATTGTAAGCTGTAAGTTTAAAGAAAACTTGTGCGTCATGTGATAATGCGCATATTGTTGTTATTGCTCGAATGTAAGACAATATCTCCTTTCTGACAGGCACTCCCTGTCACAATTAAATAATTCCCTTTGAAATTATGTCAGGGTGCTTTTTGACTTTATGAAAATGCAGCAGTAGATTAGTAAAATTAATAAAATTTCCCGTGGTGCGATTTGTGGTTGGCGTTTGGTGTTACACTCAAGCTGTAATATGTTAAAATAGTTTATCTGGTCAAATTCAGGAAAGAGTCACATGTGTGCTTTTTTGTTTTTTTTAATGTAATTATTAGCGTTTCGAAATGTACGATCAGAGAATAATTCACAAATAGTTCAACGCCCTGTGAAGTTCTCAAGTATTTTGATCCATCAATTTACAATAGAGCACGCTAAAACAGTCGACTGGCTGACTTACAATACAACATGCCTAAATAACCAATTCACTGACTTATAGCACAGCATGCCATAACATTAAACCGACTGACTTACAATACAACATGCCTATACATTTGATTCACTGACTTACAACTGGACTGTTGTAAAGTGGAACTTATACATGTCTTTTTAAAAAATCACAGTAAAGAATTACAGGTTTTAATTAAGCATTGCAACGAATGGGTGAATGGACAGTGAGGGATATTTCAGTTGGAATATTGTCTCAAGGCAACACAGGACTATTCTTATGGCTGTTGTAACGAATGGCCACTGATGAAGCGAAGGGACACTTGACCCTTAATTTAGAGTATTTTGTATTTTGTGAACGCAACACAGGACTATTCTTATGGCTGTTGTAACGAGTGGGCACCGATGAAGCGAAGGGACACTTGACCCTTAATTTAGAGTATTTTGTATTTTGTGAACGCAACACAGGACTATTCTTATGGCTGTTGTAACGAGTGGGCACCGATGAAGCGATGGGACACTTGGCACTTGATTTAGAGTATTTTGTGAACGCAACACAGGACTATTTTCTGGTTGTTGCGAAACATCGCTAACATTACAAACAATTTGAATGATAATGACAGATGCATGTAAGCACTAGAATTACTCTTTTGGAACTTGCAGCAGAGGGAGAACCAAAAACAAAGCCTCGTGCCCGTTGATGTCAGAGCCTCACTACCTTAATCACGTGACACTTGGATGAAGTTCTCATTTGTTTACGAGACACTTGCAATTTTCTTACACTGACATTAAATTTCATACTTCGTTTGGCATGAGCTGAATAGACCACAATTACCCTTAGAGCACTACTGCCCATTAGCGCAGAAGACACTCCATAAACCCTCATTTATTAATCCAGTTTTTCGTTTAAGTTATGGTGTTTACTTAATGGTCTTACGTTTTAAGGTTATTAGAACGCAAAAAGTCACCAAAGTCTTGGTAAAATGGAGACAAAACAACATGGAAACAAAAGTGGTTTAAACTGGACGTTGAAACTAAATGCTAAAACTGAGTGCCACAAAGTCATTCTGCCTTCACTAAAATCGATGACCAAGAAAACAGGAGCTTGGTTATGGTAATAATTAATTAACTTAATACGTATTCATATAAATCATTACAGTCTTGCTTGTAATTCATTAATCACTTGATTATTTAACTAATTGCTCAATGAGTTAATTAAACGTACGATAAACACGTAAAAATCAGTAAAATGTTTTCAGAAAAGTGAGACCAATTACATCTGCGTTTGTTCTGTCGGGACTTTCATTTGGATTACCCAGGGGAATCGAAGAAAGTCATTGTTTTTCACCTTTTTTTACCTTGTTAATAACGTAAGCCTTTTTAATTCCAACGAACACAAGACATTTCGCTCTAAATGAAAACCCCCCAAAAGAATTATGAAATTACCTGCCTTAATAGTTTTGCCTTGTTCTATCTATTTTGTTAAAGAAAAGACGCCGCTGAACTCAACTATTGCATCGGCTGATTTAACTGGGCTCTGGAATATGAGAGCTGTTTCCTTTTTATGTATCTAATCTCGCCATTTGCTTTAGTAAAACCTGTCCTAATTAAATTTTCCATGTTTACTGTCATTGTTAGAAGCTTAAAATATACAGTTTTATTATTGTAAGGTTCTAAGCTCACACTCTTTGCATTTTGTTTAAAAATACACACTAAAAATTATCATTCCCAAAACACCAAGCCAATAAAGTATGAATGGATTTTTATTATATGTTCGACATATATATTCATTATAAGTTTTGCCTAATCCGTTTTATTCACATTGCCAAAAGACCAACACGTTCGTGTTTATAATTGGATAATTATTTTATTAAAAGATGCATGTGTTTAGTTGACCATTTTTTATTAATGCACAATGCACCCGTACATGCCTGAAGTAACGGAGTTGCCACAACGCAACATAATGTCCTTGTACTCTTTTCCGTTAAAAACCACTGAATGCACGTAACAAATTTATTGAAAAATGTATAAAGCGTGTAGCTATAAAAGTTTCATAATCAGAAAGTTCATCCTCATAGCAAGGCAAAAACGGTCCACTACAATATATAATAACATATGTACAACAGCAATCAACACAAAAGGCGTTCATTCGCTATATCAACACATGTGTGAAATAGAAATCAACCCAAAGGCACGAACTACACAAAATCAACACATCTATGCAATAGAAATCAAAGCAAAAAGTGTCTGCTAAACTACCTATTATCAACAGATGTGTGCAATGGAAATAAACACAAACATGTACCATATCATCACACGATTGCAGTAGAAATCAGCACGAAAGGGACAAAATGCACACTGTCAACACATGGGTGCAATAGAAAGAAACACACACATGTACCATATCATCACACGATTGTAGTAGAAATCAGCACGAAAGGCACAAAATGCACACTGTCAACACATGGGTGCAATAGAAAGGAACACAAAAGGCTCGAACTACACAATATCATCATACATGTCAAATAGTTTTGTAACATAATTAATATATACTTTGCTTTCAAACTAATATAAAGTTTGTTTCTTGGGTAAATTAAATTGATTTAATTTTGAAATCAGTTTAATTCTTTAATTACATTATTTATTTAGAACCATTTCTATGACTTAAAGAGGTTTTAAAATCATTCCATACTTTGCCATAAAACTAGAGAATACACCAACGGGCATTTCAGATTTATTTTTAGTTGACTTTAAACTTTGATCGAAACTTGTTTTCATGGTTTGAAATGTAGTATAATTTTTGAACAAGAAAATCATCTAAAGTGCAAGCCTACCCGGATACTTTCAAACACATTAAACATTTGTTAATACTTTTGGAACTTGTGTAAAATTAATGTAGTCAGTGTTTTATTTTACCGAGTACGTCAATATTAAGCTGTGAGAAGACAGTGAGGTAGGGGACAGGACAGCACTGAATGGAGATCAGACATTGTTTATCGATACAAGCAGCTGGGCAAAAACAAAATAATTCATCAAAGCAATATCTACTCCAAGATAATTGTATTATTTATTCGGTTGCTAAATCATGTAATTTTGATAAGATTTTGCAGAGGAGTTGTTGTCACTTGATTACGCACAGGATGCAAGTGTTTCGTTACGGACAGAGTCGTGTTGAGTTACGTCTGATTGGCTTTACTTATCGTATAGACTATAACCTATATATCATTTCTTGTTTTTGTAGAAGAAGAATGTCATTCCTGTATAATCAAACCATTGCTGCTCGGGAGGTTTTGCACAATCAAAGCTGTAATTCATCTGAATGTTGATCAGAATTAGACGTTGAGTTAATACTAGTTCTGACGTAACTTAAACAATCAGCAGCGTCTTCACTAAGAACACTTTGATTGATATGAGTAGTCATTCGTCTGTCGATGAAATACGTTTTGTATGGAGATTTTTCTTCCTGGTGCGCACAGATACACACACACACGCAAACACAAACAGATATATTTGAATATGTAAAGACCAATTTACATGCACAAAAATATATATTTGCTTTAGTCTATAACCCTGTTATCAAATATTTCAGAAAATCCATATTAAGATAGAATAACAACAGCTCATCTCCATTCCAGGTCCAGTTTAACTGTCATATTAAACAATGAAAACTGTTTGTGTGTTTCAGTTGGTGAAGATGGTCATCACGGTGGTGATTATATACGGCGTCTGCTGGTTACCACTGCACTCCATCACGTTGATTGGGGACGCCCATCCCTCTATATACACGTACAAGTATATCCAGACGGTATGGATCGCCTGCCATTGGCTTGCCATGAGCAACTGTTGTTATAATCCTATGGTGTATTGCTGGATGAACATGCGGTTCCGTACTGGATTTAAACATGTGTTTCGTTGTTGTCCGTGTATTAGGGAAGAAGTCCCTCATACTGTAACCGCACTCAAGGTCAAGTGGAACTACACATGTGTCTATACAATGAATAAACATGACCAAAGCTCTTATCAAAGGAGGATGCACAGGAATTGTATACGAGAAGATGCGTCGTCTTCATCTACGTGTGACTGTCCACGTCATAACAAACAACCTCGATCTATGTTTAGCCTCAAGCGCTTAAAAAATGGTTGTAATAATAACTGTCAAAATTGTCAAATGTTTTCGTAACGTAGACAGAATATGAAGCTTTTGCCATTATGTTTCTTGTATGATGTGACTTCTGTAAGGTTTGTGTCACAATAGGTCGTCGCTCTTAAGCAGGGTATAGATGAATCTTTACTTATATATATTCTGTACGTATGCACTACTGTAAGTGTCTGAACTTATTCGTCACAGCAATAACTATCTTTATTTGCAATTTCAGTTTACTTTTCTTTTGCATGATTGAAGTAATTATTTATTTTTCACGTACAGTAGTCGCTAAGTTCTACGTAAATATTTGAAAGCAATGTTTTATTCAATAAGACTCCACTGCATTTCAGTGTCTGAACGTCGATGCAATCAGAATTCAGATGCTTGTTATGTATGATGACGTTTTTCAATACTAAAGTGACAAGGCATAGAGCCATTTCTTCATAATTTAAATATAAAAGAAAATGTCTATTAAATTATAAATAAGACTAACTATAAAAGTACGTAATATGTGTAATTCCTTGTGCTTAGCAAATTTTAAGCTATTATACAGTATTATATGGTTCACAATTGACGCTTCCCACAAGAGTGAAAGATGTTTATTTGACGATGACATATATTAGTTTGCACATCGGTACTTTGTAATATCAAATAATGGCCAGTTTATTTGTGACATCGCATCAAGTCTAAAATCGATATTTTTCAACTACACGAAGAATGATATGAGGGGAGTATAATTTATAATATAATAGTATAATATAACTGAAATGAAGCATCTTGCTTCTAGGTATCTAGACGGCAATGTGGCACTCACTGCAAAACCCAAATGCGACACAGCAAAAGAGTACGCGTTCAACTTTAAAGTCACTAGAACCAAAAGAAAAAAGGCTCCTAGTCAAGTGTCACATAGCGTTCTAATAGCTTAGCTAAGCGCCCGTATCGCGTCGTCCTATAAGCTTTTCTAAGCAATAATCGTAAGCCGCCCTGCGTTATACTAAATGCTTCTCTTCCCATAATGCTATGCCATGCCGTGTTCTATACACTGCCTTTGCTGGGAGGTCATTACGCAATTCACACACCACTTTCCTCAAGCGAGCCACTTCCGCTTAGAGAGATTACACGCCTGACTAGTCATGCCACGTCCTATATATATAAGACACTCTGATCACCTTTTATACCATTTCCCTGCTACAGGTCAACATCATCAGCTTATCTAAGCGCCACCTGTACACTACATAAACCAATCACGTGACCCACCTATGCCACGACCTAACGACCCCTTGTAGCGGTAATATCCTGTACACTACAGTTCCAGGCGAATTAGTTAAACACTCAGATTATCCATGTTGTTGGGAGTGTCGGAAACACAAACCCCATCAAAGCGGAGCAAAAACACATGACGATTGTTAGATAAAGCAGATAAACGTATTTAGAGCAGGTTTTTAATGATAATGAAATTTAATATTACAATTAGTATTAGTAATCTATATGACACAAAAGCTCAGTTTATATATATATATATATATATATATATATATATATATATATATATATATATATATATATATATATATATATATATATTAATAAACTGATCTTTTGGGTCATTTCAGACTTTTTTTTTAAACATTCGTGCATGCGTTATATTTACATGAAGGTTTGAGAAACTCTTTCCAAATCTCAAAACATTCCTCCTGGGTGAGAATTAAAAAAAAAAAATGCATGCAGTGCTGAAGTTGTTATGGGACTTGGGCAACGCTTGTATCACGTGACACAGGAGTTTAAAATAAGCATTAATAATTCGAATGTCAACTTGAAAGCTTAGAGACGCTCCGACAACTCTTATTCATTGCTCTTAATTTGTAGATGCTCTGGCACCTATTTTCACAAGTCTTAACTTATAGATGCTCTGACACTTTTATTGACTGCTCTTAACTTTTAGATGCTCTGGCACCTTGTATTAATGGTTCTTAATTTATGAAGACTAAAAGGTAATTTTGCACAACAAGTTATTAAAATTTTTAATGTGTTTTGATGTCAAATGCAATGGTTTATTTTAGTGAGTCACATCAATTTTGGAGAAAAGAAGAGCGAAGAAAATGGACATACTGAAAAAAGCAAAAATGTGAAATGAAGTGCCCGAGCGTGACGTCATACATTGCTTTATAATTGTGCCCGGTTATTTGTGTCAAGGACAGCAGTCGTGGAGAGCTCAACATGTATTTAGACGATTTAGCTATTAGCTTTTCCTCTGCTTGTTGTTGCTATTTATATACCACGTAATTTGAACCAAATAAAAGCGTTTAAAACGTGAAATGCCTCTTTTCGTTTTTTTTTTTTGCTTCACACAAAATAAAATTACCACAAGAGCATTGGCTTAACAAAAATGCACCTTCTGAAGCAGTATGTGGTTTCGAATGATCAGCCAAAGCGCATGAATACTTAACATGAAGCAACATTTCAGCAGTTCGTTACTCTCCTGTTGACCGAGATGATATTCGATGCCTACCTGACGTGTTAGCAATCAAAAGTTTAAGTGTAGATTGAAGCTTTGTCTGGTTTCAATATAACGAGTCAGAATGCCCTTTTATTCATACATTTTCAACATAGTACATCAATATATGGAGATATCCCAACTTTTTAATCAATTTGTTTCAATTATGTCATTTCTCCTTCTTCAAAAAAAAAAAAAAAAAAAAAATAATGGTTTATTCGTCTAATTGTTCTTTCCAAAGAGAACTATCTAAGGCTAAGTACTGAAAACTAATATACCCGTTGGTTAGTTTTCAGTACTTTAGTACTCTTGACAAAATTCAGAATGTAATTATTAGTGCGTTTTCACATTGTGAAGTTTTGCTTAAGTTATTTTCACCAATGTTACCAAGAATGTTAAATTATGCATTTAAATTATTGCTGTGCAGAGAGCAACACTATTGCAGTCTCGATGTTGACAACTTTCCAAAAATTTGAAAGCCAGAAAATTTGTTTGGTCGTGTCCATAAAAACAGTATATCTGTCAATTTAACAGCACATTTTGCTATTTTGTATTAAAATTATGTGAATTAGTGCTAGAAATATTTTTGAAAACTAAATTAACTAATTCTATGGTTTCTCGATTTGTTTTTGTTGTTGTTGTTGTTTGTTTGTTTTCTTTTTAAATGTAGTTTTAACATTATGAGTCATCATCATCATCATCATCATCATCATCATCATCATCATCATCATCATCATCGTCATCATCATCAAGGGTCTTTTATATTGCGCATATTTAAATACTATGCGAGTCGGAGGCTGTGACGTTATGACGTGTCGATGGCCTTAGCATCACACTCCATCCGTGAGACAACTGCACCATACACCCGTCCTCGTGCGTTGTCAGCGGATATTCAATACCTGGAATGGACATGGACTTCAACAATGCAGAAATGACTGGATCCGGGCTAAAATCTTATCTTCTACCGCATTTATCTTGTTAAGCTGGTCGCCTGGCAATGAAATTAAGCCACCCCCTGGTATAATTTTGGACGGGCAAATTATGATATCACCCGATGGAGAAGGGAAGAGTGTAGAGAGGGTTTGGGATGGTGGGCGGCGGCTCATAGCGGTTATCATGGAGCCCGGCAGGTGGCGTATGCCAGACCCATACTTTCCTGGATTTCATCGGGAGGGAAATGACACGACTCACGATGTACGAGATGGATTCTCAATGGTGTTCTGTATGAGAACGTTGATTGAAATTATGGTTGAGGACATAATGAAAATCGATTATACTTATGTACTCATGCACTCGCGTTGTTATAAAACGGCTGACCTCTGAGGAGATCTCTCTGTTATGTTTAAACACAGAGCGGATGGATATTTCTATCTATCTAGCCGTACTGCGCATCCATCAGTGTTGAGTATTCTCGCACATTGGTGAAAAAGGTGGATCTGAATGTTCAAGACACTAAAGTTTCTATAATGGTGACTTTTTTGAAGTGGTTTCTCTCTTCTGACGAGTACTATTTTGCGCGGAATGCCCAGTGGGTCTGCGGAGTAAAAAGGTGTTATATAGAACAGACCGAACCGCCGTGGAGGTTGGCTGTTGGACAACAACGATGCACTTGATGATTAGTACTTACGGTTACTTATTGATTTTGCTTGAAATAAAATATCGTGGTCAGTTCGGCGGTATACGTTGTCAGTAGGGGTGGGGGAGGGTCTCTTCTGTATGAATACTCGATGTATGTTTTGTAGCTATCCAAAACATATATGTTCTGGATAGGGTTTCTATAAATGACAGAAACTCCTGTTGTTATCATCCACATATCATCCATATCATCCACATATCCACATATCCCCCCAAGCCCGTTATTAAAATCTCAGTATGTATGTAAAAAAGCTCTGAGTCAGAATGCACCCATGTATGTCGTTACGGACACTGTGTGCGCGCTCCAAAAACGTCATAGAGTTTCATCATAGAGTTTCGTCATAGAGTTTCATCATGGCGTTTCGTAAAAAAAGCATTTCCGTTTTATGCTACATAAGCAGTTTTTTTTTGTTGCCGTTGTTGTGGACACTGTGTGAGCGGTTAAAAAACATCATAGAAATTCATTCTGAAAAAAAAATAGCAAGGGGTGAGTGCTTCCTTTTTTGTCGTCGTTGTGGACACTGTGTTAGAGTTTCAGTCTAGAATACATGTGAGTGCTTCTTCCCAGTACAGTTTGTTGCCCCCTTCAAACCTTTAATTGTCGTCCACCCCCTCAAACCTGTTATTATCGTCCACCGCCTCCCACCCCGTATGTAAATGCAGTTAATTCATTAACCAACGTGCACATAACTTCAAAGGACTGATTTCAAACATCTTTTCACTACAGTGTTCAACATAACCTCATGTTTTAACTAAAATGGAAGGTGCTCCCCCCAAACCTGCTATTGTCTTCACCCCCCTCAGACCCGTTATTATCGTCAACCTCCCTCCAACCTGTTATTATCGTCCAACTTCAACAGCGCATTCCTTCAAAACTACTGGACCGATTTTTAACAAGTTTTCAGCAAAATATTCAGTAAGACATTATTTTTTTAATGATATCAGTGATGACGTCATTGATAACGACTTTAAGTTTTTTATTGATGACATTACTGATGACGTCATTGATGACGTCATTTACTAAAAAATTCAAACGAGCATAACTTTAAAACTATTAGGTCGTTTTAACCATGTTTTCAACAAAGTTTAGCAAGACTTTAAGTTTTTGTTTATGACGTCATTGATGACGTCATTGATTACCACGTCATTTACTAAAAGATTTCAAACGGAAGATAACTTTTAAAACTATTAGGTCGATTTTGTCCATTTTTTTCAACAAAATATTTAGTAACACTTTAATGTTTTGTTGATGACGTCATTGCTGACCTCATTTAGTAAAAAAAAATTCAAACGAGCATATCTTTAAAACTATTGGGTCGATTGTAATCATGTTTTCAACAAAGTATTTAGCAAGACTTTTAAGTTTTTGTGGCTGACGCCATGTGCTAAAAATTTGAAACGAGGACAGTTTTAAAACTCAAGTCAAAGGCTCTTCTTTTGTGTTGTTGATTTCATTACTATGGCAAAACATTTGAGCAGCATGAATAGGTGCACGGTGTGAGCATGAATGCTGAACAAGGGCATTGTGGCCATCCTGATATCACATTGGATTAGGAAGCATCCCAGTTGGAGTGTCATTATGCAAATCAGGTGAAAGTTTAAATTTTCATGAAAAAAATTGCTGAACAGAAGATATGCTTAGCATTTCAAATCGTTTCAAAATAGAAAAAAAAAAGCATTTTCAGTTTGACTATGCGAAAAAGCTCAAAAGCCTGAATTTTGTCGAAAAAAATTCATCTGAAACTCATCAAGAAATAGCAAATCATTTTTCTTTGCTTTGGGATAGTAAATGAAACGAAGGACAATTGGGGACATCGTAAATATAAAGTAAATTGGTATGTGGAGGGAAAAGATGACTCGCCGTCCAGAAAAAAACTGAGAATACCAAAACATGGAGATCTAAAAGAAAGTCTGTTTCTTTGGGTCTCAAACGCGCGTGCTAAGAATTTGCCTATATGAGACGAAATCTTGACTGAAAATGTAAAACGATTTGGAACCGAACAAGCAATTGCAAATTTTCAGTACTTGAGTTGCTGGCTCCAGACATTTAAAATCGTTTCGGTATAGCCAGTCATGTACTAAACGGTGGCAAAGCAAAAATCAGTCCTAGACTTTTTCAAGCAAAAGTGAATCTGTCGATGAAAAACTGAAGTAAACGAAAATAACTGCTTTTGAAATTAAGCAATTGTGTCTTTGCATACACTTTAAATAACGACTCAAAACAGCATGTGATGCGTTGGATAACAAAAAGAAAAACACTAATAAATATTTTCTTAATTAAGGTTTTTTGTTGTAACGCCATTTCGTTATAACGGCATAATTTCACTGGAACAAATGATGGCGGTATAACGAGAATAGACTGTATTACAACATTTGTTCATTTACAAAGTCTTTATTATAAAGTTTAATTAAATAAGTCTATTGTTATTCATCTGTTTTACTGTTTTCCACCTCATTGACTTCAACCACGTCACTTTCTTCGTCGCTGCTTTCATCATTCTCCGCCTCATCTAGAAGCTCTTCAAAGAATGCATCATTTTTTCTTATATCAGCCTTTAGTGCCTTTGAATACTCGTGACGTTTTTCATCAAAAAGTAAATAAAGTCTTCTAAAATGTTTTGATAAAGTTCGCTTTGTTCTAGACGTTATATTTGAATATTTTCATATTTTCACTAAAACAGTTGTTTTAGTCCCGCTTATAAATGGGTCGAAGGTCATCACTTGCTCTTTCACGCGCATCTTCAAGCCCTTGGTCTTCATATTCTGAAGCCTTTTCTTGAAATTTGTCATCATGACCATCATATACTTCTTGGACCATATCATACCAAACAGATTCTGTTTCTGACTCACTTTCAGAAATGCTGGCATCGTCACCCTCGCCACAATGTTCCATATGTTTGAACAAAGCTTCTTGGCTTTTACATAACGCACCACATTCTATACAAGCATGTACATTATTTTCAGCCATGTTGTTTCTCTGGCGTTCAATAGAAGACTCACCGTAAGTTTCCATGATAGGCGTTTTTAGAGGATTTTCTATTTCTACCTCCCATTCTCCTTCTACAAGCTCGCCTCCATTCACTTCTGAAGCGTATACATCCTTTAAGTGCTTTTAAGACTTTGTGACCGATGATGGTAAGATTTCAAACAAATGTTGCATATATACATCCTTTCGGTTCCTCATCAAGTTCTCAAATGATAAAATGTCTTCGCATGTAAATATATATGACAACAACAATGGCAACAACAATGGAAACAAAACCAACGGCAACAACAACGACAACAACAACACTGGCAGCAACGACAACAATAACGGCAACATCAATGATGTCATCAGTGAAGTCATCAATAAAAAGTTCATGTCCTACTGAATACTTTGCTGAAAACATTGTTAAAATCGACTTAATAGTTTTAAAATTATGCTCGTTTAATTTTTTTTTAGTAAATGGGGTCATCAATGACGTCATGACTGACATCATCAATAAACACTAACGAAACGCTATGACGAACCTCTGTGACGCAACGCTATGACGTTCTTTTTCGAGCGCGCGCACTTTGCCATCAATGACATACACGGGTGCATTCTGACTCTCTCTATCATTTACACCAACCGTATCCAGAACATACCTATACAGAACACTCACCGCGTATTTATCCAGAACATCCCCCTACCCCCCCTTATCCCTACTATTGTCAGGATAGGAAGATACTTTAGTTGCTCTCCTGAATGATGTAAGTTATTTCTTTTCAATGGTTTAAAGTAATTTTGTTGAACATTATGTTCATCATTAAATAAATTTTTCCGTAATGGTTCATAATTATCAGAAGCTTTAGATAATTCATTTGCCTTAAACTTAAACTTAAACTTAGAAATTTATGGTTTGGCTTCGACATTTTACTTTAACTTTGAAATTAATGGCTTGACTTGCAACTTAAAGGTTTGCTTTTGAGATTCAACTTAAAGTTTAATAATTTCAATTACTTAATAATTATTTGAAGTTAACAGTTGATTAAGTGTTTCGTATCTTCATTCAGGTGTAAAGAACCGCAAAATGATTTGTACCCGCTCTGTGCTCAGTACTAATACACTGATACTGAAATCTTTCATCGGTGTTGCACATTTACTTGTTCATCATACACACGATATCACTGGTCACCTGTGGGGGTTTTCTCTGCGGACCAGCCAAAATCTGGATTCGGCGTGGAGCCCACCTGTTTTATTTACTTTCATTAACATTACCAGTATGCATATCTACAGGACACCTTTAGGGCTGGTTTACTGGCTATTTATTTAACGTCTCTCATAATTGTATTAAAGAAGAATTTACTAATACAAAGCCTTTCAAGGAAGAAATGTAGATTTAACTGCTCTGCTAAAATCAGTCTAGTCGCTCAGTCTGTGAATAAAGGATAAATGCATGACAATGACACCATTCTCAGGATAAATACTTTGTTATCCGTAGCAAAAAATGAGCATTTGCCCCTAAGGGTACAGGCTGACATGGGTTAGCTCCGACTGAATAATCTCATTGAGTATGGAAGCTAAAAATCAATTATGTATTATATCCATGTGAGTCAAGGAATGGGGGCTTGGAGACTACTGCATATTATTCAGTTAAATCGTTGTGACATTCACTAGTTGAAAGACATGTAAACGACCGAGACTGGCTTGTGGATAACCGCTGTGTGTAAGCGTGCAGCTTTGTCATTTTAATTGAAGAAATCTTCACAGCAGTTTATTCTAAATCCAGTGTGCCATCGGATAGTGTATAATTAAGAGCCTTTCAGGAAGTTCATAACCGGAGTAGGGGGAGGGGGGGGGGAGAAGAGAGGTCTCAAGCGGAGTTATGGTAGGGGGAGTTGGGGGGAGTGGGGAGCAGGGGTCTGGGGTGGAGTAATGGTAGGGGGAGTAGGAGGGGAAGTGGGGAGCAGGGAGGGGGAGGAGGGGTCTGGAGTAGAGTTATAGTAGGGGAATTGGAGGGTGGAGGAGAGTGGGGGGGGGGGGAGGAGGGGTCTGGAGCAGTATGTTCGCTAAGCTCAGTCAGTGGGTGACGTCACAATTTATTGTGCAGGGAGAGGGTGGGGCTGGGGGTGGACTGGCGGCAGGGAATGCCGACATTTTTGCGTACGACCATCATGGATGGTCCCAAGATGGCCCTCCAGCCTGGCGCTCCGAATGAACACTGTGGCAAGGCCTAGAAGCGGAAACACAATGAAAAGGCAAATTTTGGAATTCGACGTGTTTATTCCTTTAGGAATACATTAACAATACTAGCATTGTCAACACCTGTCTTGTAAAAAGAATTGCAAAAGAATGGCTGCACAAGAGTCACAAGAATCTCCGCCATGCAGTTACGTCGATATACTACCTACAATGCTGGAACCGACTGGAACCTTCAGCCCTGCGGTATTTGAACCATTTAGGTATGCTTTATTTCTTCTTCTTCTTCCTCCTGCTCCTACTCCTCCTGCTCCTCCTCGTCCTCCTCGTCGTCGTCGTCGTCCTCCTCCTCCTCCTCCTCATCATCATAAATATCATCATCATCACCATCACCATCATCACCACCATCATCAATATCATCATAATCATCATAATCATCATCATAATCATCATCATCACCATCACCACCACAATCATCATTATAATCATCATCATCATCATATAATCATCTTCTTCCTTCTCCTCTTCATCGTCTCCGCGTTTGAGTAAGTTTAAGGAGTGTTGAAAGCTAGATCTGAGTCATGGCGTAAGATTTAAGGTTTCCAACTGAGGATCTAAGCCGTTTAGAATTTTGAAAAGTGTTCACACCAGTTTCTGGGCTAAGTTTTCTGTTACTTCCAAAACGAATCTGCAAAATTGGTTTGCTCAGCTTCGAGAGAAATATATATATATATATGTTACAGGCAATTTGTGTATTCAGGCAATTCGTGAACTGTATGTAGGGGTCAGGCAATTCACGAATTGCCTGAATACACAAATTGCCTGTAACATATATATATATATATTTCTCTCGAAGCTGAGCAAACCAATTTCAGGCAGTTCGTGAATTGTCTGAAATTAGGGACCAGTCAGTTCACGAATTGCCTGAAACATGTTTTATAAGAGATGTTGAGCGAGTTTTGATGTTTCTTCTATTTATTGCTACATTTCATAGGCAGTTATAAAGCAAAAGTTGCATGTACAAGAATTAAGCTTTCATATTTACATCAATCGTACATCAGAAACTCCGTTGACAATTATTTTTTTATTATAAATTGCATTCATCTACTGGTTATTTGAACTAAAACATCTAACTTCGTTACCACTCAGTTTCATGATAAAAGAGCACTCCGCTGCTTGTTAATTGCAATTGTAACAAGTAATTAATGTTTATTTACATTAATTAGTAAATCAAAGAATCAGTTTTCATGCATTTTACCACGCACTCAGTTGCATAATAGTACTGCACTCCGATGCCCGTTAATTGCAATTGTATCAAGTAAAAGGCATAACACTCTACTTAAATAGCGGTTACATCAATTTATAATTGCAATTCTAAACCGTAAACTTCCACAACAGATTGGATTGTATTTAATTATAGCGTTTTATTTGGATTTAATTAAATCCTTAATTTTCTTGCAATTCACCCGGTTAGAAATAACAGACCCCGTTAAAATTTTAAATTCAACACAAGGAATTAAACTGCAATTTTTAGACCTGCTTTCACGGTCGGTAGACGGTATTTACTTGTTGTTGCTTTTATAGTAATAGGCCTAAACCCCGGAGTAACTTGGAAGGAAATTCGTAGGCCACTTAATTGATTCCCTACTCCAGTTAGAAACATTATTGGCCAATGACCTATTCCGGAAATTGGAGCCCATAGGACAATGTTTTACTCTGGCCATAATTGCAATTATGAAACATGGTCGGGTAAGACACGTATACTAAGACCCCCTATTATATTTCCCCAAGTACATGCCTTGATTGCAATTATTTCCATTATAAAGAAAGAAATTAACAAATTTGGCTCTGTTAAACAGTTAATATTTTGATACACAAATTGCCTGAAACGCCTTTAGGCAATCTGTGAACAAGGAACCCTTAAATTTCAGACAATTCACGAACTGCCTGAAAATTTTAGTCAATTCACGAATTGTCTGACCCCTACAGGCAGTTCACGAATTGCCTGAAAATTTCAGGCAATTCACGAATTGCCTGAATACACAAATTGCCTGTAACATATATATATATATATATATATATATATATATATATATATATATATATATATATATATATATATATATATATATTTATATATATATATATATAATTGGAAATACTTTCATAAATTCACATTTTTATTTCTTTTTCCCCTTCTGTTTAACACATTTTTCTTTTTCTACCTTTAGGATCTGCTCATAGCTATATGATACCTGAAAGCATCTCACCGAATATTGAGCGTAGTCTCACATCAATTTACGTTATTTTTTAGCAGCGATAATTATTTTACAGCACTTTACTCGTTATATTTACAGCATGTAAAATATTACTTTATTGTATATAGGCCACAATTTGTGACAGCATTTGGGCATTGTATTTTAAGGTACATTAACGATACTTATTAGGGCGCACTGACCGTTGTGTTTGTACAGCGCCCTGATCCCGCGGGCGAACGATTGGCTGGCGGGGAATCCCGGCCAGGAGGTGGTCAGCTGTGAGAGCATTGAGACGAAGCTTCCGCACCGCAGCACAGCCGTAGACAACAACGCCCCCAACTACCTCGAGTCCGGGCGGATAGTGACGGATTATGTCCGCTTTCTCAGGTACGTCACAACTACCTCGAGTCCGGGCGGATGGTGACGGATTATGTCCGCTTTCTCAGGTACGTCACAACTACCTCGAGTCCGGGCGGATAGTGACGGATTATGTCCGCTTTCTCAGGTACGTCACAACTACCTCGAGTCCGGGCGGATGGTGACGGATTATGTCCGCTTTCTCAGGTACGTCACAACTACCTCGAGTCCGGGCGGATAGTGACGGATTATGTCCGCTTTCTCAGGTGCGTCACAACTACCTCGAGTCCGGGCGGGTGGTGACGGATTATGTCCGCTTTCTCAGGTGCGTCACAACTACCTCGAGTCCGGGCGGATGGTGACGGATTATGTCCGCTTTCTCAGATACGTCACAACTACCTCGAGTCCGGGCGGATAGTGACGGATTATGTCCGCTTTCTTAGGTACGTCACAACTACCTCGAGTATGGGCGGATGGCGACGGATTATGTACGCTTTCTCAGGTACGTCACGACTACCTCGAATCCGGGCGGATGGTGACGGAATATGTCCGCTTTCTCAGGTACGTCACAACTACCTCGAATCCGGGCGGATGGTGACGGATTATGTCCGCTTTCTCAGGTACGTCACAACTGATGTTTGTAAACATTTATACTAATGGTGTTTGTACTATCAAGTAATTTTGATGCAAGACGAGGTGCGCTCGGAGTGTCATTTTCGTTAAAACATGGAGCGGTTGAAAGTGGGGAGTGGGTGGTGGGGGGGGGGGGTGTAGTTCATTCATTTTCCACAAAGAGGGAGATGCTTCCGGAACTGCAATCCGCCTTTTACATAACTACTGACCGCCACCCCTTCCCCAGATTGCACAGACGGTTACTGATGTGAATGGGTGTCTGTTCTTTTTTCTATGACTCTACAACCATCGTAGATGTGCCGGTACTAAGAAATATATAATGTTGTGAAAACGGGTGTTTTGTAATTTGTATGACACTCTACATTTAGGGGGTGAGGGTTGAAAGGGTGTGCGCGCGTGGTGAAAAGGTTACTTTTGTCACACTTGGCGCTGCGCATTTTGGAGTTGTTTTGAGAAGTCATGGACACGCATATGGCAACCGATATGCACTTACGCGGACCCCGGGATCCACCCAGAGATTATTCAGTGATAAAACATATATGTGACTCTGCGTTAGAATTCGAACCCCCAATATGTTACTGAATTTAATGCTATTGAATATAAATTTTAACTGCATTTTGCAATTTAATTTCAACAACGTGTTAAACATTATTTCAAAAACACAGAATTTGGGTGCGACCCCGTACAAAGAGCGACCCCGCTGGTCCCACGGCGATAGGCTACGTGAATGTAGTACCCGCATGCGTGGCCGAGGGGGGCACATTCACCATACCACAGTTTGAGACGTTTGGACAAACAATCGGTCACATCAATGAGATGTTTAAGACCAATCCGTTGCCGGGTAACTTATTCAATATATTCCACACTACAAATCAGTTAACTGAACGTAAAACACCACCACCACCAACACTACCGCCACCACCACCACCACCACCACCACCACCACCACCACCACCACCACCACCACCACCACCACCACCACCACCACCACCACCACCACCACCACCACCACCACTAGTATCACCATTATAAAAGGAGAAAAGAAAATAGTCTTAAACGCACAATATTCTAAATTCTAAATATTCTAAATTCTAAATACCAATATCAAATTACATGTAATTAGGAAAGATTCTGAATGTGGAAACGCTGGATACGAAATTCGATAAATGGAAGGGTGGCGTCGATGCTGACGTCACGATCTGGCGTAAGTCGACCAAAGTGAGAACAGTGTACCTAAGCATCATACGAGTGTTCTACAAACAAGGCCAGCCAATGAATGAACAGATAGGTACGCACGTGGATTGATCCTTAATTATAGGAGGAAGGAAGGGGGTAGGGTTCACTTTTTTGTTGAAGTTACACGGGAAATAAATTGATAAGTGCCAAAAAGTACACAGTTTTCAGCAAAGATAAAAGCTAAATTACTGTGTTTGAATCCTCAAGGTTTATTTGTTTATTTCAGCACTTCAGTTAGGTGTTTATTACAATCCTGTTTCTCCCCTCTCTACAGGAACCATTGATTTCGTACCATTAAAACTGGGAGAAGAATCCAGAGGCCTCATAAACATAGCGAAGTTTGAACCATTTAGCTCTGTCATGACGAGGGCCAATGTGTGGTTGAAGGAACAGCCACCGATGAACATAATTAACCTCCAATCTCTTGACTACAAGATGGAATATCGCAGTAAAATCTGTTTTATTTAGCATCAAGTATTAAATTGACAGTAAAAGATTTCAGCAATAGAAGCACTTTAATTTGTGTATTGAGTGCAGTTAAAAATTATTTTCTTTTCATAGCAACATTTTCATGTTGATATGCTAATTTATATGCTAGTTAAAAAGTAATTATTAACTTCAAGTCACGACCCTCTTTGGCAGGTTTTCGCTCCATCTTGTAAATAATTCGATCGAAAGGGGTGGTGGGGTGGGGGGTAGGGGGAGGGGGGTTGAAGGGTTCTGCTTGTTGTCTGCAATTGTAAATGTAAATGGCTTTTGTTTTATTTCTTTCTCAGGTGCATCTCCAGTTGACACTCAGCACACCTGTTTCTACGAAAGCAGCAAAGTGGGAACACAATTTATGCGCATACTTCGAGTCGTTTATTTAACCGGCGGGACCTCTAGCACCCCCTCGCGGAATATCGAGCCCACTTACCGGACATTTGAGCCTTACCAGCTGTCACAGAACACCATGACATCCATGGGCACCTTCGAGAATCTCACGCAGACCATGGACAGAGCTCAGGCCTGGCTAAAAGTCACCGGTATGCAGTTCCTATTTGGTATCGAAAATAATTTATATGTGTTGTTGTCTTAGGTATTTGCTCATTAAATTTGGAAGAAAATACTCAATGTACATTTTAAATAAAACGGTATGATTTATTTTATATTATCAACGTGAAAATTTTCATAAATCTCAAAAACACTCGGAACAACAATGGCTTGCTCATTCTATGCATCTGACATGAATCTCGTTTATGCTGATGCAGGGGCCCGTGTTATAGCAGTTGAGTCCGTCCTAACAAATATTAGCCCCGTATATCGGGATTCGTCAATCCCTGAAAACTCCGAACGCACTTGGAGTATAAATTCTGCTCAGTATGGCACTCCGTTCGTCGTCTGCTTGAGGTTTTACTTCGACGGTCCGTATCGGGAGCCAGCTCCCGAGCAGTTACCACCCGCACCGGAAGTGATCTACACCCAGGAGACTATCAAATGCTGCTCGATACTGTAAATAAGTCCCCGCACTACAGGGTGTCTCAAATACTGATGCTATCACGCTCAGCGGATGGTGAATGGGACCACCAAGTATGTGGATGCATTCGATACTGTAAATAAGTATCTGCACTACAGGGTGTCTCAGATAGTGATGCTATCACGATCAGCGGATGGTGAATGGGACCACCAAGTATGTGGACACATTTGAACTGCACAATTTCGTACCAGCTTTAAGAAAAAAGCGACCGGTGATTGCTTGACATTCACACTTTCTTTTTCGTTGCTGTCGCTGTTGTTACGGTTGGTTTATTTGAAATCCTTTGAAATTGTTCTATGCATTCCGACGTATAGGTCGCGTGCATGGATCGGAGTCAAGGCGGCTGCGTGGGGTGAAAAATGGTTATGACATTTATATTTTAAGAATAAGGTAAATAATGAGAACCAGGTTTTGACTGGTTTTTCAAAACCTAAGGGCGAAGCCCGCAGGTTTTGAAAATCCAGTCAAAACCTGTGTTCGAATTATTTACCGTTTTTCATTCATTAGTAGGGAACTTTCTCCAAGCAAGAAGTAGTTTTGTTTGGTCAGTCAAAACCTCCCTTTGTTCGCGTGCGAAACTTTGGACACATACTAATTCAATTAATAAGTGTGAAATAAATCAAAACCTGCTTTCACGTTAAAAATAGTTGACGTAGAATCATTTTCATCGACTTTTCTAACAGACGGTCAACAAAATTTATAATACTTAAGATATTGAAATGGTGCTTATGGATTTTGTCAGTTTTTATGGCGACTTAACACAGGTTCTAAATCAAAGAGATAGTGCTGATTCCACGGACATTTTTATATCACAATTCGAAACAAATCAAGAAAATGTAAATTGTAACGATTCACTGGACAAAATTCCGTCACAAACCGATACCGAGGGGATTAATGATAAACCCAAGAGTGACCGCTCTCTTGACCTGATCGACACAAATATATTTGAAAATGACACGGAAAATGAGCATCCAAACTTTGAAGACAACAGTGACTGTGAGGAAAATACAAGATTTCGTTTCGTGTCTGAGAAAGAGGCATGTGTAAATCAAAATCAAAATGAAACGGCCCAGCAAACATTAAGACGTCAGAATGACGTCGGGTATACGTCGTGACCCGACGTTTCCGACGTCGGACTGACGTACCGGTTTTGGTTGTTTATGAAATGGAACCGAGGTCGGGTTTTCAACGTCAAAATGACGTCGGATTCCGACCTAAATCCGACGTCGGAATCAAGTCGGTTTTAGGTTATATATGAAATTGGAACCGACGTCGGATTCCGACCTGAAACTGACTAGAGTTATATAATTAATAGATAATTAATTATTCAACTGCTGTTGTGAAATACACACGAAAACATTTTCCATGTAAATTTTTACAATCTAGGAAGAAAAATAACGACGCACCATCAAAATTCTAAAATTTTCATGTGAAAATTACGTTTTTCCTTCCTCTTTTTCAAAATGACTTCCATTACCGGTCAGCGATAATAATGTTCATCGCTTTTTGGTCGTTTTTGCAACGTCGGAATGACGTGAGAAAACCGACGTCGCCTCGACGTCGGAATAAAGTCGAGTTTTAGGGTAATAGGTCAGAATATGGTTGTGAAGTCGTCTCGACCAAAATACAACCTTTTTTCAACCAAAAAAGACGTCGGTTGTTTGCTGGGGGTTTTCTTTTTTGCAGTCTCGATTTCGAACAGGTTTTGACTTAGAAATCAAAACCTGTTACAACAATAGAAAGTGACCTACTTATGATTGAATACAATATAAAGCACATAATTGTTTTGAATGGAGATGGCAGGTAATCATAATAAGATAAAATGGGCAGTAACTTAATTAATAATTGTACAATAGTAGGTAAGGAAGGGTGGTTCTGCGACCTGGATCCTGGGTGAAGCCCGTGGTTCTGTGACATGGAGCCCCTGGAGCCTCAGATCCCCTAGGTAAGGGGGGGTTCTGTGTCATGGAACATCTGGACCCTAGGTGGAACCGTCCCGGAGTTCGGGTGGAGCGCGGTAGCGCGGCGGGTCACGTACAATTTCAACGCCGCGACGTTTCTTACGCGTCGTTTTTAGATGTATGCTAACCTGTCCCGAGTACAAAGCACAAGAAGTTGAATGAAAAACAACATCGGAAAATTTAACAAACCCCTCTAATAGACCCCCATTTGTGTAATTAAGGCACGCAATAGACGCACAAATTGTTTTATTGTGTACCGACCACGAATGTTTTCATAATGATCCTATGAGTGGACATAATCCCCATTTTCTTACTCGTTTGCAAACCGGCCCTTTTCGGACTATGATTTTCAATCCATGGATTATAGCAACAATACATTCCCAAAGTCGAGCGCTAATGGATGTTTAGGTTCTTTATTTACTGTTTGTATGCCGTTGCTAGACTACCCACCGGGTTACCGAGCGGTCGCTCATTTCGTTTTAATGTGCATTTTACTGTTATAGAAAGAACACCTCCATATATATTTTTATTTTCAAAAAAACTGGAGAGGCCCAGTTATCATGAGATCGGGATGGAATTTGTTTAAAATGTGGCCAACTAAGAAGATATTAAATAAATCTCAGGCATAACCATGGTAAATATGCATTTTGGATCTTAAATAATATGTGCAGCAAAGTCAGTACCGCAACGAGTAGAGAGCCGTTTGAATCTACAGGTACATAATCTGTGACCTAATCCATAATGTGAATTGTTAAATAATTATTTATTGTTACTATTCTCATTTACGGCATGTGCGCACACAACTTGGATTCTTTTCAGGTAAGTGTGGGTTTGTACTGTTACAGAAACCTCTAAAACTTTAAATTGCTAACTGGCATAAGAGCAAGGTCTCTTGTGTATTCTCATTCAGGGTAGGAAAATAGAGAATGTAGGTTAGGTTAAATTTTGCTTTATTAATTGACTGAGGAGTGGCAGTGTATACGGGATTCTGGGCAATCGGTGGAAACGCTGCGATAGACCAGACCCTAGCGGGATAAGGCGATCGGTCATAGAGCCAGTATTCGCACCACCAGATTTCAGGGGTAATCCTTTGACCCGCTGTCATATCTCTGTGCTCAAAGCAAATCAAAAGCAAATTTAGAATATAATATGTTTTACGGTTCAAAATCCGGTTTGAAGAAATAAAACAAAACGCCTGGTTTTAACGTCAGTTTATTTTTTGATTACAATATCACAGTTAAAATTTAGCAACACCCTAAATCATATTATATTCAGTACATTAACACATAACAATATTTAAGAGATATAAGTTTATTTAGTCTACGGCGCATAATATATCGCCAGTGTAATACTGGAAACCAAACTATTAATAAGCAAAGTAGCTATAGCCAAAGTTTAATCATTTTCATTCCAATGAAGTTTATAAAAACTATCGTCTGAGCAGTTGCGTAATGTTGCAAGATGAAATTGAATTACAGTACATTGTTTGGAATACTGCAAAAAAGCGTCAACATAAAGTTTACATAATGCTTTTATAGTGCACGTATTTGAAATAATTGAAACAGTACAAATAATACAATAGTAGATATATTGCTGACGTCATGCTATGATACACATAATACTGAATACTAATTTATAATAAAGTAGGACCTTTCTATGTAGGTTAAGTGTGGTCTTAATTCTCTGAGGCGTTTGTGTTTAGGAGCACGACAGCTTATACTCATTGCATAACAAACATTTGGCCCAGGCAAAGAAATGTCTTGCCAAAGTGCGCTGACCTCAGATGGACTACTATTCAGAAGCCGCACTGTATCCAGTTATCGGTTTATTTTTGTTTGCTTTAATTCATTCCAGAAACGAAGTCACAGCAGACTCAACCATTGCGTCTATGATGGAAAGTGGAACTCCGGAATAAATGAGCCGCAAATCTCTATGAGTAGCACAAGTGTGGACCAGTTCATGGGGGCAGTCACAAACATATTACTCGATAAAGAATTTGCAAAAGCACAGTATGTGCAAGTAATATGTGACCGGAGGATACTACTGTCCTGTAAAAGCAGCACCGGAAAGTTGCGGGATTGATCTGGTATACTATCATGAGACAGAAACGACAGTTGATCGTGGTATATCAACAATAGACCTCGGTACTTGTATTCAAATATCAACGTACCATTACGGTAAACTAGAAGCGCGAAGTTCTTTTGCGCAACTTGGAATGATTGTTTTGGGTAGATATTAGACTCTGACTACACTGGAACCATAAAAATGATATTTACCCGTTTGAATGAAACTATTACATTAACAAAGAGCATGAAAATTGCTCAACTTTTGATCATACCATACACTCCTTGCAAAATGAAAAAACTTTGTCCATCGAAAACACCATGCGAGGACCGGGTGGTTTTGGTAGTAGTAGTGGGATTTACGCCATAGGAGAAGAAGAGAACGAAAAAAGATAAACAGATAATGGCTGAGTTGTTGGACAGGTAACCTAGAAACATATGTGCAGGCGTTATAACTACGTGATGCCTATATGGCGCGATATTAATTCACGTAACAAGCCGCAAATAACACGTATAATAAAAATGATAAACATTATAAACATTGGATATGAAACAGCGTCTTATATGTGAGGTGTGATATAATGTTTCTTGAATGAATTAAAGCAAAGATAAATAAACCGATAACTGAATACAGTGCGGCTTCTGAATAGTAGTCCATCTGAGGTGAGAGTAGTTTGACAAGACATTTCTGTGTCTGGCCCAAATGTTTGTTATGTAATGAGTATAAGCTGTCAGGAAGGCTCTAAAGCATTGTATTATTTTTGTACTGTTTCAAATATTTCAAATATATACACCATAAAACCATTATGTAAATTTTATGTTGACGCTTTCTTACAGTATTCCGAACAATGTATAGTAAGGTGGGGCAAGACGCCCATGCGGGGTCAAATGCCCACTCAACGTTATTTTGAAATGTATTACTTTTTTTACTCAAAATCAAAACTGATCGAAGCGCTACATGACGAAAGCACATGTAATCTAAATAAAACCACAACAGTGGCACAATGTTGAAAGTAAAGACATTGTTTAATTTTAGGGGGGTCAATTTCATAAGAATCAGAATTTTTTGGGAAGCCATAGAAGTTTTTATAGGTTACAGATTTTAAGGTAATATCATGAAATTAATAAGTGGCCTTGCTGTTTCTAAAAACATAATAGAGTGTAACCGATGATAGGCGATAGTAATTTTTTGAGATGATAGTCACATTGTACCCTTCGGGGGGACACCCGTGGGCCTTTTGCCCCAGGTATGGGGCAAAGGCCCACTAAGGGCAAAAATTTTTTATTCAGTTTTTTCATGAAAAGTAAAAAGTTTTAACACCTGATTCACTATTGTAGAAGTAGAGGGATTTGAGGTTGAACACCAACCAAAAGATAAATAACATATCTCAACTCAATAAAATTTTTAGCAAATCGCGTTTAAGGGGGGCCTCTTGCCCCACCTTACTCTGCCATAAGACTCCATTTTTGTTGCAAAATTATGCAACTGCTCAGACGATAGTTTTTAACTTCATTGGAATGAAAATGATTAGAGTTTGGTTGTAGCTACTTTGCTTATTAATAGTTTGGTTTACAGTATTAAACTGGCGATATATTATGCGCCGTAGACTAAATAAACTTAAATCTCTGACATAATATTGTGTATTATGTACTGAATATAATATGATTTAGGATTGTTGCTAAATTTATTACTGTGATAATGTAATAAAAAACTGACGTTAAAACCAGGTGTTTTGTTTTATTTCTTCAAACCAGTGTAGCCTCTTATGTCCCATCGTGCGTGCTGGATGATCCGCGCAACCGCACTCTGGCTGGGGCCTTACATGACCTCAGTCACGTAACTTCATGGGCTCCATGTGGCCTACCTTAACTGTGCCCCCATCCAAACTCTGGAGGGCTCCACCCAAACTTTGGTGGGCTCCACCCAAACTCTGGGCGCCTCCACCTGGAATCAAGGTCGCAGAACCACCCTTCCTTACCTACTTACAATTTACATGGAAGAGATTGATAAAGACAACAATCTCGAGTTCATTTAATTAGAGACGAATGTGAGAACTACAGCCCGCTGTAACAAATAAACAACATATACATAACAAATGAAGCGACTCTAGTTCGATACCAAATCCAGTGAAAAATACCCATTCATTTCAATGCTATCGATGGCATTTTCCCGTCATTTTTGGCCAGCTACCAAATAAACAAAATGAAATCTTAAGACTTGATCGGCTGGTGGCATTTCTAGTCTTAGGGTGAAGAACTGGGGTATACTTCGTGAGAGAAGTGACACCCGATTCTGTGCACGAAATGACCCAGTGGCCTGCACAGTGACTAGACATTAAATTCGAAGGAAGATAAACGTTTTTAGAACATGCAGCTGACTATAATGGAAACCCTGGGGGTCAGGGTAAGAAGAAAATTGGCTATAGACGTAGGACAGACGTCTGAAATTGACGCTGTATACACGTTGGGAAGGTTCGTTGTATAGTCGTGAGAGAATGAACATTTCTGAGAGGCAAAGGCCACTCTTCCATCAAAGTAGCTCCATCCCCTTCTTTTCCTTAGATCATCCCGTGCATTAGAGTGCATACAAAATTATTCTTGATGTCTAATTTCCAATAGCAGTCGCCAAGAAACTTCTCAGGTTTTTCTTACAGACCTACCATGGCTGCAGTGAGCGATAATATAGACCCCAGTAAACAATGTAACGTCCTAAAACGCTGAATAGACCTCACGCATTACGTCTGATCAACGTCAGATTTATGGAAGTAATAACAGCGTATGAATCGACCTTTCATTGCTTCCTTTTCCAACTGAGAGATAATGTGATGAGGTTGTTTGGATGTGACCACGATGTTTGAACAACGTTGATTATTCGACGTCTGTATACAGTTGTTTTCCGATTTTCAAATATATGTTAAACATATTAGTATGTATGAAAACTGTGTTTTATCGTAATTAATTATAGTCAAACTAAGCAATGTTTCCTTATCTTTGTGTTGTGGAGGTAATGTAAAGAAATGCTTTCTTCAAATGTTTTATAAAAATTGCTAATTAATTTAATGTATATGTTAATTTACCAGTTTACGTTTTTCTGAGAAAAACCAAAGTTGCTAGATTTTCCATTAGAACTGACCTTACCAAAGCGTATTATATGGGTAATTTAAATTTGTAATTGAGTTCATTTTTTGTTGTTTTCTTTTTAAGTAGCAAACTGTCAATAACTGTTCTGGTTGAACTCGTAGATAAGCAAAGTATGGTCGTAAAAACGTAACGTCGGTCTCTTATGCCTATCTGTGAGACTGCATCTGTAATGAAGCTATTCTCATCTTCCGTCGTAACGAAGGTCAGTTCTACGCACACAGCCCAGCATCAATGTTTGGTAAAATAATGAGTGGTCTTCTCTGTCCCAAAATACTAGTCGCACATATTGTTACCATTGCAATTGTGGTTCTTGTCTTAAAATTTTGCTGTGTTTATCTTCTTTCAGCACAATTTGACATATCCATTTCATCTAAATATAAAGAAACAATCATGATAACTCCGGTAATAATATCTAACCGGACACCTTTTGTATTGGATTTGAACACCTGTTGATGGCCAGGTGACTTATTTGTGACCGCTGTGACCCGTGATAAACGGCACCTTATGAAGCTTCACAAATATTTTATACTCTTTAAAAGGGTCGGAAAAACTTTCCCAGGACAGGCCGTACATGGGACACAACATTCCCAGATAGCAACGTACTAATTTTAAAAATTATGAATCAACTTTTGAGGGTCCTCTTTTTTAAAGCTCTTTGTTTGAGATTTTCAAAGAATGACACTTGGATTTCAGAGCAGCTTTAAATTTTTTTAAGGGATCAGCTGCTCTTGAGTTCATTCCTATCAAATACACAAAATTTATGGTCCTGCACTGTCGGGATGACATAATCCATATGGAGTTCATTTTGAAATTCCTCTACATAGGACAAATTCACTAATTTTGTTGCTCACTCCCGAATGTGACTCGCTTTAAGTTCGTCTAAACCCAACGTTTTATCTTACAGTTACTGGTTCAGTAATCCTTACACAACGAAAATGGGGTTTTGAGAATTTAGACAAGCTTTCGCACCTTATATATTTCGATTAGCTGCTACTTATCATCCAGAATTATCGCTAAAACATTGTCTTTAAATCAGTTACTGTTATATCAATTGTCATGCGTTCATTAGGCCCTCATTGTGGTTAAAAGATCTCTCTTTGTGATATAGATCTTTCTTTGCTGTGTAAAATATTCAGATGCATTTATGTTTAATCTCATGTCATTTGAATAGAAAACCCACAAATAGCATTTGTTTATTAAATTGACCGTGAAAACGAGCTCGCTTCCATTCTGTACTTAACTTACACAGTTTATTTTTTTGTGTACGTTCTGTCCCGGCTCGGTTCTGACCCAGATAAGTTGTCTGCTTGGTACGCTCTGATCCACGTACGTCCTACCCTGGGTACGTTTTGACTTTTGATGGTATTTTCTGTCCCTAACTCGTACATGACACGATGCTTGTAGAAATTTTCATGCAAAGTTTCTTTTTACTTTGCTTATAATGAATCAGTACTACATTTTGACTAAAAGCCACAAAATGATATTTAATCTTGTAAAATCAGTTATATAATAAGTCTTTAATATACTAATATGCAAACTTCCTTATGCAATGATAATTGTCGTAACACACTAAATGGTGAATAGGAAAAGGTGTTCGCATATGCGCCAATACAAATACAGCAACACGCCAAATAACATCTTTATCTGATGATGTTTTATTGAAGTATTTAAACATATCATGCCTTTAGAAATATTACTTCAACATCTGACATTACGGTGTACCTCCAAGACAGATTTTTAAGAATTATAGATTTTCTTCACATTTTTTCACTGGGTTTACAAGCACTTCATAAGTCCCTTGTATAATTATCCCAAATGGATATAACATAAGATATGTTAAACTCGGGGTTTGTTGCTAATTTAGATGCTTTTAAATGGTTTTTGGGTATGTGCCTAAAAGAAAACAGGGTAAACTAGACCGGTTTTGCTACCGAGTAGCAAAACTTACACTTGGGGGCCACAAAAATATGATTCCTATCTCTTAAAATTCAGAACTGACCATGAACGAGGAGGTAAAGGTCACCAAGATACATCTTCCGTTATCTTATCTCTTAGGCCCAAACAGCGAAAATCCGGACTACTTCTAACCGTTTTTAAACTTCCGGTTTTTGACAATGACCATGACCGAAATGGTTAAGATCACCGTGGTGCCTCAAACATAACGCTTTTTAGGCCGAAAGGGTTGAAATAGCCCCAAACTTGATCCATATCTACCCGTTTTCAACATACGGGTCAGCTTCCGGTTTTCCCTGTCACCATGACCGAGGTGGTCAAGGCCACCGAGGTACCTCTTAAATACAATCTTTTAGGCCCAAAGGGTCGAAAATAAACTCAAAATCGCTCTATATATATCTCTCTCTCGAAATATTTTCGAGATACTGGCCAACTTCTGGTTTTTAATTTTGATCATGACCGAGGAGGTCAGGGTTACTGAAGTTTCTCTTACATAGTCTTTTAGCCCAAAGGGTCGAAAATAAGCTGAACATCGCTCTGCCTTAACCGTTTTCGAGATAATGGTCAAGTTACGACTTTTGAATTTGACCATGACCGAGGAGGTCAAGGTCACCCAGGTAACTCTTACATATAATCTTTTAGGTCCAAAGGGTCGAAAATAAGCTACAAATCTCTCATCGTTTTCGAGATAATGGTCAATCGTTTTCTAAGCTCATGGTAAAAACAAAGGCATCGGAGATGCAGAGCCCTCAGGCAATAGCAGTGACATCACTGTGGATGAGTTATCTTTTTGAGATATGGCCCGGAGAACATTTAGGTGTCACGGAATTTGGAGATGAACGGATGATAAAATAAATCTCAAATTGCACAAGTACAGTTTAAATTGAACTCGCGTCTAACATCTGCGCTATCTATTCTTCCTCCCTGTCAGGTTTGATAGGAATCCGATTAATAGTCCTTGAGATATCGCTCGGACAAAAAAAGTTTAAAGTGTAACGGATGAACAGAGGGACAGACAAGTGACAAATTGAACCTCACGTTGCATACCTACACTATATATACTTTCTTCCTGTAAGGTTGGTGAAGCTCCGATAAATAGTTTTTGAGATATCGCCCGGAAAAGAAAAAAAATTAAAGTGCGACGGATGGAGAGATGAACAGACATTTGACAAATTAAACCCCCGATGTACATCTACACTATACATACTTTCTTTCTGTAAGGTTTTATGAAGCTCCGATAAATAGTTTTTGAGATATCGCCCAAACAAAAAATGTTTACGGACAGACAGGCAGACAGACGGCTCGACGGATGGACAGACCGATAGCAAAAAAATGCTGTTCAGCCAATCTTGGCCGAGGGCTAAAAATGCGATTCTCAAATTCTCATCACCCTCTATCAGTGAGCCAAATTTCATCACTCAAAATGGGGAAAACCCAAACGCTGCAGTCAGCTCAGCTTGTACACACATACTGTAATTGCTCTCATTGTTGAGAGTCGGGCGATCGATACGCCAATTCTGAGAGCATAGTAGTTCCTTTAACTGCGCAATCAAAGCGTATACCTGACTTATAATGGGCGTCACTGGCAACATTTCAATGTCCATTTTTACATATTAAATGTTAATTATTTTTTATAAAAATTCTGATAGACCAACTAGACATGCCGCATTATGTCTCTGTCAAATTTGGTTGTCCTAGCCCCAGTCGTTTCAGAGTTCTTGTGACAAGGTTTTCAAATTTTAAATTTCAATGTCCATTTTTGCATATAAAATGTTAATGAATTTCTAAAAAAATTGTGCTGGACCAACTAGACATGCTATACTATGTCTCTGCCAAATTTGGTCTTCCTATCCCTAGTTGTCTCAGAAGAGTTTGCGTGACAAGGTTTTGGCGGGGAAAAGGAAACATACGGAAACCCCTTACCGAGTCTTACGATAAACAAGGGGATTGAAAATCCCTAAGTGTAAATATTAGCAAGTAAGAGATACAGTTAAAAAACTGAATAAAAACAATCATGTGATTAAAATTTCTACATACCAGCCACTTGACGCATTGTGTGTATTATACGCTGGCATATATAGCGTACTAGATTAAAGTATAAAATCATTAAAATAATTATCCATTCAAACTGGATATAATAACTGCTGAATGAATTAAAATAACTATCTTCGTTTGGCGAAGTAAAAACAATTTAAAATCAACACGAGGATTGAATGTGTCGTCGTTTTTGTCTTGCATGAAATAACTAGCATAACGAATGCCTGTGTTTTATTGCCATCTCGCGACAGTTAAACAGCGCGAGGATTGGCTTTTTCGTCGCTGGAGGCTTACATCAAACAGTCAACACGAGGATTAGATGCGTCATCGTTGGAATTTTGAAACAAACAGCTGACACGGTTATTAACTGCGTCATCGTTGGAATCTTGCGCCAAGCGACCAGCATGAGAATTGGCTTCGTCGTAGTTGGTATCTTGCGTCAAACTACAAGCATGGTGATAAGCTGCGTTGTCACCTATATCTTGAGTCAAACAACTCGAACGACGCCCATCTGTGCTATTGTCCGAAACTAGAGTCAAATAACTGGAGTGCCGCCTGTGAGCTGTCTCATCAGTTCTAATTGGAGTCAAATAACTTGAGCGGAGGTTCTCTAACCGCTGTGAATCCGTATCATCTGTAATATTCATGGTAACGTCGTTTACTTCAGCATAACCACCGGATATCTCGCCTATAGTGGCATATGTTGGATCAGGTGGCATTTCATATCCTGTTGCTGATACATAGGTCGTATCTTGTATACTATTTCTTTGCTGACCGTAGCTTTTCCTACCAAATTATATGAAGGAAATTACTGACAGATAGTTAGCAATGTATTTTACGCTTATTTCTGAAATGACTGTTATTTAATTAACTATAAAACACATGAAAAACAATGATTTTATTTTAAAAGTATGATGATTTACGACATGTGTCAGATATTTTCTGATTATACCTTTTAAAGATGAAACACATCAGAGTCAATGTAAGGAAGACCAAGACGGCAAGAGGTACGCCCAATCCCACAGCCAGCGGCAGAGCTGGGAATTGAGAAAAGTCAACCAGTCAAGTGAATATACGATTATTCGCAGTATTCACAGAAGTTAAACCAATGGATCAACCTATAACTTAATCAAAAAAGTTAGGCCAGTTACATAATGACAAATTCACGAAAGTTAACCCAGTTTTAACCTGGTGGGCTAAATAAAAAAGGCTAAACCTGCTTTTGAGGCGGGTTACCATAGGTTCAAGCTACAAAATAACAGCCGCTAGGTTTATTAGAATGCAGGAAAGACTCGCTGCTAACAATATTTGCGCGCAGTTGTCTGCAATGAAGCTATTCCTGTCTTCCGTGGTGATGAAAAGTTTTGCAAAAGCTTGAACATATGCTAATACTTTGTACACTGAAAAATTCAGATACAAACTTATTTTTTATACAAATAAATTACTTATGAACGTGCCACTTATATTTATCAATATGTTATGGCTAAACCTTTACAAATAAAAACGGGATCTATTTAGCTGTTTGTGGGATAATGGCATTAAATCTGTAATTCGGGCTTGTGTTGTTCTCTATTTTTGGTAAATGCTTGTACAATCAAACAAATGAAGCATCATACAGTAAATATTCTGTTCAACACTATCGGAATGCATACTATTGCTTTCTCCACTGCGTTCACTTTCTATAGTTTCCGTCATTGCGCCTACAAGTCAAAATCAAAAGATATCATATGATCTTTTAATGATTTGATTTATCTCAAGCACTTAGCCAGTTTTATAGCTTAAACCTTGTTGCTCATTTTATTTTGCAAAAACAGTATATGTATATGTTTGTTAACTTTCTTTCGCCCTGTGACATTACTTACTTTACTATTGCTTTATTTGCTTGAAACCAAATCCTGGATTATATGATGAGAAACGACCAGTACGTTATCTTGATAAATAGGTAACTTATTTCAGTTATTACAAGATAAATGACATATCATGCGATGTTAGTCTTTTTATTTATCTTTCTCTTATATTTCCGTTACAAATTAAAATCTAACAACTTGAGCGTACTACACCTTGGCAGCTCTTTTGTATGAATGACTTTTAAAGTTACCCTTGTTCTGTGTGTTGCTCTCTCTGTCAATCGATTCAGTTGCTGAAAAAAGCATAAAACAGTAGTCGCTACTGCACACCTTATGCAAACTAAACAATGTTTAAATTTACTCTAATTTAAGATTCTTTGTTATTCTAAAGTTTTTTTCAAATAGCTTGGGTTTAAATATATATCATACGGTCTTGAGCAATTTTATGACCATTTACCACGGTTTGAGATGAATTCGATATTCTTCTTATGCAAAAAGAATGACTCAATACACAAACAAAACTTTTTGAGTTACGTTTTGGGAAAAGAGTAAATTATGATTACAAAATACAATTTATGTGATTTAACTTAAGCCCATGTTCGATTTAACTTTAAAATGCACTGATTTATCCAGAATGATATTAAATATATGGATATAAACTAAAAGGAACTAACAACCTGTAATGTTACTTACCCTCGGATTGAGCTGTAGATTCGTTGCTGTCATATTTAATTACTGAAAGATAAGCAACTAGATTTCAAAAACTACAAATTCAAAGCTACTGGTAGTGAGTTTCGTAAACCTTTATGCATTTTACAATAGTGTTTAAATTCTCTTAATCTAATTCATCACTTTTCACCAAGATTTTAACAACTATTTAAATATATGTTTTATTTGTTCTTTGACTGAAACTCTGGCATTTTGAAATGTATCAAAACGTTGAATGTGGTCACCTGTCGATAGGGCAATATGAACAACACCAAAATTGCTGTTTTTAATTCCTTATGAATGTTTCCTTATAGAACAAAAACCAGTAAAAGACTTTGCATATATGACACGGTATTGATGGCGAGAGGATGACTGAAAGCCCAAACGTACGAGGGGCAAAATCACAGATAATTAGGCTTCCTCTAATTCATCTACTGGATTATGTTTAAAAGACTAATGTGCTGTTGTAATATGCGTAGAAATCTTGAGATTGAATTTTCCTATATCCTTCGGAAGACGACAAATTTAGAAATACATATGTATTTACAAACTAAATCAGTGGTTAGTGGAGTTAGAAAGGTACATACCTGAGAAAGTGGATGATTCTTCGGGAAAGGTATAACCATTTCCTGAAACAAAATAGAGATAGAATTTTTCCAGCAGCAATTACAAGATTTACAAGATCACTTTCCCGGCCAAAAATAAATTCAACAGCAAGCATGCAAGCATAGCTGAGCTACGAACTTCAGCTATGGTGTATAACTTTGTTTTCTGTGGTGGTAAATGGATCAACACTAGTCTCAGGTTCTGTAAGATAAGAAAACATTTTTTTAGTCCGACCTTTGTTAACATTAATACGTTTTGTTGCTGGGAACAAGAACAGAAGTTATAAGAATCAGCCTTATTTTAATTAGATTGGTACAAAGAAAGACCAACGATCTACTTCTCAACAACACAAAAGCAACATGTTTTCACAAAGAACATTATGTTTCTTAATACCTAAGGGTCATGTTTTCTTTTGAGTTAAAAACATTTTACTCCCGAACATACTTCTTTTGCACCAATATGCAGTTATGCGTATGATTTTCATTCTGTTAGACGACATATCGTTTGGAATACTACCCTAGCATAATTCACTCTAAATATACAGCAAGTAGAAACCAGTGATTTAATAAAATTGCTTTATGTGTATATTGCCTTCGTTGCCAGTGACATATACAGCAATCTTGTATAAGACGTAGGACCTACAGAAAAAGAGGGAACAAGCGATGGATTCAGAAGGGACAAATGTCTTCAGAACAAAAGCAAATTAAAGCCATTATTTGTCCAAAAGAAATCTAAACTTAATTACAAACCCCAAAATTGTAACTGTATTGGGGCAGAGATAAGTAAGCGATTTTCGCACACGCAAACCCTAAAATATACCTTGTTGTATGTGAATCCCCTGGTGATGGGGCTGGAAAAGATGTGTGTCCTTATGCTATTCTATGCATGTATCTTTTTGAAGGCACCGTGGTAGGTGTTAGCTATAGTGATAAGGCCAGCCTATGTGTGTGCTTTCGCGATTATTAGTGTATGTGGGTGTTCCCATAATAGTGCTAGAGCCGTTGTATGCCATGCTGATAGCTTTGTCTTCCGTATGTGACCATGTCTTCCATATGTGACCAGTGTTAATATAGGCGTGAGTCGTTGTCGTAGATGAGACAGTGCTAGCGTAAATTGTTCCCTTTTATATAATGGTACTTCTAGCTTTTGCATGGGTTTTTTTATAGTATTGTGTGGGAGTTCTTTTAACAGTGCATGCGTACGTATGAGTCCTTATGATATGGCTAGTATACTATTGTCCTTATGATGTTATTTTCATCGGTTTGCCCTTATAACAGTGCTGACGTACGTGTGTCCGTGAAATAGTACTAGAGTAATCGTGTGCCCTTATGATGCTTGTAGCGTCTGTGTGTGTCCTTATCACAAAATTAGCCTATCTGGTCCTGATGATGCTTCTAGCCTTTTTGTGTGTCTTTACCATAGTGTGAGAATATGTATGTCCTCATGATAATGTTATTTTATACCTGTATTGTTGTGATAGTGTAACCATAGGTGTGCGTTCTTATGAAGATGCATGCTAAGGGAGTCAACAATAAGCATCATTCGCAGAATACAATTACTATCCATGGCAATTTTCTGTTTAGTGTGTTGACACAAACGGTGGATTTCAATAGTTCGAAACCGTTATAAGTTCAATGTGTTATTCTTCCCACCATAATTCAGCATGGAAATATGGTGACCCTCAAAGCGATCAACAATTCATATTTTAAGCAACATCAGCTATTAAGAAACTTCGTATTAACAGCATATTAACAAACTGGTGTTAATTAATTTTACTATACATTTATAGCACGTACCGAACATGCGTGTCACTTACAAGGATTAAAAAGAAGACCATCAACTTACGTGTCGTTTGTGTAACGGCTTCGCTCACAATATACTGTCTAGCTGTAAGCAATAATTAATAAAAGTAAATATTGTTTGATGTACATGTCAGCAAAATTTTATATAACCTTAATTTAAATGAAAACTTGTAATTTTTGTGATGATAAATGCCTGAATTCTTATTAAGCCCCTATTGCAACTAGCTCACAAGATGTTGAACAATAGCTCTCCACCCTGTGAGATCATTACAAAACGACTTTATTTATTTAACAACGCAAGTTTTTACTCACGTTTCTTGCAGATGTAAAACTCTCTACCGAATGTGCAACTCATTGCATACCATTCACCACGGTAAAGATATGCACATTTATTGCTGTCCCAACGTGGTTCCCTGCGGGCCCATCCGACGTACGTCATGTGCGTACCATCCAACCAGCGCCACGACGAGCGGCACTCCTGACAGCGAGATGCGCAGTCACATTGCCATGACCCCTGCACGAGACCCATCGCGAAGGCATTCATCCTGAAAAGATACGCAGATGACACCTGAACATATGTCCACGAAATGAATCTGTACGCAACATACCGAAAACGCTTGTGTCACCCATGTATTTTATGCCACAGTGCGCAATAAAACACACTCTTTGTCTTAAAAATATATTATGTTACATAAAATCTTTAATTAGCACATTTGCTACCGTTCCCAAATGAAAACGCATTCAGAACCAACTTTGTCAAGCAATCCTCAATACAAAATATATACAAATATATACAAACCTTCCAAAACTGCTAATTTCCATAGCAAAACTGTCGATGTGGAAAATGTTAAAAGTTTAAAATGCTTTTCTACCGGTTATGGATTTTAAGGTAATGCGGATTGTACATACCAAAAATTATATCTAAATTCTTCAAATATGTCAACAATAACGCCGTTTATAAATCGAGCCTCCTGTTCACTATGAATAGAAACCAGGCTTGCATCCATAGCTTGGCAACGCTCATCAGCTTCAGCCATGACGATCTCTTCAAACCCAAAATAGTAGGAGTAGTTTCCGAATGCACGCCAACCACTAGCATCTGAGAGCGCTAAATTAGTTATAAAAACATGCATTAAAGCACAGAAAATACATTTATTTATTAAATGATTTTTGTTTTCGTTATTTTTTCTTCGAATGGTGTTGAATTGTCAAACCTTTTGTGCGCAAATTCCATTTGAAACATATATATGGTTTGAGTAGGGAATAACAGAGCAAATTTGAATCTTGATTTGGAATGTCTGGGTCAAAGGTTATACGACTTTGTATCACATAAACAGCTTGAGATAGGACTGGTTAGAGAGTGGTTTTTAAGTCATTTTCGATCCTACAATATGTTAAAAGATACTTTGATCTATTCGGTCAAGGTCAAAATAAGAAGCAGAACATAATAGTCAAAGATGAATAGTTAAAGATCAAGGGATTTTGAGCCTAAAGGACGCTGCATCAGAGATGCTTCGGTGACCTCAATCTTCACATAAAATAACACATGATTTCATGCAATTTACCAAAGTATGTCGTTCCGCATTATAGCGAAATTGAGTCCTAATTCAGTACATGCTTAAAATATGGCGTACAAGAATAAATTTGATTTTGCAACTTTACTTAAAATTCAGTGTTGTATGTTTGTACATAGATAAATACTCCAGGTTTCCAAAGTATCAGTGTATTTGCAGCGTGTGCATAGGTGTCATGAAAATTTGAATATAGCAACTTACCAAAGGTACAAGTACTTCCGGTATAACCGAAGGAGCACTGACAATAAACGGCGCTATCGTCGTCGCTATGAGGTCTGCACACGCCGTTGACACAAGTCATGTCTTTACAGAGTAAAGCTATAGCCGCAATAGCTAGAAATTTACCAAAGCTTGTTTTGTACAAAATTCAAAGTTACACACTTCTTACCCTTATCCTTTTTATTAAGCATACATTCAGTACTGGTTTACATTAATCTATGTACAGATTCGTTGAAAATTGTCTAAATTGTGTAAGTTTATAGAGACAATTGCTTCATGACATTCATAAGAAGAATTGCAATTAGGGGATATGCTGAAACATACACATTACGGATCGCAAATTTAGTTCGCCAATAAAAATGGTCTGTAGTAGAAATGTCGAAATGAAAGAATTAATTAATTTTGTTACGTCGCTATTGTAATAACAGCTTTCTAGAGACACCCTTCTTAGCAACATGTGAGTAAAAATTTCAAGCACTTAAAATTTAAAGCTTGAAACAATTTACAATTTTGAACATTTTTAAAATCTTTTTAAGCACCTCTTCCTTATAGACTACTATATTCCACTTGTAGCTTCACAGTAATAACAATATTCGTGACTTCCGTATATCCATTTATGTATTTTTATTGGATACCTTAAATAGATTTCTTATTGTATATTGCATAACTTAAATACGACCTTATGTATTTCCAATAAACAAACCAATACTTTTGATGTTCTAAGAATGAGGGCAAACTGATTGACATCAAATACTTACGTTTCTTGCAGATATAAAAATACTGTGAGAAGCAGGCGTTATCTGCCCAAGTTCCAAAATATGTTAGGTGAGCACAATGCCCAGAAACAGGCCTTCCGTCAGCCCATCCGTCATATGACATGACAGAGCCATCAAGCCAATTATACCCCTCCCTACAAGCCGTTTTATTTTCTGCTGTCGATTTACATCGGAAATCTGTTTCATAAATACCTAGCCAGTAGTTTATCCAATTATAATCGCGCCATCTACAATCAGAGGCAAATGGCTGACCTGGATAGAATGTTTGTTGAAGGTTCTTCCACTGAGATATATTGTACCAAGTGGAAAATAAGGTAACTTTGAAAGAGCAAAGCAGACTATTCTAACATGTTTTTTATTCAGTTTAGCAAACAGAATTGTCTTATTGTCTATTCTTATGTACTTCCAAAGCAAATGTTAAAATCCAGATTTTATATTAGAAATGGGTGAATATATATATATATATATATATATATATATATATATATATATCTGCTTTGTACAAAATCGCTACAACATACGAACGTTATTCTATACACATACTCTGTAGGATGCGCTTGTTTTATGATGTTGTTTATAAAATCCGCCTCTAACTGGCTTGTTATCGAAAGGAGTGAAGCGTTCTTGTCTTGACACTGAGCATAAGCAGCTGACAGAGAGATTTCATCACTGGGGAAAAAGTAGATGAATTTCCCGAAGTCATTCCATCCGCTTCTCAGGACTTAAAATAGCAAACTAATTATTTGCCATTATATTGATACGCATTGTAAACATTTCTTAACGGAAGTTCAATAAAATATTCCCCTCCACTCACAACGCTCCTAACAACATAAAAAAAACAAAAAACGAAAAAACTATACGCCACCCAAACACTCCACTCATGAAAGGACGAAATTAATGGTGGGCTCATGACTAATATACAAACAGTAAGGGTGAGCTGTCCAATACCACCTAATTTCCCAACATATCCTTGATATGATATTTATGCAATAATCTCTACCGCTTTCTGTCGATTTTAATTAGCAATATGATCAAATAATTTTTCTGACAATTAACAATAAAGAATAAACAATACCAGGCACGTAAACGTAAAACCCCTTCAGGACTAGACAGGACAAAGGTTACGGAATTCGTTCACAAATAGAAGAAGCCATGTTTGTTGCTTCACATTCTGGCTGACTTTATCTGGGAGGCACACATGCAATACTGTAAAAAGTCGCACCATTGCTTGTCCGAATTACACGGGTTATTCATACAGTAAAACCAACCATTTGGTCTGCAAATTCGAGTCCAACACAGGAAGGTGTCCGAAACATCGAGGTTCTCATTGTATAGAAACCAATGGCAAATTAAAAGGGATTGAAATATTTTGTCCGAATTAAGGGTTATCCATATTTTTTAGGTTTGTTCTCCTCACGGTGTGTTGTTTACATCATGCTGCAAAATGTAATAGTATATTTAGTCAAGCGCACGGTGAGTCATTCTTTAGATACACAAAAACACTGAAGTACACAGAAGGAAAAAGAGCTGACGGCGTGTAAAGATTATCGAATGACAATAAATAAAAATCGAATGAACTTTTGTGTAGATCACTCTCCAAAAAAATTAAAGGGGGCCGAATAAAATAAGCTTTATCACACACGAGTATAGAAGAGAATGACTTTACCTGCATCGCAGTTGGTTCCGATAACGCGTTGCGGGCAATTGCAAATATAACCGTTAATCTGGTCTCTGCACGTGCCTCCATTCTTGCAAGGATCGGACAAACATTCATCTAAATCTGAAACAAGATTGCATCATTATCTATCTATCTATCTATCTATCTATCTATCTATCTATCTATCTATCTATCTATCTATCTATCTATCTATCTATCTATCTATCTATCTATGTAAATAAATAGATAGATAGACTGAAAGGCAGATAGATAGAAATCTGTTTATTTTTTTTAGATCTAGATGAATGAATGTATGTGTATGTCTGTATATATATATATATATATATATATATATATATATATATATATATATATATATATATATATATATATATATATATATATATATATACGTGTGTGTGTGTGTGTGCATGTGTGTGTGTGTGTGGGTTTAATAAAAATTCACTTTAAAGAGAAACCTAAATATTACAAATCTGGGGGATAGAATCTATTACTTATTTTGTATGTTATCACTCTGATGTTTAATCGGAAGATAAATAAGAACAAAGATGGTGTTCCTTGAGCATATAAACAGTTAACACTGTACTGTGTTATTGATAACCTGTTTATTGCTGCATAAAAATCAGATTACCAAGATATTCACAATTTGCTCCGTAGTAGGAATCAGAACAATGACACTTGTAGCCTCCCAAGGCAATTCCTTGCTCGCAGGTGCCGCCATTTTGGCATGGAACCAAAGCGCACTCATCTATTTCTACAGGACATAATCTATTGTTTTTTCTTCATATACCAATCATTATGCGCAACGGCTGTGAAAAATCCAAAACTATTTGCTTCTTCTTGATTATTTACATAACAAACTTTTTGCAGAAAAATTATTTTATAGTTCCCATGGTTTTGAGCCACCATTCTGCGTTATGGCTAGTACAAAGACAGCTCTTTTTAAGTTTAAACGTAAACGAAAGTTGTGAATTAACAAAACTGGATAACCAAAACAATAAAATGTACATCCGGTACTGAAAGCCAGATAACAGCTGAGCAACCAGTAATGCCCTTTAACTCTCGATACTGCTGTCAAAAAGATCAAGGCGGAGAACTCTCTGCCGTCTCTTGCGTTAAAGCAAAATGTGCACTGTAACTGGCATATTATTTATGTTATTTTGAGGCGATACTTTTCGATTAAATATTTTTTATTGATCAGTGTCTTTAGAAAAGCTTAACATTTTACAAACTGATAAATTTTATTAATTTAAAAGAGAGTGATCGTGATATCTCTGAACTAATTGACCACTGTTTACCCGTATCGCATTGATCACCAGTGTATCGCGGATAACACTGACATTGGAGTCCTTCGTCTTTGGGTCTACAGACGCCATGGACACATTCGTTATGAGCACACCGTTCCAGGATCGATGAAATAGCTACGGTATGAATCATTGAAAAGGCAGAAATGAAACGTATATGTTTGAAAGATATAATATGGTAAAATATCGTTCATTTTTCCATGGCATCATTATCAAAGATTTCATAACACGGAGATTGGTGTGTTCACAAAGAAAAATGCATCCATTTGCGAGTCTCTTCCTCTATGTTAGGCATAAAGTTATAGAGTCAGAGAAAAACAATATTATTTGTCAGATCCAGTCCCAAGGTACGTATTCATCGTAGACATCATATGTTCTAGAATTTGAGATTAAATAGCACGAAATGTCTTTTAAAATAATTTTACACAATAAATATTTTGGCTTATTCGATAATGAAAACTCGTTTTCGAGTTTTCTAGATGACACTAAATCAATAAATAATGTGCCATGTGAGTGCTTACGTCTTTTACAAATGTACTGAAATTTTGAAATGCAATCATCACAGCTCCAGTATCCTGAACGACTAATTGTTCCGCAATGATCGTCATAAAATTCATGGCATCTTGGTTCGCTGCCTGTCCAGTTGTGATATGACATAGGGGAATCATCCGACCACTGCCAGGACTGTCGGCAGACAGTACAGTTCTTTGAGACGTCTGGTCCACTATACGTGCAGTCATTACATTGACCAAAACTGTCACGAAGCCCAATCCAATAGGCGCTTAAATAAACATATAGTTCTGATATGAAATACAGAGAGTTTAACATCACAATAAATTATAGACGGGAAGACGAACACACGCCAGTGAAAGACATTTAGACATACTACTCCAAACTTTTAATTCTGTCAACAATCTGTCTTTAACAAACGCTAACATCCGTCTTTTTAGTTTATGGTTTATAATCTACTGTCAATCATCTTCTCACTCTCCATTATTGATTTCTTGAGTTTGGATAAAATTATGATATTCTATGACTCTTTTATCTGGCTTGTTAGAAAGTAAATGAAAAATTCAAAACGTGGAATGAAATATTTCAGTAGAAAATTACTTCTCATCTAACCCATCCTTGAATCAAGCGGAGACAAGCTTAACTTGTTTATATATATCCTGAGCCTACATTAAATTGCAGAAAACAAAAGGAAAATAGAAGTGAATTATCATAAAATTATAATTTTTCTTGTGAACTAAAAACTGTTTAAATGTTTAACTAAATCTGCTGTCGAATTACCTAAACCATGCAAGTCTGGCAATCAACACAAAAAGCATATTTTACACAGTACTTTGTCAACATGTTTGTGCTTTTGTGCTTACGTGAAGCCAACATGACCTCAAATATTTAATGGCAGGCAAACCTGAATTATGCGTAGATGAGTGTACGTATATTTGGATGTAGGTAATGATTATATATATTTATAAATATTTAAAATGCTAAACTGTCAAGAGTGCTCGACTTTACCCAGTCTGCGAGACAGCGTCTCTAATGAATCCATTCTCCCCTGCCGTGGTGATAGAGGCCAGTTCTGCGCCCAGTGCTCTACAATTGTCTTCGGCACTATAGCGATTTGTCTTCTCTGTTCCAAAATAGTAGTCGTACTCTCCGTACTGTTGCCATTGGTCTTAAAATAAGGATTGTTAAAAGTATCCGGCTTAACCAAATGTACGTTCAAATCACAATAGCTACAGTTATTATGCATTTTAAAAGATAAGGCTGTCTCTCTTTGTGTTTGAACTCTTGTGGATGGCCATGAAATCACAGCTTCTTATTTACTTCACGGGTTTTCAAAGTCGTCATAATCCAGTATAAGTTATGCAACCTTTTGATTTGCAGTCAGAAATATACTAGAATTGGTTGAAAACTTACTTGTGATCGCTGAGGCAATTTGAAAAAAGAATACCATGTTGACAAACGAAAGTTTTGGAAATATTTCATGATCCATAACATGATGTTCGCTGAAGATCTGTATGGGAGCTTAATTTTACTTGCTTGTTATTTTGCTTGTTATCAACTGGCTATCACTCTTCAACAAAAGGCCACAACATGTTTCCTGGTTGAAGTAGCATAAATAAAATAACAACTTCCTTTAAAATGGTAATCGTTACGCACTAATACCTTTCAACACTAGAATCGTGACTGGGGAAAAGGTGTTTGCATACACTGAAGTACAAACCCAACTACATGATAATTGCCAAGTCTGTCACGCTCATAGAACGCGTTCGCACATATTCACTTGAACATGCAATTTGATCGCATATCTCTTGGGAGACAAACGATGATTAATTTTCCCTACGCATTTTTTTCTATATTTAATTCAATACATAACCCACTACCGACCACTCCAGCCCCGCCCCAGTCTCCAAGATGGATAAACATGATATATGCCAGACGTAGTTTTTTCTTGCTGATTTAAGTGTATCAACACCATTTCTGGATATGTCTCCAAAAAGAAAAGAGAAGTTATTTTTTAAGGGCGTAAAAATATTTGACTAAAAAAATAACATTACAAATTAATGTTTTTCTTCGAGTAGAATTACGGAAACCATTGTGCGTAACTGCAGTTGATAAGTTATTTCAGCATTAAGTGTGCTTAAAATGACCAGGCTAGATTGTACATTTACATAAAACCAACACAAGTATTTCACTGCACTGAGCGTATTTGATGTATGTAAACCAAGTCCACTTCAGCTATACAATACACATAGAGGCTGTGCGTTACACCCTCAGAGGTTCTCTTGGCAATGCTACTGCAGCGCTAACGCATTGTATTTGTTGATAAAAAATGAATTCGTGCTTTCCCTTTCAATTAGAAAAAGGAAAACAAAGGTGAAAACAAAAAGCTAGTTGCAGAGGTTCACATCAGGTACTACATGTATGCAAATGTAGCAATTCTAGATTCAATATAGTAAAAATGGAAGTAAGAACAAAATGACGGACCATTGAAGAGGAAAAAGGTCAGAGATATTGGCCCGTGTAATTTCAATATGCTCTTTGCAGGTCTTTTACTTGCCAGGTGGGAAAAATTTCAAGGAATTTAAGAGCTTATTTTATTAAAATATTTCGAGCTACATTAATATTGTGGTAGTATTTGTGGTTAATTTCATAACCCTAATAGATTACGATTAAAAAATTATTCAAGCATATCAATTTTACGTTCGCAGGCGTATTTAAGGTAACATTCTAAACGATATTGTATTCTAGTTTTAAGTTGAACATTTTTAACTTTTTGAAGCACTTTTTACAGAAAGAACCTTTTCATATAGAAAAGTCACTTTATGCAGTTTGTAATAGCTAAAATTTTGTGATCTGAAACAATTACGTTGCTTTTTCGTTTACAAGCACATTAAATACTATATATTCAGAGTGGAGTGAAATAACTATCTTCGTTTTGATGGGTCAAACAACAAGCAGGAGAGCTGAATGTGTCATCGTTGACATCTTGAGTCAAATAACGATCATAATCATTGGCTGCGTCACCGAGGGTATTATGCGTTAAATATTCAGCATGAGGATTGGCTGTGTCGTCGCTGGTATCATGCTTTAAATGTTCAGCATGAGGACTGGCTGTGTCGTTGTTGGTATCATGCTTTAAATATTTACCTTGAGGATTGGCTGTTTCGTTGCTGGTATCGGGACTCAAATAACCAGTACGATCATGGGCTCTACCGTCGATGGTTTCACTTGTCCAATGAGCTGCATAAGTATTTGCTGTGTCGTCATTGGTGTGTTGAGTGAAATAACCAGTATGAGGACTGGCTGTGGTGTCGTTGACATGATGCGTCAAATAACTCGAGCGAAGCTCCCCTGCGCTTTCGTCCGTAGCTCGAGTCAAGTAGCTAGCGTTGAGGCTAGCTACCTCATCAGTTGGAATTGGAGTCAAATAATGTGAGCTAAGGCTATCTAGCTGATTTGAACTGGTATTATCTGGGTTAGACATGCTGATGTTGCTTATTTCAATATAACCCCCGGATGTGTCGTTTATAGTGGCATATGGTGGATCAGGTGGCATTTCATAGTTAGTTGTTGATGCATATGTCTTTACGTGTTTACCATTGCTTTTCCTAACAAATAATATGAAGCAAATTACGGAGAGTTCTTAATATAATTACTGACATATAATTAGGTCCTTCGTCACTTGTATAATTCACGCTTATGACCAGATTGCGTAACTATAAAATTCTTAAAATGTGTGTAAATTTAAAAAAAAGTTTTTGATGCACAGGTATTTAGCTATTTTCTAATACTACCTTTTAAAGATAAAATAAATTAAAACAACTGTGATGAGGACCAAGACTGCAAGGGGTACTCCTAATCCCACAGCAAGCGGCAAAGCTGAGAAGTGGAACAGACAAGAATGAACCATTTAAATCAGATTTTGATTTTGTTAGAAAAAACCTTTGTAAAGCTGGAATTCTTGCCAGCACGTTGTACACTGATTCCTTCAATAATGAGCATTATTCACCTATTTGTTACAACACATTGCGAAATAGCTTAAGCTCTAGCAGACGTGCTTCAGAAATTGATATTTTTTTCACATAAACCTTAGCAACTAAAAAGAGCTCTATTTAGCTGCTTATTTAGTAATTACGTTAAGCCCGTAGTTCTGATTTTATTTGTTTTCGTTTTATTGAAGAATATTTATGCAACTAAAGCAAAACAACTAGAATAGGACAGAAATGAAGAATATTTTGTCCGAATCTAATAAAATACGTACTATTTCCTTGTCTACTACGTTCACTTTTTATAGTTTCCGTCACCGAGGGTACTATTCAAAAGCAGAAAGTAAAGAAAAAATATGTGAATAATTCGAATGATATGAAGTAATTAACCAGAGTACTTACTTTGCTGCAAGAAAACGAAGAACAATTACATGCTTAATTTCCTCATTTGCTGTCTTTACTTTTTTCCCATATTTTCCAGTACAGATTAAAAATTGAGAACTTAAACGTAGCAACACTTAAAAGCGATATTCTGTGAAATAATTTTAAAACATACGTTTGCTTTGTGTGCTGCGTTCTCTCTCAGTATATTCAGTCGCTGAAATAAAATTCCGACGTATAACTACATTTCTTTCACACTTCAGTTAGTTTAAATAGAATTTAAAAGTTAAAATCTTAAATTTCCAAAGTGAGGTTTAAGCTGAATTTTATACGAAAACAAACAAAGAGGGGTGAGCAACAAATTAATCGGAAAAGGGTGAACTATGAAAGATATTTTGTATGTCGATTTTAAATTACTTTCCCATTAGGTTGTATTAAAAAGCTTTTTAACAAACAAATAATTAATAACAATGCAAAGTAAGAGTGATTTGAAAATATATGCAGCACAAATTTAAAATGTGATGATTTGTCCTAGATGATATTTAAAATTTAAATAAAAATAGTATTTAGGAGGGACAGCAAGTTTTATTGTAGCGTTTAGAAATATAAAAGACCTTTCTGATTGGTCGAGAAGTGTTTGCCAGATCTGACTTTGACAAATTTAACAAAACTAACTGTTATATGATCTGGCACCTGTATTTGCATTGCAAATACAGTTGAAAGTGATTAAAATTTAGGTCATTAAAAAGTGCTAGAAAATGTGAGATATTGATAATATAGCCTTGGACATTCTCAATAAAAAGTGCTAGAAAATGTGAGATATTGATAAATATAGCCTTAGATATTCAGGTTTCCTAAAATGGGTAGTTTGGTTTAACAGCCGACATCTTTAAGTTGTTTACGGATCGGTAAAGATTCCAAAGCTGTTTTTAAACTTCGCTTTAAATTTCCCACTAAAATACAAATATACAAAACAACAAGTTTGCATGTTTTAGCCATTGTTTTTAAAACGCATAAATGGCATTGAGAGTAATTTCTAGCGGCGTTCGTAAGTACACTCAAGGTCATGACGAAAACCACTGATGTAGTGCCCTTCTATCAGTGTGTTGGATTATTGACAATATGACACGTATTTGTTAGCCTAAACTCTTATCGTTCCAGCAAATGCAAAAAAAAAACAATAACGATATAATTGGAAGGGGTTTGGGGGTTGGATTATTGCACTCGGATTCCCTCGTGTAATAAAACTGCTTCCTACCCTCCTCGCTATATCACAATTGTGTGCTGTTACATACAGTCAGGATGAATTGTATATTCATTCCAATCATAGTTTATTACAGAAACATAAATATCTGGATTTCAAAAACAACAAATTCGAAGCTACTAATGATGGATCAATCACTTCGTTTTTCTAGAACATAGTCTATTTACATTCTCTTATTTTCTTACAAGTCCTGTAACAAACACCTAAGGATATTTTTATTTGCTTATAGTTTTTGAATAAAGGCCACATATGGCCACATATATAAGGGTTTTCTTGACATTGAAACGATACCGTTGAGTATGGTAACCTATCCTCACGGCACAAATTATAAAAAAACCATAAACACAAGGATGCTTTTCCGAATTATTTGTAAATAGTAAAACAAAGATTGAGAGAAAGGTCAAAGGATATACATGCATGCAGACTGAAAAGTGTCGTTTGGATCAATCATGACATCACTACACGGTACTGATAAGATAAATACTAATAGTGTAAATAAAATGGGCTGTCTAGCTCAGAAGCTCAGACCAATATAATAGATGTTTGACCCCTTTAAGAATGCGATTAAACTACTGGTTTATGCTTGTGTGATCCGAAGTTGTTCAGTTGCAATATGTGTAGAGTATTCTAAAGATGGGAATTTTTCTCTTTTTTTCTTGAAATCGGCAAATTTAGAAATGTGTTTGTAGCTACAGACATAATCACTGAATGGTGCAGCAAATATGGTACATACCAGAAAAAGTAGTGGATTCTTCAGGCTCAGTATATCCATTTCCTAAAACAAAACACAGAAAGAATTTACAAGATAACGCAAGTTATAGATGAGCTTGATATCCAAGCATAGCGAATTACGAATGTTAATTTTGGTGCATACCTGTTTTTTCTGTGACTGTAAATCGATCGACATTATCCTCCATTCCTGCAAGATAAAGCAAATTTTCTTGTTAGTCCAACCTCTGTTAACAGCAATATATTTTACTGGGGGTGGAGATAACAGCAGTAATAGCAGGAGCAACATGATTTTTATTACTTCAGAAAAAAATACAGACAAATCATAGACTTCACAAGTCAACATTGTCATGTTTTCAGAGATAATATACAAGTTTCTTCATCCCAAAACATCATTTTGTTTTTAGTTGTAAAGAGAGTTCTCCTTGATTGTCGAAGACACTAATACCTTTATTATATAGGTTAAAAGCTGCATGTTTATCATTGCCGCATTCAGTACGTAATTTTGAATTCAGCTAGCAATATTTCATTCTCAATCTACAGACACTATAGGTTAATCGTTCATTAAGGATTGCATTGTGTCTATATCGCTTTTGTTGACAGTGATATAGGACAAATGATCAACAATCAAATTTATCAGCCCAATTTATACGATCATGAAATAAAAATACGGAAAAAGAGGGAACAGCTGAGGTAACCAAAAAGGACAAACCCTTTTCAGAATCCAATACTGATAAATCAAATCAAATACCTCTCAGATCCAAAGAAATCTAACTTTATTACAAAGCACACAAAATTTTAATTTCATTTTGAGTAGAGAAAAACCAGTAGCTTTTGTGCCTTTGTCTTTGCGTTTGTTCTTGTGAGAGTATAAGCCTGTGTGAATGTACTTATGATAGTAATATGATACAAATGACAAGAATGTACATGTGCCCTTATGTTAGTCGGTGTGCCTATGTATATTCTTGTGAGAGCACACGCATATACGGGTGTTCCTATGAAGGTGCTATCACAAGATGAATCTTTAATGTAGGGCTAGCTTATGTGTCAACTTATGAAATTATTAGCCTATGCGGGTGTCTCTATGTTATTAAGAAGTGTGTGCCCAAATGATAGTGGTAGTATATGTGTGACTCTGTATGGCCGTGCGTCCCTCTGTGTGCCTTTATAATGGCCTATGTGCATGTGTGTGTGCCCTTGTGATAATGGTAACCTTTGAGTGTGCCCTTTCAATAAAGCTAGTTTCAGCATGTAGTATAAAATGTAAACAAAGTAAATTGTCTCTTATTTCTGGTAAATATAAGTACACAAAGGCGACCATTGCAACTATGATGGGATTATGTACTTTACTATACAAATGTCATAGCTTTTAGATAACTTTTATTCATTACTGTATCTAGGGCTATTTACAAGCACGTTTTCAGGAGAAAAATAGCTAAGCGCAGAATAGGGTAGTTTGTCACAAATGGTGCATTACAATCTTCTCCGAAGCAAAACTGCCACACGGTTCTACTTCTATCTGGTCCACTTTCATTCTTCCTATTCTAAATCAACCAGGTGATAATACAAACGGTAAACAAGATGGCATTTCAAATAGACAATAATTAACACCCGCATTGACATTATATTAACCATTACCAACTGAATGTGTTGAATGTATTGAATTAATAAAAGCCTGTAAACTTACGTGTCGTTTGTGTAGAGCTTTTGCTCACAACATACTCTCCAACTGTAAGTAAAATTATTAAAAGTTACAACATTATGACATCTATCTATATTTATATATAGTATGAGCGAATGTTACAATTACTACATTTTTTAAAACGATACTTCTTCTATTTGTAATGATAAACACTTGATTTTTAAGTGCCGATCATTGGCATTGCATGTTGATCAAAAGCGCTATACGCCGTGCCATTAAGATAATCGACGTGTTCATATGTAACGATAAGTTTTTACTTACGTTTCTTGCAGATGTAAAAATATCCGCCATTTGTGCAATACTCTGAATACCATTCGCCCTTGTAAAGACATCCACATCTATGGCTGTCCCAGAGTGGTTGCCTGCTGGCCCAGTCCATGTACGCCATGTCAGCGTCATCCAGCCAGAGCCATGATGAGCGGCATGTATCACAGTCAGAAGCGCAGTCACATTTCAGTGATCCCTGCACGAGACCTATCACGAATGCTTTCATCCTAAAAGATATGTATCTGCAAGTTTGAAAAAGGTAACTTTTTGTCGCTTTCATTACTGACTCTGCAATTTCTAATCATTTCCTCCTCTTCCTCTTCCTCTTCTTCCTCTTCCTCCTCCTCCTCCTCCTCCTCCCCATCATCATCATCATCATCATCATCATCATCATCATCATCATCATCATCATCATCATCATCATCATCATCAGCATCAGCATCAGCATCATCATCATCATCATCATCATCATCATCATCATCATCATCATCATCATCATCATCATCATCATCAGACAATGCTTCCCGAAAAAGTACTTTATTAATCACGAATAGTTCTTACCAAAAATGAAATGCATATTCTGCAAATATGTCTTCAATGGTCTCATTTATAAATCGAGCTTCGTTTGCGCTATTGATAGAAATCAAGCTTGCATTCATAGCTTGGCAACGCTCATCAGCTTCAGCCATTTCCACTTCTTGCAACCCAAAATAATAGGAGTAATTTCCGAATCCACGCCATTCACTGTCACTTGAAATCCCTACATAAGTTAAAATGTGTGCATTATTACAAATAAATGGCATGTATTTACTGCAGATATGCTATGTCGTTATTGAATGAATGCTGTCCTCGAATTTATCACATTATTTTTTTGGATCCCCTATTGAGAGGAATAGCAAACAAAAATGCTTACTAAATGTGCACTTGTGTTACATCAAATCCTTAACTTTCACAAATCTCGTTGAACTGTTATGTCGATTCCTTAACATAGGACATGCTATAATGGATGAATAGATGAATTATTTTTGCAGGTGGTGTCTTACATAGATGGATTACACCAGCCTTCGACAAAGAAACACTTATTTGCCTTGGGGTTAGGAATACAACAACTTACCAAATGCACAAGTGCTTCCGGCATAGCCGGAGAAGCACTGACAATGAACTGCGCTATCATTACCACTATGAGGCCTACACAAACCATTAACGCAAGTGATGTCTCTACACAAGGAGGCTATAGCCGCAATAGCTGGAGACAAACAAAAGTTTATTTTGTACAAAGTGTTAAAATCTCTTTTTGTTTGAAATATTTACTTAGTTTTGTTAAAAAAATTCGATGAAGTTTTCTAGCCTTGATAATAAGTAAAAGACGCTTCCTCAAGAGGTTTTATTATTATATATAGACCATGCATTAAAATATAACATCAGTGTGCTATAAGCGTATATACTCTTGCTAGCAGCGTATCACAACTTTGGACCGACTGCTTCGTCGTTTATTCTACACTGGCGAAAACACCCGTAACTCCTTCGTTATAGCATGATCATACTGTTTCCTCTTGTATACCTCGTATGGTTCTTATTTAATTACAATAAACCTGTCGCTATTTCTTGATACACTTTCGAACACGTCATTTCAAGCAAAATTATACAGGGGCCAAGAATGACAAACTTAAAGGACATCAAATGCTTACGTTTCTTGCATATATAAAAGATCTTCGAACTACAGTAAGTATCTGACCAAGTGCCAAAAAATGTCAAGTGTGCGCATTGGTCAAATACAGGCTTTCCGTCACACCAGCCGAGATATGTCATATTAGAGCCATCTATCCATACCCATCCCTGCCTGCAAGCCTCATTATTTTCCATTCTATATTTACAGCGGCGATCAATTTCGTCTATACCAAGCCAGTAGTTTATCCAATTGTAATCGCGCCATCTACAAGCAAAATTGACTAACTGGCCTCTGGACATATAGCTCATAAAGGTTCTTTTATAAAGCTTATTGCATCATCTTGAATGTAACGTAACTTTAAAACCGCGATGCAGAATATGTTTCATTCTATTTTAATATGTGCATTTCATGAAGTGATACAATATTCCTGCCCAATTTTTAGCATATCTGCCAACGCTGCCAAAAGAAGGCTGGTCTAATTTTGCCTGTTTAATGTAGCAAAAAGTTAGCTGAGTAAAATTTCAAAGTTTTGATTTTAATAATGTACACGTTATTGTGTACACCTCTACATAAACAATCCCATAGACTTACTCTGTTGAATGGTGTTGTTTTATGATGTTGTTTATAAAATCCGCCTCTGACTGGCTTGTAATTGATACGAGTGAGGCGCCGCTTTCTTGACATCGAGTATAAGCATCCGCTCTAGAGACTTCTTCATTGGAGAAGAAATAGGTAAATTGTCCAAATTCAAACCATCCGCTGCTCAGCACTTAAAACAACACCTGCTTTATATTACGAATCATGAAATTTGGTCGTCTTACAATGTAACATTAATAACTGATATGAGTGAGGCATCGCTTTTTGACATCGATTATAAGCATCCGCCCTAGAGATTTCTTCATTCGGGTAGAAATAGGTATATTTTCCAAATTCATACCATTCGCTGCTCAGCACTTAAAAAAATACCTGCCTTATATTACGAATCATGAAGTTTGGTCGTCTTAAAATGTTACATTAATATTTCTACAAAGCACGCTTGTTTTGAATTAAGTTTGATTATTTTCCTGTGAGATGTAAAGCCTTGTTAAGGACACCAGGCATTAACTTATACGGCTTTGTTACCGAGCACTTTAGAAATTGCAGCCTAAGTGCTAATCAGGTTTTACCTGTACCACAATTGGTTCCAACGATGTATTGTGGACAGTTGCATCTATAGCTGTTAATCTGGTCAATGCAAGTGCCACCATTCCCGCATGGATCCGACGAACATTCATCCAGATCTAAAACAGATAAACCAGATCTAAAAAATGACATCATAAATTTAACAAAATAAAACGTGGAGACGAAATACTTATTTTCTCCTCCATTTCCCTGCAAATCACGTTGTTTCAGTGATGATTTTTATATTTTATTCCTTATATTGGAGCAGTCTTTCGACCAAGGAAAACAAAATAAAAACGTAACAAGAGAAAAATAATATCAAAGATGAAGGTATTGGACAAGCCAGAAAAGCTGACACTGTTTCCAGTTTTATTGATGAGCCGTGCGCTGTTGTAACGTTATAAAGATAGAGACATAGTTTTACCAAGATATTCACAATATCTTCCGTAGTATGAGTCAGGGCAATGACACTTGTGACCTGCCGTGAGAACTCCCTGCTGGCAGGTACCACCATTTTGACATGGATTCATAGCGCACTCATCTATTTCTGCATGGGAGAATAGAAAAAAAAGTATATCATTTTTTCCCAGTCAGTCTCGTTATTTCCCTATTTATGTGCTATGATACAATCTTGGGCGTGGTTATAATTTCAAGAAAGCCAAATATGTACATAAACATATCATTAATATTCAATTAATTTTATTAAAATCCCTTGCTTAAAATGGTTAGTGCTTATCACAATCATTTTTAATCATAGGAATGTACAACTCTTTTAGTAACACTTTGTTTTAGAACAAAATGCACCTATCTGACCTGCATCACATTTGTCGCCTGTATATCGAGGATAACACTGACAATGCAGTCCCCCATCTTTGGGTCTACACACTCCATAGGCACATTCCTTGGAAACACAGAGTTCCTGGATGGCTGCAATTGCTACAGTTGAAAATTCAGAAAATGCAAATGGCGAATAAATGTAAAATAAAATATAAATATTTAAAAAGGTTTTAAAAATTGAAAGTTTTCATAGCCGCCATTGATTTCATCCTTATTTTTTTGCATCTTGTATCGCGATAAGGAGTTGCTAAAACTTACTTTTTGTGGACAAAACATGGAAACATGTGTATTTATATTTATGTTATACCACCGTTTTAGTTTGGTATTGCAAAGTTTGTTAGTAGGCAAGTTAAGCATGTTGTCTTTTCTGTTTCTGTCATTATGTTCTAGCTGAAATGACATTGCCTTTGTGATTTAGAGAACAAACTAGGTCAATGAGTACTGTGATTTGGAGAGCAAACTACGTCAATGAATACTGTGATTTGTAGAGCAAGCTAGGTCAATGAGTACTGTGATTTAGAGAGCAAACTAGGTCAATGAGTACTGTAATTTGGAGAGCAAACTGGTCAATGAGTACTGTGATTTGGAGAGCAAACAAACTCAATTAGTACTATGATGTTGGAATAAAAGGTATAACAACGGATGTATAAATTTCCAGAAGCCATTATAGCTCCTCACTTACTTACATTGAAAAAAAACAGAGAAAAGCAATTCGTCTTTCTTAAATCAATCTAAAAGTTCTTATAAAAAAACGGTGAGTAAGTTAATTGGCGATACAGATTTAGAAATTGCAGACGAGAAAATAATTATGGAAATGTTAGAAAGTTATTACTCAAAGCTTTATAGCTCCTCCTTAAACGATATAAAAACCTTCGAAATTAATACAAGAAACATCACGATAGATAAGCAACTAACAGAAGAACAAATTGAATCATGTGAAGGAGTCTTAAGTGAGATCGAATGTTTGGAAACCCTACAAACTTTTTAAATAAACAAATCACCCAGTTGCGATGGGCTTCCGGGCTGAATTTTACCGTCAGTTTTGTCCCCCATTGTATAAAAACTTACGGAATGTCTTAATAATGCTACATGCACAGGATCACTTACTACATCTCAAAAAAAGAGGTGTAATAACCCTACTATGAAAAAAGGGAAAAAAGACCGTAATAAAATTATAAACTGGCGACCAATAAATCTGCTTAATACAGGGACTACAATTGTTTTCATACGTCTTAGCCAAACGAATAGAAAAATACTTATCGCTTATTGTAAATTATAACCAATTTGGCTTTGTTAAAGGGAGATATATAGACCAAAGTATGAGGCTTGTACAAGATTTAATTTACCACTGTGACAAAACACAACATCTAGAAATATTCCTCCAACTGGATTTTGCTAAAGTTTTTGATTCTATCGAATGACCGTTTTTAATTGAAGTTCTAAAAAGTTAAATGTTGGTCCTGATATATTGCCTTGGTAAAACTATGCTTCACTGATAAACAAACTTGTCTAAACAATAATGGGTACTTATCAAGATGGTTTCCTCTATATAGATGCGTGAGACAGGGTTGCGGCCTCTCTGGTCTATTATTTATCCTATGCGCAGAGATAATGGCAACTCTTATAAGAAACAACAACATAAAGAGATTACTAATGGAAAACAAAATTCACAAAATCAACCAATTGGCTGATGACTGTACTTGTATGGTGAAGAACAGACCATCTATTTACTGTTTAATAGAAACAATACAAGGATTCTCAGAACTTTCTGGTTTGACATTAAATACTGAAAAATCTGTACTGTCCTTTTTAGGTCCTTGGAAAAATAAATCTATAAACAGTTTAAACATGTGCATAGAACGTGACTCTTTCAACATGTCTCGTATTCAGTTAGGAAGAAATCAAACAACAATGCATTGGTTAACTTTGATGAAAAAATAAAAAATATAAATTGCACTTTTAGGATTTGCTCACAGCAAGATCTCTGGGGCAGGGTACTCATAGCAAAGTCGTTTGGTATATCAAAAATTATACATTCAATGTCAATTCTAAAAATTCAAAGAAAAATACAAATTGAAAAAAACTTTGTTTGGCGATATAAACCAGTCAAGGTAAAACACTCAACCATAATTGCAAGCTAGGTTTGAAAGCTATAGATGTGGAATGTCAATTTAAAGCACTTAGAATGTTCTGGGTTTGGCGCATACTAAAAGGAGGCGGATGGAACCAACATACAGGAATAATGTTCCAGCCTATGGGGGACTGAAATTTTTGCTTAGATGTCATTATCATATAAATAATTTGCCTTTTCGAGACAATCGCAATGCGTTATATGGAGTATTAAAGAGATATTAATAGACGGTCAAACTATATTCTTCCAAGGGAATAATTTTTGTCAAGATTTATTAGATAATCATGGCCAAGTTTTAACTTATGAAAACTAATTACTTAAAATACTTCGGGTTGATAAGTGCCATCCAAAAATCAATTAATAGAGGCTCTGTATTAGCCGACGCATCTGACACAATTAGACCAACAATAAAATTTAATAGTAATGTGTCTCAATTTAGCAGTGGAATCAAAATCAATATATCTAAAGTAAAAAGTAAGTTTTTTTACAACCAGTTTTATCTCTAGTATCAACACAACCTACACAATCACAAAATGGCTTTTAAACGATGACATAGATAAAAACCCCTTTTAATTATAACCTTAAACAATCTAAAAATGAGTAAAAATGAGCCCAAGTCATATCAATACAATTTAAAATTATTCATAATGATAACAACTGTGGTTCAAATCTTTTTAAATGGGGAATAAGGACAAGTGAAACCTGTGAGATTTGTAACAGCCGTGAATCAGACTCAGTAACACATGCTTTAACTAAGTGCTCTAAAACAAAAACATGGTTAGATGAAATCTTTATTCATATAGATCCGAAAAGAAAGCTTACAATTAATATTAGCCCAAATAATTTTATTTTTGGCGTTAGAGATATGACACTCAATCATATTATTGTTATTATTAAATTCTACATTAGTTACATACGAGGCTATAAAAAGACATTTCTTGTAATATTGTACTGGATGAAATTTACAAAAGAGTGCAAGTTGACAAAATCTGTCTTTCAAAACCAAAGTTTCTAAAAAGCGCGGACATTAAAAAAATATTGCTAAAAAAGCGATATGCACAGTAATCTCATAGGAAACGAGTTCAGACAGTCAATAATTCCTTTATTTCTGAATCTGTTCAATAATACCACATTTTAACTGACAATTTTTTTCTTTATGTGTGTGCTATATGTGTGTTCTTTGCGTGTGCTGTAAGAAAGGTGATAGAATAACACACACACACACAAACACACACACACACACACACATATATATATATATATATATATATATATATATATATATATATATATATATATATATATATATATATATATATACAGTTGAACCTCGGCATCGGACCACCTCCCTTTTGGGACCACTTCTGAATTAGGGCACATTTCTTTCGGTCCCGAATGCGCTCCATAGACTTTAATGGTAACCACCTCGGATCGGACCACTTCGGGCCGCTTTTTTCGGTACCGAGCCCTCAAAATGATTGAGATCGGGCCACTGTCAGTCGGTTAGGAATCCACTGTATTTTTGCGGCACATTACTTACAACACTGAGCATGTTGCTGTCTTAGATATTGTTGCTAGGGCTTATAGTAGCAAGTGTGTAACCAGACAGGGGCTTAGTTTTTTTTGTACCTTGTCTAAACAATAGCGGCTAACAATATACAAACCCGAGACATCTTAATTTATGTGGTGCTTATTCTTTTATTATTCAAGCCGACCCAAACGCCACCGAATTCATGATGACAATTAAATGTCAATTTAAACATATAAAGGTTATTTAAATAAGGAAAAAAATGTTAAAGCTTTCTCAAAAATGGAAAGCAGAGAAAAAGTTATTAGAAAACGAAAAGACAATAGTCTCAAAGATGAAATTGAAATAATTTATGTGTTTGGGCATCAAACATGAATCTGAGGTCAACCCGCAAAATTTTACCCAAGTAGGACCAAGTCTCCCAAATGGGACCACCTCTGAAATAGGGCACATTTTATCCGGTCCCAAGGGTGGTCCGATTTCAGAGGTTCTACTGTATATATATATATATATATATATATATATATATATATATATATATATATATATATATATATATATATATATATATATATATATATATATATGTGAATTATTGCTTTGGTGGAAAAATTTAAAAACATATAGAATAAATGTGGATGTTGTGCAGTTGCAAATTGTGCCGTCTGTGTCGTCCGTCTCTTGCCATCAGATGAAAGCGTAAGTGTGCTGGTGTGAAATATATGAGGCATCTAGTGTCGTGTTCTGGTCATTGATTTAGTAAATAAGCGTTTAAAAACAAGAAAAACTATGATGTGTTTATACTTACGCCTTTTGCAAATATAAGGAGATTTGACTACACAGCTGGCACAATGCCACTCTCCCGAAGGCTCAATTCTTCCACAATGGTCGTCATCCAAATATGAGCAGTCTGGTTCTCTGCCTCTCCAGTTGTGATATGACATAAGGGAACCATCCGACCACTGCCAGGATTGTCGGCAGACAGTGCAGTTCTTTGAATCATCTGGTCCGCTATATGTGCAATCATCACATTGTGCAAAGCTGTCACGAAGCCCAATCCAAAAGTGGTCCGTACTGAAAGAGCATAAGTGATTTTAAATGCTTGAAAAAAATGCTTTGATTAACAAAACGTTGCACGTTATTGGACTGAATGAGATGCTTGACGTGAGAGGTTTCGCAGCTGCATACGAAAAGGTTATAAATTTGTTCTTTCCATAAATAAAGACATCTCATGCTGATGTTATTTCTTTTTGAGCTTCTTGCTTGTGCTTCAGTTTACTTCTCCAGTATTTTAAAGATTTTATATACCTTATAATAAACACTTAAATATTCACTCTCTTTGCTTTTACTGTGTTGTATGAAGAAAGTGGAGCTTATAGGCTTCATTGCATCTTTTTCGATGCTATTCGATCAATTCTTGAAACTTTAATATCTGCTATTGACCTAGGGTATTGAGATAATTTATGTGAACTTAATACTGAATTCAGTGTTCGTTAAAAATATTTCAAAACTCATAGCGAAAGGGAGTTTATGTTTTCGTTTTTTTTGTACACTTTAGTTATTATTTTTCTAATATGTAAAATATGCATTTAATGTTCGCATTCAGTTGGATGATGAGTTATATATGGACACGAAATACTTTGTCACATTTCTTTGTGCACGCAAATTTAGTTTATTCATGGAAACTTCATTCATTTTTCAACATCATCATTTTTAAAAATGTACTCATAGCAATTTACTTGTAAAGTATCATTGTCCTTGCGTGTGATTGGGGAAGGTGACGAGTAGAAAATATGGAAACATTTAAGAATTACATGAAATCAAAACTCCTGTAATATGAAGGAGTTCATCGAGATGTTTTTGACACGATAAAAACGACATTCGTGTGATATGAGGAAGGAGTTTATAAAGAGGATTTGTCACGGTAAAACGACAATCGTCTGATATGAGGAAGGAGTTCATAGAGATGCTTTTGGCACGGTGAAAACGACACTCGTGTGCTATGAGGAAGGAGATCCTAGAGAATTTTTGGCAAGGTAAAACGACACTCATGTCATATTATAATGGAGTTATCGAGTTTTTTGCACCGTAAAACAACACTCGTGCGTCCTGCTATGTATCACAGTTTAATTGTTATGCATTAGTTTTTAAATATTATATCCACATAAAATGAAAATGTTGTGCAACCTGATCACTTAAATAAGCACGTTGTATTTTTATAATTAAAGAGGAATCATTTTTAAATAGAATTATTATAACTTATTGCATATTTTTCACAATATTTATCTATGCTTTCAGTTATTTATAACACTGCCTGTTAAGTGGGGCCCTACCCTATCTTCGAGACTGCCTCTGTGATGAAGCTATTCTCGTCTGCCGTGCTGATGGAGGCCAATTCTGCGTGCATAACCCGGCAATAATCTTCTGCAGTATAGCGATTGCTATCTTGTGTTCCAAAAAAGTAATCGTACTCTCCGTACCCTTGCCATTCATCTGATAAGTAAAATAAAGAAGATGGCCTAAAGATGAGTCTAGTGAGATATGCAACCCACGTAATGTATCAACTAGAAGTTTAAAGCATTTTTTGCGACCCACGCAGGTATCCGATGTCATATAGTAAGCCTATGTAGTAGGTCATGTGGTGTGGTATTATCTGATCATTTCCAGTCATAATTTATTCATTGATTATTTGATTATTAAGACATCAACAGAAAATCATAAAAACGTTTGTTGAATATATTCGAAGCAAATTCAAACCACAGTGAAAGGTTAGTATTAAATACATATGCAGTGTAATGGTTTCAGAGCTGAGTCACACCACTGAATATATTATGTTTGCGTTTACTTGGATACACTTGCTTTTGACCTAAAAGGATGAAAATTGTATGGCCCCTTCTTTAAATCGCACTCTTGTCAGACAAACATAGATGGTTGAGCAACGATAATAAAAACGCTTCTGATTAGACTAACTTCCAGTTGAGATTTTGGTAATCCTAATAATTTGACTGATAACGGCTGGTATTCTCCATTCCTATTTTAAGGATGTTCTTATTTTTGTATTGTATCTTGAGTTCTGGTTCAGCAACCAAAAGCTGCAGCTGTGGCAAGAAGGATACATGTACTTACAGCAAATGCTTTGGCAATGTCTATGTTTTACCATGTTTCTATTAATACTCGTTGTATTTCTAAAACACCTGCGTAGAATTAATATCAACTCTATATTATTTAAAAAAATGTGACTAGATGAAACAAAGTATGTTTCATAAGGTCTTGCCCCAAATTGCAGTGAAGAATAAATATAGGATAAAATATCTATGATGGATTAAATTTGCAATAGTAAACGCAAATCTTGTCAGAGTGGGTAATTGATTTTAGTTGCATTTGTGGAGTATGAGTGATCAGGCAGGAATTCGTATGTGATACCACATTCAGGACTAAGCTGTCGTATATATTTACCTTAAGCAACACATGCAAAACAACTAGTAATTAAAATGTATCACATAAATTATGCCACAAAGTCACAGTCAGCTACACATTTGAAATTATTTAAAACTTACCTGCAATAGCTATAACAATGACCAGAAAACACACTATTTTTGTAAAGCAATGTCTCAGGAAAACTTTACAATCCATGATTCTCAAAACTACATTTCAATTAAATCTTTTTGTTGCTTTGATTTTACGAAATAGCTGTACCCATTTAATTTAAGGCAAAGAAGATCTGTTCTATTTTGTCAACACCATCACAAGTATAGACCTGTGTTATTTCCTGCATTTAGCCACATACTGATACACTTCGCCATTATATAATGATGTCGTTTCGCACTAATTGTGTTCAAGGACGCAATCTGTATGTGGGGGAAGTGCATGCGTACACAAAGCACACACAACTTTTTGCAATATCTATTTCTGTCTTGCCCAATATTACATTGAAATATACACAGCTTAGTGCTCTCAATATCTATGTAATGTTTAAGCTTTTATTAACTCATTTTCCTGATTATAATTAACGGATTCCTTGAAATATAAATACATTTTTTAACTTCGACTGGTAAACATCGAGAAAACATTCTAACCTTAACAAAAACTTTTCATTGTCTTTTGGTGTAGTATAAAGCTATGCTTACTAATAACATACAAAATAAATGTTCAATTCAATTGCTGCAGCTAAATGCATTACATTTGCCAGTCATACCATTTCTTGTCTTTTGTTTCCCACACTCATTTAGAAAAATTTAGAAAAGCACATGTATTCATTCAGTTTTAAAGAAAACCTTTCAGGTATTTTCGTATTCAATAGTTTCATATATGAGATTGGGATAACCAAGTTTGATATAATGTTTTTGTTCAAAGAATGTTTAAAAAATTAATCTGCATCCTGTATTGTAATCCGTCTTTTTATATTGTATTTTTTCAAATGAAACAAAAGAAAGGCTGTTTACTACAAACAAAAATCCTGATTTGATTTTAATTCACGATGGCCATGAACGTATTGAAAGCGTATCTATCGATGGGCCATTCTTGGCAAAAATAAGTGATTATATTCCATGTATAGGCTTTTAAATGACGGCTTGAATCCTATTTAACATCTTTGAATGATATGAAAGTGATCGGGCCTTTCACAGATCGACAAATTAGAGAATTACTGTCACAAAATGCGTTGGTTTTCATTAAATGTTTACCCCTTGCATTTAGAACAGTACATTTATTTAGAGATATTACATTTTACCCTTTATATAGATTTAGGAATCTTACATAGCTGTAAAAAAGTTGTAACATAATTAATGCTTCGCTTTTCTAAATATTTCCCTTTTAATGTTTTACATTTAGGTTTCGATATTGAATATGTTAGATTTGTTTTCCTACTCGAGCTTTAAATATATATTTCCTCTAATCAATATACTTTTTGTCCCAAATACAATTTGACATTTTGCCTTTCCTTATGGTTGTCAAATATTTTGGATAATTGGTATCATAATCACATCTCAATACAAAAAGTCTTCCATCCTGTCCGAAATGAAGAATTGCCATTCAGTCTCCAAAAGAACTCTTGATATCCATTATAGTGTCAACACTGCACTCATTTTGGTAATATATTTAACCTTATTTCGTTATACAAGTACAATATTTAATTTTAGGCTTGAACCAATTTTATCTTGTTCCATGATTTGATTACTTATACTACATGCGAAGTTTGAGATTTCAAAAGTTTAAAAATTGTGAATTTTTTCCAAGATACTCATATTTCTTACTAGAATTTCAGCACATAAAAAGAAAAAATAGATAATGGATCAAATTGCTTAAATCCTAAACATAAAGACCAATTTGATGTGAAACTATTTCTATGACACAGGTTTCTGTTTTCACATAACACAAAATTTTGATGAGAGTAGAATTAGATCTCAAACCGAAATTTTCTAGGACTTTTTTTCTAGAAAATGCCATTCTGTGACTTTTTGAAAACCCAATTGTAATGAAGTCGCGGTTTCCTTTTTTATCTGTACAATGCCGAATACAGTCTTATTCTTTTACCTTTTTATCAAACTTTCCTAACACAAGACTGATCGGGATGTATCAGCTTTGAATAACAAGTTCACTACCTTTATATTAGCATTTTGTGCATATTTTATAGCATGTGTTTATTAATGAAATCGGTCTGCAGTTGTTTTCGTTCCTTTCGGCTTCATGACTAAGTGTTATAATGTAATATTTTTATTTGATTTTATTTTCCATCAAGTTTGATAGAGTGTTTTTGCCACTTCACTACAAATATTACCTTTTCAAGTGTTCAGTTACGTGTTCTAATTCAAAAGATAAGTGTTTATGGAAGTTAATTTCTTCCTCTCGAGGCTTCTGCAATATGACATAGGAATGGTCTCCATAAATTTCTCGAGAGCGGCCCTGCGTCCTTTTTGTACCTCATTCAGCAAATCTCGTCTTACTTTCAGTAGTACAAGTCCAAGTTTGTTTTATTTGCCTGTGCGATTCGATCTTGATTTGATTGGTTGGTTATCTATAGTAAGGCACATCCCCAAAACCCAGTGTCTTTATTCGTTGTAATTGCGAGGAAGTCACGAATTCGCGGCAGCTTGATGTTTACTGGTCACGCTTAATTGTCTCATCTTAAAAGCGGTTATTCCCAGTTATTGTTTTTTGCTTTAGCCTTGATTCAGATTGGATTGCTACAAGCAGAGATATTTCTCCAGCTATTTTCAAGTCAAAGTAATGAAATGCCTTCATTTGAAAATATTTGTTCAATACTCGAGTAACCCGTTCATGATATGTCGCCCAAAGCCGTCTTATCCAAAGACAAACAAGAAGAGTCGATGTTTTGCATTATGTAGCAAACTGTTGTTGTAAAGCAGCAGCATATTTTCTACATTTTATCTGTTTTTATCGAAGACCTTGTCAAAGCTTTAGATTGTGGATAACACTTCGGTGTTTCATACATGATTTGTCACATGAGGTGCGTTATCGACGTGTGAATTTTGGAACGGAATATATTCAATATCGGTGACAGCAAGATCCTATTCATTTGCTTACAGCTCTATCCAAGTAATTCAAGTAGAATATTAAGTTTTAACTCTGACTGTATTCACACATACTTTGCCTGCTGCATTAAAATCTTTGCCTGCCTGTAAATGTTTTCCACATCTGACCACTTTGGCGGACTTTCAAGTCCAAGGCGTGCTCATGCACAATGTGATATTATCCTGTAGGACTGCATCGTAAGCTCCAATGTTCTGGAGCTTGGATTCCTTTGATTCCGATGCAGGAATTAATGGTTCAAATCTCTAAATTATCTAATTTACTCAGCTCTGCTTGTTTTGCCCATATCATGCTCTTCAGCTCAAAACAATGGTCTTTCGACATTTTGAAACTCTGCTTTTGGCAACAGTTTCAGACAGATGATTTTGTGCAATTCACAAACCCGTAACTCAATCTAAAAAGTTAACTTCGCGTTTGAAGCCAAATGTAAACCATTGGGTTGACTTATGTCATATTAACGAAAGTTAGGTACTTGTGACCTAAGATTGTGTTTGAGATCTTTAATGTATGTTCCTCTTTATTTTTTCTCCCTAGAAAGAAGTACAACTGTGCTTGAAATTGGCTTGTCCTCCCAAATATCAATTTTACAGATTAAATTATGGAGAAAGCATTGACGAAGACAGGATTTTACAGAGCGGGGAGGAGGGGAGAGCACGGGTCCTAATTTTATATGAAAACTATACTATATTTGCTACTGATAGACCCTAGGAAAAGGGGTAGAATTCGTGAGCAATTCGTCCTTCTCTTCATTTTGCTGTAAAAAATCTGTTTTGCTATAAAATAACATAATTTACGTCCTTAATTTAGACATTCATTGTGAGCCATTTCGAGTATTGTTTGCACACTACTTTATTATGTGACTTCATAACATCGTCCACTCGCACCACCCCTGGCCAATAACTAGGTGATCTAATCCTAATAGATTTTTTGAAATGAAAATTAATAGAACACAGTTTTTTGCTTTCCAGTGAGTGTCAATCCCTGAAAATTCCCTGTATTTCCCCTCAATAATGATGGCGTATTTGAATTAACTGCGGTTTAACTGAAGCCAAATGCTAAGCCATTAGTTCAGTCAAACCAGGGTTGAACTTCATTTGTGAATGTGGGTTAAGCCATTGGTTTAGCTAATCCAGATTTCTTGGATTAACCCAGTGATTTAGCCTAATCAGTTCAATCAAAAAGCTAATTTTTGTAAATACGGCAGCAGAAGGTTTTTATGCTAGAGAGTTTTTAGCTTTGTACTTTATATATAATGCATTGCTGTTTTCTTTTATCTGCTTTGCTAACGGGTGTTGTCGTAAGTGAGCGATTTGTAGTGGATGTAGTTTTTAAAGAATCAGTACCAAAGTGTTTAACATTGTGAAGTCTTGAATAACATTATGAAGTACTACTCATATTTTACCACCCAAAAGGCACATATGTAATGAGCGTAACCAAGAATCTAAGGTGAAATTCACCAGGACCAAAACCGCCATGGCAAAAACCACGGGAAAAATTTCACCTTGAGAAATACCACGCTAGGTCAAAATGTACATGAGTAAAACTGCCCAAATATGTTTTTGTAACTTCAATATCAATTTAATAATATTAACTGCAATTGCCACAAATTAATTTATAGGTCCGGCCAACTTTGGGGCAATCACATCAATGGGTATTGATCGAAGCTGTGCTGGACTGTGAAAAACCCATCACTCTAGCCATTGTAACCGCATAAAGTGCCCAATAGAAAATCCTTCATTCACGGACTACATTATATCTAATAAAGGTCAACCAAAAATGTTACATGAAATATTTCTGCACATGCAAAGCCATGCTCTGCCGTCGTAAAAACTCGGTTTACCATCTCCATGCCATGAAGTCTCATTATAATACAACAGGCGTAATATAATCCTTTCAATTCCCACACTTCAAGTTAGAATATTTTATAAAACATTATTCATAGTAATTTTAAACGTCATTTAAAGCTTAATAAAACGCTGCGGGGACCAAGTATAACGTTGAATTTGCTCCAGATTACCTTGGTCCGTATACAAGTGGGCCAAGTGGATAGAGACTGAAATTTAAGCAAAAATATTCTCTTACAGTTTCCGAGAGTCGCAGGTCACTATAACATTGAATTTCAAGGTTAATTTAAGTCAAAATCTGTAATAGTTTCCAAGACATACAAGTAACAAGAAGCATGATATTTAAACTCAATGTAACGGTTGAAATCTAGACTCTAGACGTTACTGAAGTTTGTAGTAGGGATGAAAATTGGAAATGAGTTAAAAATTACACGATCGGTCACGTGACAAATGACCTTGAAAGTCACATTCATTCCCGATCTAGATAACAAAAATTCATTCGTTATGTCTGAGTGACGAGATGGGGTCTCTAGTGGTTCTCGAGATGATTATAAGCGTGTCGTTCATGTTCACGAACAAGATCGAAAGTTGACTCCGACGTAACTGCGTAATTTTTCATTCTTGGTGGAGTCAAAAAATGAAATCAAAATCGCACTTAAAACATTACACATTACAATGCACATTTCCTTACAGTATACATAGCGAAGTCAAAATGCATCTGAAGTTTATTTACAGGATTGTAACTAGGGAATCCGTGTTACGGTCAATCGTTTCAATACACAAAATGTACAGAGGTAGTAGCACAAAAGGTGTGGGAACTTGCGTATATAAGTACTGTCTGATGTGACCTGAAATAGATCGCACATGCATGCTACTTTTCAGGCTAATTTATAAATGATTTATGCAACCTTAATTAATCAAATTGCTACGTAACGTAGTTTGTTCTGCCTGTGAATTTCTCCTGAAACTATTTGACTTTCTGTTGGTATTATGGTCAGAAAGTACACATTGTATGGCGTTTATATCTGTGTCTCCCTCTGGGCGTTACTATTATATGCAGATTTTTCGAGGTAGATTAAAACATATGATATAATATTTTCTGAAATATTTTATGAAAATTGCTATTTTTAGTTTTGCTTTTAAACTGAAACGGCAAGCAATATGTCGAATTTAGAGTTGAAGTAACATTATAATGCACATTTCTTTACGTCATTTTTTAAAAATTTTGATGACAGCATTGACTGGCACTGTGAAAACATACATGGGTATGACAAGACTGCCAGTGGTGAGTACATTTATGTGGCGGGCTCCCATTCGGTGTGTTTCTAATCACACTGAATCCATCATAATTATCATAGTTATCCTTACCTTTAGCACATAAGCACAGGGCTGCGGAACTGCCTAGAATATTACGACCTGAAATATTAAAACTGATTTTATATTATTTTTATAATATGATGCATGGTATCAGATCGAAAACAATTACATCTCTATTAATAAGCAAAAAACACAGCAGGGGTATTCATGTTGCATAAACGGAGGAAACAGGCTGCAACTGAGTATCAAAATTCCTCATTGCCATGTATCACATTATCACTGTGCATCATATTATCACTTCGTATCACTCGTTGCTCTATATCACATTATCACTAGCTCTCTCATTACTGCTTTCCATCACGTGTTATTCTGTAACACATTATCGCTTATGTATAACATTATAGCTTTGCATCATATGTTCGTTTGTATCACATTATTGATATGTATCAAGTTAATGCTTAATATTACATGTTGTTACATATCATCTTATAGATATACATCATATCATAATTTGCTTCACATATATTTCTTTATCGCAACATTACTATATCCCCATTATCGTTTTATAAAGCATTAACGCTATGTATCACATAATAGTTTTTTATCGCACAATCGCTTTGTATTTTTTTAACATTTTTAACATTTATATATATATTATATTATTGTTCTGTATTGCATTCTAGCTTTGTATCATATATTCGCCCTGAATAAATCTGTGACGTCGTAGGTGGAGCCTTCATCGGAAGCATTAATCAGTCCTCTTTCCATAATATCAAAACAAAGAAAAATATAGCAACTTTAATTTATTAAGTTTGGTAAAAACAATTTGCTTTATTAAACCAAACGAACAAGGAAAAAGAGATGAGTACAAAAACTCTATCAGAGTTTTGGAAAGACACGATTTTTTCTGTCAATAGCATTTCTTAGAGACGTGGCTCAAAACACAATGCGCTCAAGTATGCTTGAATTTCTAAGAAATTTCAGGCTGAGTTACAAAGAAAAATATGCCTTTATTTCATCATGCAATTATATTTCACTTCACATGAGAACATCGCCTGTGCAATCTGTGTGAAGCTTCACAAAGTTTGAGTTTTTTTGTCAAATAAACGCTTGGCTTTCAATTAACAGTTTTGTCTTATTTTATCTTCGATTTTTTTTATATTAGCTGAAGAAAAAATGTCATTTATACTTTTGCTGCATAATTCTTAAAGACATTTCTCTTTAGACACGACAATGAATTTCTAGCAACCTTTTCTCACATTTAATTTTCATGAAAAATATCAATTAAAATATCTTAAGTGGTGCTTTTATATATTTAAATACTCAATTATCTGTGTGAAAGCAAACAAACCGGCAGCTGAAAGCACTTACTTCTGATCAGATAACGTGTCTGATGATTTAATAATTCACTCTGACGTGGATGTCAGAATGTTGTATCAAGTTACATGTCACTTAAAGTAATTAGCAATGCATTGTTGTATGAAGGATTCAATTACAATCAAAACCATTTTTACAGGGGACGGAGCTCTTGTTAAAGAACATAGGACATGGATCATAGTACATCTGACGTACATCACAAACAATTTTCCAGGAGCCTTTTCCCTCCTTAGCTGCTTATTTAATTGTTTAATATCCCTTATGCTGTAAAAACATAATAAGACTCCGGTTAACTGCGTGACATACTATCAATTAAATTATCGGTCAGACTCGTGATTTGGGAAAACCTTGTGTGTAACTTAAATTTTTAACTTATATAATTACTTATGATTTGTTTCGATTTTGATCCTTCTCGGATAACATATATGCTCTTGATAGCGAAATTTTTTGATGTTTACATATGAACCAAACACAAAGGGCGAGATCCAGAACAGAAACCATGCGTGTGTCAAAGTCAAATGATGCCGAAGGTAATGGGATTCAACCCTCTTACTCAGCAGCTTTTCCACTTGACTTTATTGGGGCTGTAGCAACGATCCACTTTCATTAAAATGAGAAAATTATGACATAGTGTTCATAAAAACAGTAAATAAAATCACCTACACTACGCTTCTTCTACAGTTACAAGACCATGCCAACACGAAATAACTCGAATGTTTTTTTTACAGAGTCAACTATAAACAATCATCTGGCGGCTGAAAATACTACTCCCTGGTCAGATGACGTGTGTGGTGATGTCATTATTTCATATCGACGTTTGGTGGATGCGCGAATATTGTATCACGTTAGATGTTACTTAAAGCAATTAGGCGATGCCTTATTGTAAGGTATATTTAATTATGATCAAAAAAAGTTCAGATGGGTGTGGAGTTGCTGCTAAAATCTTTGTAGGGAACTGCGTGACTACCGCAGACAAACGTCACATGACTCCTTCTGACGTACATCACACAGAGTTTCCCAGACCCCTTTTCCCAGCTGATTCACTAATTTCATTGACTAATATTCCTCATGAGGACAGACATGAAAGGAGCCTGTTTAACTTCGTAACATATCGTCTACAAGATTGTGGGTCAGACCCACGACAAAGGCCCTTGCGCATAGATCTTATTGCTTCTTGAATAACCCTGCCCTCGTTGCAAATTGCTGTCGCCGTGATATGCTGAGTCTTTTTTCAGGACAAGTCGCCCTGGCTATCGTTATAATTAGCTGTGTTTTTTTAACTGGCCCACTCTAGCGAATTATGAGTTTGGCCTAGCCATTTCAGTTCTGACGTCATTTTCAGAACTGAGAGGGTGATAAATAATGTATTATGTTGCATTCTGTATCATATTTAATAGTTAACTAACATTTACTCTAATTATTTGACGCACCTCTTTAGAACAAGTCAATATCGTTTCTAAAAAATATATTAGCTGTCTTTCGAAAGAGAAAGGGTTTGAATTACAAGCTCTATTTCTATAGCATATTCAAATTTTATTATTTTTTCAATCTAAAATAATAACCACTATACTTTAACATGAATTGAAATTATATTGCTGGGGACACCTTAAATGTTGGTTTTCAAACAACAAAATTTATAATATTTGTTTTAATTTTTAACGTTTTTGTTTGTATAAATTTATCGTTGACAAATTGAAGAAACTGCATCGGTGGAAATTAGGAATAAAACTCACATATTAATGAAAAGCTCATGAAAAACCTTTCGTACCTACCAGTTTATCTTGAATAAAAGCAGCTTTTAAAAATTTCTTTTAGCTCGTTTTGTTTTTAATTTAAAAGAATGTCAAAAAGGTTTACTTTCTGCCTGAAATACAAGTAAAGTTATCTTGAAACAGGGTAGCTTTTAAAAACATTTTGTGTTTTTTTCACAAAAACGTTGAAAAGATGTTCAAAAATGTAAGCGTTGTTGGCATTGAATTGAATGACATTCCATTTTCTAGCCTAAGTTAATATAATTTTGGCAAATTGAAATGGGTTGTACTGCATCAGATACTCTCTCGACCTGATTTCATTATCCAAAGACGAAAATTTCATCTAGTCATCTCCAGGGAAAGTAATCTGCATATTTACTGAATAAACATCTACAGTGTCAGATTTTGACTACTGACAATAAATAAAAAAGAACGATATAACTATCAGAGAACCGTGACATTAGAAGGAATAAAATACTTCATTGGTAACAATGATAAGGTCTCCAGCGAAGCTTGGCATATGTTTATAAAAAGAAAAGGTACTTACGGGATTTCAACGTCGTTGCCCTGTGTCTTTTCTTTCTTTTCATTCTCTCTCTTCTTTTCTTTTTGCAGCTTTAGGTTAAAAAGAAGTGGATCGAAAACGAAACTTGCATTCTCCAGCATTATTGAAGAACCAGAGCACGAGCTAATAGCATCATTTTTTATTAGTCAATTGACTTCACGTAGCAGATCAAGCAGGACATAATTAAAAGAACAATTCGCGGTGCATCGACAATACTGTACTATTCACCACTATTGCATTGCCTGTTGTATCTATTTGAGTGTTTTCAGAACATACCATCAATTACAGAGTTTTTTCCTGACCCAATTATCGGCAGTTTCAAGATTTGGTCTATTTCATTGAACAGCTGTTAATGGGATAAAAGAAACTGATTGCTTAGGTAAACTAATTTAAAAACATTGGTCTGTTAAAAAAGGAAACTTTGTTTGAAAAGAACGCATACAAACGATTACAAAATTCAGTAACCAATGGCATGTCAAAGTAGTTTTTGATTTGTTTTCTTAACAACATGGAATTTCTTAAGGGATGGGAAAATACCCAAGATAAACTGATACCCCAGTGGCTGCTAAGATAATTCAAGGAATGTGAAGCCATTGAAAGTGTTCTGTATTAAAGCCAAGCACTTGTGGTTGTGTGTGTGTGTGTGTTGCGTGTGTTGGTGCTATTACACAGCACACCCAGCCGTGTTGAGGAACTGAACAAATAAGATCTATTGATAATTTTAATTTTTTAATTTTGTGTGTCTTTTTTTCTCAAAGTGGCACTTTGCGCTTTCCTTCTTTGTGCAATTAAGAAGCAAGGGTCCACCTTTTTCTTTTAGTTTCTCCATATCGCATTGAATAAAGCACACGACGATATATTCTGCATTGCACTGTTTTAAGTTATTATCTTATATTCTAATGATGCAGGTATAATCACCTCTTGATGATTACAATGATGATTGTGTTGATGGTGATGGTAATGATGATGATGATGATGATGATGATGATAATGATGATCGTGGTGTTGGTGATGACGGTGATGATGCTGATGGCAATGATGATGATCACGATGATGATTATGATGATGTGCGGTTTACTACTACTCAGCTTGTAGTCCTATGGCTACCCTGCCAATATATCGCTTTGCCATAAAAGTCCATCCCTCATTTACAATAACATAGCGTGCAGTCAGAACAGCGACGACGTTCCGTCATAATGTATGTCACTCTCGGGTCAGCTCAGCGAGCAGGGTAGCTCTAAGCGATTTATCTACTCACTCGTTGTCACGCCAACCTTGTGGTGTTTATATGATGACATTGTTGTCTAATAACACTAGGGCGTAAAGCATTATTTCTGCAAAAACAATCTCAAATCGTATCGTCGTGATACTCGAGTATTTCTGAGAGGTGTGTCAAAGGATCAACTAAAGGAGCGTCCTGATAATGAAATATTTCTTCTGAGAGGTGCGTCAATATGTGTCAGAGGTGAAGAGGAAAAAAGCAACTAAAGGAGCGGCCTAATACTCGGTTATTTCTAAAAGATATGTCAATATGTGTCAGCAGTTAAGCCGGAAGGAGCAACTAAAAGGAGCGTCCTGATACTCGAGTTTTTCTGAAAGGTGTGCCAATCTGTGTCAGTGGTGAAGTGGGAAGGAGCAACTAAAGCAGCTCGAGTGGAGAAGCAAACCATAAAATCACCATTTTCTTTCACTTTACCTTTACTTTATTTTCATCCTGATACTCCAGTATTTCTGAGAGGCGTGTGAATGTGTGTCAATACTTTACCTTAAAATATTTAGAGGATTTACTTAAATTGCAACAAACAAACAGATACACGCTATGTTGTGCCTTTTCTATCTTATTAATCCGCAACATTTGTTTCAACAGGCAAATGTTTCTAAAGCTTATCTGTTTTCCAAGCTCTTTCTCGCCTTGACATCTGTTCTCTCTAGAAAAACATATCTAATATCCGAATCAATGAAGACTTTTGCAATTTTGTCACATTAGTGAATAGATGGTAAAGGCAAAAGGTGATGACAGCAATATTACCAAGCAAATGGGAAATATCCCAGAAATACAAACACTCAATTGCCCGCATTGGCGCGGTCAAGGTCGGGAAGTAATTGGGGTCTCTTGCCACAGGCAGAAATTTTTCGAGGGGAATGTAGAAAGAACACGGGAAAGATATTTTAATCCAATCAGATACAATACACTTCCACTTAACCAAAATTGTACTCACCCTCATGACGAATTTGTGGATACATGAATTTAAATAGAAATGACTATAAATCGGTACAAAACTTCTAATAAAATCAACAAAACCTCGTGTTTTAGATGACTGGCCCATGCTTTTTTCTCTGCCTCACAGAACAATGGCCTAGATGCCACGTTAGTTCTGCTTGACCTGTGAATAAACATTGCATGGTTTTGTACATAGTGTCTGAACCCTCTGGCAGATGAAAACCGACCATTAAAATTAGACACAAAGTTTACATTGTGTTATTCTCATTGAATGTTGTAAACCTATGCTTCTTCCTCGTAGCAAAGGCTATATAAACAAAAGCGTCTTTACTACAGGAGCAGCAACAAATAACAATCAGAATGCATTACATTTTCCAATATTTCTTTACATATGCTCTTTTTCTTTTGTTTTATCACATGCAATTTTCATTAAACTTCATAGAAAATATCTTAAATTTGGGATTCTTAAGTAGAGTATTTAAGGATTGTGGTAGAAATAAACAAAACCTCAAAACAACATTAGTATTTGATGTGTTCCATGGAAGTTTACTATTTATGTTACTCAAATTTTAAATCTGAATTTAATTTGCCATTACAGAAAATACACGGTAAAGAATAAAGTGAAAGTAAATTACTTGTCAACAAATTCGAATACACGTCTAGCCATAACTCTTGTTCAGTTATTTGCCGCACTAGCTCATAGCTACTCCTTAAGTAATTTTCTACTGTATGCGTTTTTCTCGTTCAATCACAATTAATAGATCACAGGCATTTCTTGAACAAAAATCCCATTCGCTAAAGCGTGTTAATTAGCTAAATATGAGAGACTTTAATTTCAATTAACACTGGTGCATAACATATAATTGCCATTGGACCTTGACTTTTTTTCCTCATGTCACCCGTTATGATGGCGGCGTTCTTTCAGAGAGGTTCCATCGACGATAGAGGTGATAGAGGTTCCATCAACGAAATCTGTTAGAGAGCCTTCGCCGACAGTGCTCCATTGATGGTATCTCAAACGGGTCTTTGGCTGGGCTCTAACATAGGTCTCCAATGACTTGCTCGATCACAGAGGCTCCACTGATGGTGCTCTATTTCAAAGGCATTGCTAGCAACACTGTATCACAAAGGCCCCGCCAACGGTACTTTATCAGAGGCCTGTGTTCTATCACAGTGGCTTCATTGACAGTGTTTTATCGTAGATGCTAAACCGATGACGCTCTATCAAAAAGGCGCCACTAACGGTGCTTTATCAGAGACCTCACAGACGGTGTTCTATCACAAATGCTTCACTGACGGTTTTCTATCACAGATGCTTCACTGACGGTGTTCTATTGCAACGGCTTCAGTGACGGTGTTCTATCACAGATGCTTCACCGACGGTGTTCTATCACAAATGCTACACTGATGGTACTCTATCTCAAAGCGCCGCTTGCAACACTCTATATATATATAAAGGACATAACATTGTGTTGACATATTGCCGGTTTTACGATTATTGTACTATATATTACTGCACTGTGCTGTAATGTGTATTCCTATCAATGCCTTGAATAAGATTAATGCACACGTATATAAGTAAACATTTTGGTGTCGTATTGTCGGCTTTAACAACGTTCAGCAATTGATCCCATTTCCTGTAGGCTTATTATGGTATGTAGAATTATTTTAAAAGGTAAAATCAAATCTATTGAATTCCTAGGACTATGTTCTCTCACAGTCATAGTCCCTGACTTAACTAAAGACACCATCACGAATTTATACGCTTTCTTTTGTACTAATTTAAAACTAGTGTATCATGTTATATTCTGCAGGTTCATTTAAGCTGTAACAGAAGTACACTAAACAAATTCGCTCTAAAAATAAGAAATTTACTGTAGAAGCAAAATATAGCTATAAAATATAAGCGTACTTAATTTAATATAATAGAAATGTTTATGGTCCTATGTGACACAGGACGAACAGCCTGTGAACTGTAATTGCAGAAATATAGTGCAATAATACCAAAATAAGTAATGACAGATGTAAAATAACATATAATAGCACAATTACAACATAAATGATAGAAATAAAATAGGGGTAATATACAATTATAATGTCACTTTTCAAAACTGTTCATTGGTTTGCAGGGGGTATAGAATCTTTAAAAATATACCAGTTAGAGCAGATACATTTGATGTTGCTTGCTGTCAGAAGAACCACGTTAACTGAAACTAAGAGAAGAAAAAAAGTCACTGATATGAATAAGAAAGAACACATTCTCTTGCAGGTGAATTGAAGTCTGTTTAATAGAGCCACATCCCTTGTTTTATAGCTGAGTAGTTACCATATCGCTAATCCATTTATTTACCAAAGCAGCATTGCATTGACTGCTACATATTCAAAGAATCCTTGTTTGTAGGTAACGATCTCAAAATGTTTTATTCAAGTTTTTGTTTTGATTCTAGACTTCTCTACGAGTGGCAATGACAATACTGTGAATTTCATATCATTCTTTGTGTGAGAGGGTTAAACTTTTTCACTTAAATAAAAACATACAAAACCTTTAACAAAATCTTATTCCTTTGCATATAAACATAGGAAATCCTGAAATACTCAACGAAAGAATGGCCAAACTGCTTAAAATATATGAATATCACAAATTTATCCAGAACTCTTAAAGTGTTTTTTTAAGATGTAACATTAAATTGAAATGCATAAGTCTAGAAAAAACCTTTATGCTGTGTCCATTCTAGCCCATGCTATTTTATGTTTTTCATTGAGCTACATTTTGTCATAAGCTGAGCACAGCTAATTGGAAAACCTTGTTATATTTGCACGCAATATAGCAAGCATACACTGCACAGAGTTCACAAAAACTGCCAATTATGTTGGGAAAGGCGGCTATTTGTTTGTTCTTGTTTGCGTGCAGAATAGTATTGAAGCATGGCAAATGAAGTATTGTCTTAAGTATGTTCGTTGCAGTAATCGATTACTGTTGTAGTTGTAGCATTACTTAAAACTGCATGCTGAAGCATTTTTCTGGTACAGATAACACCAGCCACAAAGACTGAACATTAGCATCAGTTTCCTTTGGGAATTGCTAAATATTATACAGATGTAATCCAAGTTGTCCAGTGCTATCCAGGTTGTCATAAATGCGTGTCTTTAAAGGATTTTGTTTTTATTGCATTTTGATTTCATTGCACATGTTAAAAACATCAAGCTGCAAATATTAAAATTGTGTCTCTTCTGGAGATCAAACAGCTTAATATTCTCTCTCTCACTCACTCACTCACTCACTCGCTCACTCTATTTTTTCTCGCTCAGCCTTACAGATCATCTACTTAACCAGATTATATGTAACAGCTTCGAATGGAAACTGAATAGTTTAGCGAGTCAGTGTGTAATTGTGGACAAGGACTGAATGGAAAGAACTTCACTCTGATATTAAACTCTAATGCGTGTAATCTGGTGTGTCATTAGCTACCTGCCAGTGGCATGTACGTCATTCTCCGTGGCCAGTTATAAAGTCCTACGAGTGTTTTTTATTTCTTGTCTATGTTTATCACCACTTTTTCCATCACAACCTTTTTATTTAGCGTTGATTGCGTTCGTTTTTAATATTAACTTTTAAAATAGATGTTTACAAGCGGTTACAGAATAAGAAAGGAATGGTTTCAAAGGGACGCGCTACGGGACCTACTGTCAATTCAGAACAAAAATGACATTCGGGTGGGCGTGGTCATGTCGCGAGGCATGACAAGATGGAGCCTTGGCTGTGCTTTGCTGGCCCCATGGGTAATTGTGCCGTGTTCATGTGGCGAGGCATGATAAGATGGCGCCTTGACTGTGCTTTTCTGGCCCCACTGGTAATTATGCCGTGGTCTTGTGGCGAGGCATGGCAAGATGGCGCCTTGGCTGCGCTTTGCTGATCCCACTGGTAATTGTGACGTGGTCATGTGGCGAGGCATGACAAGATGGCGCCTTGACTGCGCTCTGCTGATCCCACTGGTAATTGTGCCGTGGTCATGTGGCGAGGCATGACAAGATGGCGCCTTGGCTGCGCTTTGCTGATCCCACTGGTAATTGTGACGTGGTCATGTGGCGAGGCATGACAAGATGGCGCCTTGACTGCGCTCTGCTGATCCCACTGGTAATTGTGCCGTGGTCATGTGGCGAGGCATGACAAGATGGCGCCTTGGCTGCGCTTTGCTGGCCCTACTGGTAATTGTGCCGTAGTCATGTGGCGAGGCATGACAAGATGGCGCCATGGCTGCACTTTGCTGGCCCCACTGGTAATTATGCCCTGGTCATGTGGCGAGGCATGACAAGATGGCGCCTTGGCTGCGCTTTGCTGATCCCACTTGTAATTGTGTCGTAGTCATGTGGCGAGGCATGACAAGATGGCGCCTTGGTTGTGCTTTGCTGATCCCACTGGTAATTGTGCCGTAGTCATGTGGCGAGGCATGACAAGATGGCGCCATGGCTGCGCTTTGCTGGCCCCACTGGCAATTATGCCGTAGTCATGTGGCGAGGCATGACAAGATGGCGCCATGGCTGCGCTCTGCTGATCCCACTGGTAATTGTGCCGTAGTCATGTGGCGAGGCATGACAAGATGGCGCCTTGGCTGTGCTTTGCTGGCCCCATGAATAATTGTGCCGTATTCATGTGGCGAGGCATGACACGATGGCGCCTTGGCTGTGCTTTGCTGGTCCCACTGGTAATTGTGCCGTGAATACCTCAGCAATTATGGCTTTGTGTCAGTTTTAAAAAGATGTGATCACATTTTTTGCAACAATTAGGTGACAAAAATTGAATTTTATTCCATGCTCTAGGTAACAAATATAGCTGGGAGCAGATAATTAACTTTTTTGGGAGAGGGTGAGATGTAGATTGCAGTTCACTTGCCGATTTACTACCGCCCTTTTACTTGCAGACACAATATCAATGTCCACAGTTAGATCTAATAAATTGCAATCTGTAGAAAAGGTTTAAATCGCAATATGTTGAAATTACCTCGTAATTACTTTGTGAACAAATAAACACAGTCATACATGTTGGTGAAAGTTACCTGCAGCAGTATATGCGACAACAGCATTTGTGACTTTTAAAGAACCATGCATCGATAACATCAACTCGTAATTATATGCTTGCTAATATTCATCTGGTATTCAGAAAGCACATCCTCTCACCGGACCAATGTCCAATATGAACTTTTTGCACATTTTGGTAAAAAGGGTAAATCATTTTTTCTGATCAATGAAAGCATAGCAATTGTACTGAAAACATTGCAGTGCAACGCGACCCCACAAATACTCACAACTAAATCATCTCTGTTATGTCAGCAGTAATCTAACTTAATATTCTATTGTTTCCTTACTGGATAATGCATGCGGTATATTGTGAGCTTTTAGATGAAAATTGTAGAGAAGACGCTCGATTAAAATTGAAATGTTATCATTTAGCCACGCATGGAGTGCTCAGTTAAGGCGATAAACATGTAGTACAAGAGCAGCCTATTTATGCGGTTCTTTGGACTGCTGTTGAGACAGACTAAGGTTATGAACTAAGCTAGGGAATTTAACACTAACAGACTTAACCTTTCTTTATAGCTTTAACCTTTTATCAGTAAGAGTTACCTTCCTTGGGCGTATGATTGACAGAACATATGTAGGATGCCACATTTGTTTTATGTGCAAGCCCGAGGACAACTTTCATCAATTATGGAAAAAAGAAATTAAATTCACGAAATACACTTAGATATTAACCCCTGGAATACAGTAGCTGTGAAGATTATTTTGGAACAATGAATAAACCCCTTTAAACCCTGCGATCTGCGTTGAGTTGAAAGAAAGTTGTGATTAATAAGATTTAAGAAATTCAAAAGTTTAAAGCGCTAGTCCTCCATATCGTAATTTTCTCAAAGTTAAGTTTTGAATTGATATACACAGGATATGCATTAAATCTGCGTAGTTGCTTTCATTTGATTCAGAAATATTAATGCTACATCCGGTCAGTAAATGCATAAAAGATTAGTTATAAATGTTACAAGGTAAGTCTTAATCACAGGGCAAGTATACTTCAAAATCCGATTTTTACCATGTAGAATAGTGAAGATACCCTTGAAATGAACGTTCAGTGGAAAAGGTACCTATTGAAAGAGTCTGTTATGAGAACATTGCGCTCACTCCAGAGTTTACTCTGGCGTTTAATCGATCGTGTGATTTGCTATATAAGATCCTAGAAATTTGGATTTAGCATAAAGTCAAATCTCTTCCAAGAATACTGAAAAACAACAACACAGAAAACTTCCACAAACAGTTTCGGTTTAGTAAGACCATAAAAAATCTTCTGCTTACCAAGCATGACTATGGAAACTGAAATTCCAGATGTCAAAAAATCATGCAAATTCAAATGTGATAAGCAGAGACACGTGAATAAAAATACGTTCAGAAAATTATTAAAAAATCAGAAGACGATGAATCAAAATACTTTGTGCCTCTATAGCACATGTGCGACGTGATTAAAAGATTTATATTGCCACTGGCCGTACAGGCAGAGATAAAATGTCAAAGGAAGTCAGTAAAAGTTGTCAAATTTCACCTACGATGTGATTCTCCTATAGGAACTGGAGATGCCCCAATCTAAATACCTGCTATGGATATTACCCTTGTGACCCCTGCAATATTTCAGCAAAGAACCTGACATGCATGTTTTAGCGATTCGTTCTCAGAGGTATATTTTCTAGAAATCAATTTGCTATTTACAAACACAATTTAGATTGAACTTGTTGAGTGTCCTTACCTGAGGCAACCAACTTTGAACCAAAGAATAAGGCGGCGAAACATGAGCTCTTGAAGTGCAATTATTATGGTAGTAAACGATGTGGAACTAACCGTTGCAAAATGTTTTAGAGTAAGGGTAATATGTAACTCGTGCCCATCCCGGTTTCTCATGTTGCAACAAACATGAATGGGCCAATGTAAATTCTGTGTGATTGGACAGACTTTCAGCAGCAAAAATGTGGAACTGGGAAATCAAATCAAGCAATCAAATAAGCTACTTTATTATACTTTTATTTGATTTTTCCGAGTTTGCATCATGTGTTACCTAATCCCACTGCCTGATTTCCGATTTAGCGTTTGGTACAGCTGCATTGTGATATATCTGTGAATAATTATAATTCAGTTGTGCAGACAGACATGCACAAATAAAAGTAAATTAGTTCGGCAAATGCATAATATTTGCAAAATTTCTAGCTGTAAATGAAAAAATACTAATATTTGCTCAGTTTGAAGCCGTCCTGTCATTTCATGGTATCTGTAATGCTTTTATGTGGTAAATATTAAGGTACACATACTTGCGCTGAAAATTTGTGCGGTAAGTATATTTGTCCTAAAATTAGACTTACATTGTAGTACATGTATAATATTCCGATATATAAAAACAACTTAGAAGTAATGCTTAGAATAAATCGCTATCCCATATTTCAAGATATAATAAAGAAATAAAAAAATACAGTTTATACTATGATATACTTAAGATAACCAGAATTAAGTTATTTCATTAATTACTAGCTAATCAATGGTAAGAAGTATATAAATATTTGTATAAATTTTATTTTGAAAACATAAATTTTGATACTAATATTTTATACCTGTGCAATGTTTGTTATTTGTATGTGGTTGTCCATATATGGGGACAGGCAGTACAGTGTGCATAAAAACACATAATGTAATATTTTCCCCTAAGTAAAGTTTCTGAGCGAATGCTTATTTCCAATAGTCTGGCATATAACCGAATAGGAAAACCATATAAAATGAGCCTTTTACGTAAACAACCGCATCTCAGTATATTAACACATCGATTTGTATTTATAGCTACTCGTTCTTGAGGGAAATGATTTGTTTTCTTTATTTAATACTTAATTGTATGTGAAAAATTTTCTTTTCTGCTTTACACACTAGCGAGGTGTTTTCTCAAACCTTTTGCAAACATAAACTGGTCATATAGTTGTACCATAAACTCTTCTGCACCGGTAAAATAAAACCGTTGATCTCTTTTTCTGCTTTGTTTTTTTTTTCTGAAAGGCATTTACAATTCCCAGTCGTCAGTGTCAGATCTATCATCTTGTGATATGAAATGTCATTTAGGTAATGGGTCTTAAAGCCTGAAATCACCAAGACAAATTGCGAAACATTGAGCAACTGATTTCAAAAAAACATACTTTGATATATTGCGACAATAACAAGCAGTAAAATCAAGCTACCACCAAGACCGGAACATCACTAACTATATTTATATAAAACAGCAATATTTTTTAAGTTGTTGCTTGGCACTAAAAGCATTAATTTGTATCTGATATATATTCAGTTGCTAACTGCGTCATTTGTATTACCAGACCATACAAAAAGTATCCAACAACCTCATCAGATATATTTTCGTACACCGTCATGTACATCTTTATGCACATCCTTATAGAGTTCTTTATGTAATTTTTATGTACATCTTTATATACATCTTGATGCATTTCTTTATGTAATTCGTCATATATATCTTTCGAACCCTCATGTGTACATATTCATGTAATCCTTTTCATCCATCTTGAATATTGAAACTAATTAAAAAGAAAAGATCAGGCATGTGCTGCAAAAAGTCTTCAAATGGTTACAGCGATGTTTTGTTACAGAGAACTTGCATTCTGCAAACGAGTAGCAGCAACGTGGGTGGGTAGAGTAAAATTTTAAGTACATAGAACTTTGTTTTACATATTCTTTTGTCCTTGAGAGACTTGAGGTGTTGTCACTAGAGTATAGCTGCTTTTTGTAGCACTTTACTAAACGCATTTTTCCTGGGTATTATGTTGCCTAACCATTAAAAATAGATAATACACACTTGTTTTAGTCAGGGAAGCTGCTTGGTAATAAAGAAGTACAAACCTTTAAAGACAACCTCTGGGAATGGTTTATACAGTTAATACAGTCATTCCATATAATGTCATGATGTCTTTGTGTGATATGTGCAATCATTGGGCAAATTAATAATCACTCATTGTATTAGCGCAGCGATTACTAATCGCTAACGATGCTACTAATTCGGAAGTTGACGACTTACTTGGGACTTTATCGATGCACATATATATATATATGACGACTAATTTTGGAGTCGCAACGAGTCGGTATGTGAAACAAATTACTTCGAAATCGTGTTGCTCCTTAGTCGCAATTGAAGACTTTCACCACAGTTACAATACCATAGTAGGTCCATCATTTTCCGTAAAGATAAATGACAAAATAGCAGACAAGGGTATATTTATATACGCAAAGGACAGAGCCCATTTTCTCAACTCTGTTATCACGATATTACTAAATCTACTCCAGTGGTCCCTTATGTAGCTGCTATTTTAGCTTTATATTCTTAAAAAATGGAGGCTGGGGGTTCTAAAATTTAAAAAAAGAAAGAAAAACGTGTAAAATCTTCTTTTCGTCGTTTTTATGGTTTGATTTTAAGTATGATACTTGTCTGTTACTTTGTGCTTTGATTCAGTTTGCTTTGAATGGTAAAAGCTTCATAAATGTTCAATACAAAATCCGGTTAATTAGACATTTTAGCGCTATTTTTGCTTATATATCTTCGAAGATGTACTAATTACCAATTGAAGTATCAACAAAAGTAAATCTAATATAAAATATAATTTAAACTTGTTATTTTTGTAATAGTTTCTTAATACTGACTCTATTTGCGCCAACTAAACTCAGCTGTAATATTAAATATTTAAAGAAAGAAACACTCTTTAATATTGTACTTTTGTCCTATTTTTAGTGAAAAGTACAAGGTAAATCTTACGGCCACAGAAAAGAAAAAATTTTGTGTGCGTACACAAGGGACTAAAAGTCAAACAGAAAGTCGCAATGACAAATGTGAGAATTTAAAGCTTGATAGTGAAAACACCACTGTGATATCTTGTGCAAGAAAGACCAGAAAGAAGCTATTGTTTACTTATTCTGTTAAAAATATTTTCTCGTTGTAAATGAGTATTATTTAACATGAAAGAAATTATATTTTGTAGTTGTAGCAGTAATAGAATAATTTTTAAGCTACTTTATAACAAACAAAAAATGTGTTCTGGAAAGTTAATATGACATTATATATGGTATGTTTGTGGAACGTCGTGATATGACTTGTATTACAAAGAGTACATCAAATACTTTGGATTAAGTATCTTGCTTGAGTTCTCTGAACCCACTATTTCATTGATTTTTCTTACCAGAGTGTAAGGAATCAAAATCCAAAAATGATTCGGCCAATCCATTTTGTAACGCTGTTTATTTTCTTCCAATTCTTAACGGCTAAACATGAACATGAACCAAACAGTAAAATAGCACAGGTACAAAATTATTGACTTTCCGCGGCCGAATGCCGAATGGCGCGAAAACCGCGCGTAATACTCAGGCGATTGCTAAGCACGGACGAATGAACACAACACGACAAATCATTCAATTACAAAACGCACGTGTGTGTAGGGGAGGGGGGACGAGAATAATGTTCACCCCGTGACAAACATACTGAACTGAATTCAAGCAGTGACATTTCTTACAGCGGCCCCGTGAATGCTTGGCATTCACCACCAGGGACACAAATGAATTCAGCAGCGTATACATTCACACAACTCGTGTAGCAAAGCGGTTCAATATTCCAAACTATAACACTGCGTGAGGGAGGGTTGAAACTGAGCACAGTATTTCCCCTGCGTTACCGTGCATGACACAGCAAGCGTGCGGCAAACATAAAGCTCCACAAATCGGCTTGAAACAAGCACATATTTTATTTTATTTCTGTGGCTTGGTTAAAATAAAGTTTTTTCATAGAACTTTTGTGCCGGAAGTTTGTTTGGCGGAAGCCAGCGATACGTGTGAAAACACAAGTAAACCACACTAGTACAGCACAGCCTATAGGTATTGAAGTGGTGTGATTTACAGTAACTGACCACGTGTTTCACCAACACACGTGGGCAATAGCTATGTACTGACATTGGGTGTTTACGCAATGGACTTTGTCATTCATTGAGTGAACTTTGAAAAGACAACATGCGTTTGGAACTGAAATTAGCTTTTTTACGTATTACGAAAGAGATGACAAATGAAATCAAATTATAGAATTCCATAATGAAAAAGATATATTAATAGGATAATAAGAAACACATTACGCAGTGAACTTATTCAAGAAAGCTACGACAATTTACAATAAAATGAATGTTCAATTGTGTCTGTGGACATCGTCTCAGCTGACTGCAAGATGCATAGCATGTTACCGAAGTACGTTTACATTACAATATTCTTAAATTTACGAAAATTTTAATCATTTGTACAAATAATTAATCAATTATACAAGCTTCTAGTAAACAAAGTTTAGTGATGGGACCGGTCAGATTCGATGATTTTGTTTTCACAACAGCTGATCTAACGAGACCATCTCTGCTTCTGTTAACTTGTAAAACTCGCGCAACTGGCCAGATATTTCGTGGCGTTTGCTCATCAGACACCAGTATAATGTCATTTTCGCGTAATTCTCGCGCGGGCTCGACCCACTTTTGGCGCTGTCGAATTGTCGGCAGATATTCGCGTATCCATCGGTTCCAAAACATGTTTGCTAGATACTGTACGTGCCGCCACCGTCGGCGGTAGACATCGTGTTTGTCAAAGAAATCAGCCGGCAGTTTTTCATTGCCGCGCAGCAGAAGCAGATGATTTGGCGTTAGGGGTGTCGCATCTTGCGGATTTTAGGAGCATCTGGTTATTGGTCGGTTGTTTACAATTGACTCCACTTCGCAAAACAATGTTGACAGGCGTTCATCATCAAGGACTGTGTTGCGAATAATAGCGTTTAGTACCTTGCGCACTGTTCGTATCTGGCGTTCCCAGACGCCGCCCATGTGTGATGCGCAAGGGGGGTTGAATATCCACTGAGCAAATGTTTATGCAGACTATGGCTGGTATTCCATCGATGTATGGCATCGAACAGCTCTTTGGAGCTACCAACAAAGTTTGTGCCATTGTTTGTGCGGATGATTTCAGGTATTCCTCTTCTAGAAGTGAATCTTTGCAGTGCATTCACAAACGAATCTGCATCAAGCGAATGCAACACTTCGATGTGGATCGCGCGAATAACAAGGCACGTAAAAATACAGCCATATCTTTTTACTTGAGCACGGCCCCGTTTCACAAGAAATGGCCCAAAGCAGTCGATTCCCACATGGGCAAAAGGGGGCATATTTGGCGTTACTCTATCACTGGGAAGGTCTGACATCCGCTGATGCATTGGCTGGCCATAGAAGCGTTTGCATATAACACAATCACTTTGCGAATAAGTTGTCTGACTTTTGTAATCCAGAATCTTGTGCGGAGAATCGACAGGACGTATTCAGTGCCGCTATGCCTGGTTTTAACTTCATGATAATACCTGATTATTAGTAGCGACAGGTGGCAATCTCGCGGCAGAATCAGCTGATGTTTCATCTCGACAGCAACCACGGCGTTTCGTAGGCGACCTCCGACGCGCAGTAACCCTTCTTCATCCACAAAGGGTTCAAGGTAGTACAGCGTACTGCTTCTTTTGACACTGCGTTGCGACAACAGATCGCTCATTTCTTACCTGAAACACTTCATCTGGACATACAACACAATGCGTTTTTCGGCGAGTTTCAGTTCATTCGGTGACAGCACATTAGCAACGTGTGTTTTGTTTTTCAGCCAGTGTATGAATCGTAATATCCGTGCTACTGCTTTCTTTAGGCGATGCCAGTCGGAACAGCGATTAATCAGTTTTTCAATGACATCTGTTTGCTTCGATTCAACAACACAGATAGCAGCTGCACGTTTTACCTCGATGTCGGAGTCCTTGATCGTCGACAAATCAATCTTCCATTCTGGCCAATCAGATTCATCCACGTGCAGAAATGCAGGCCCAGTCAGCCATCTTTTGCTGATTTCACTTGGCGGAAGACCTCGAGAGGCATCATCGGCGGGGTTGTTACACGAGCTGACATGTCGCCACTGATCGCTTCTCGAACCGTCATGGATCACTGTAAGTCGGTTGGCTACAAATGTCTGAAATCTACGAGTAGGATGTTTGATATAATACAGAACAATACTACTGTCGGTCCAGAAGAACACTTCCTGCACTCGTAGCTTCAATTCACGCTGCATCATGCTGTTCACACGGATAGCTGTTACCGCTGCACACAGCTCAAGCCTCGGAATGCTGATTTGTTTCAGTGGTGTCGTGATTTGCCGAAGAGAAATGAGCAACAGACCTCACCTCTAGTATCAACGATGCGCAGATATGTCACCGTACCGTACGCCTCTTCACTTGCGTCACAGAACTGCAACTGCATCACTTTGATATCCCGCTTATTGACATTGACCACACATCTAGGCACTTCAATCTCCTGCAGCAGCGGCAACTACTCCAACCATCTGGTGAACTTCTTCACTGTGTTTTCTTCGAGCGCATCATCCCAGCCTTTCTGGAGCTTACATTCAGTCCATTTGGTCAAATTGAATCCGCGCAGCGATAACAAGCGTCGAAGCTCAGTTGCCAATGCCTTTCCTTCGCTCACTGAATCAAGAGAATGCAGCAGGTCGTCAACGTAGAAGCTGTTCATCACCGCGTCGATCACGCTTGAGTCAAACTGAGGCCGGAAATCTTCCGCAGTTCGCTTTAGTGCGTAGTTGCACACGCTTGGACTCCACACACCACCAAAGAGATGGACTGTCATTCGGTAAGTATCGACAGCTGCGTTTGGATCATCTCTGCTCCACCATAGGAATCGCAAGGCATCTCTGTGTTTTGATGGAACTTTAACTTGGTGAAACATCTCTTCGATGTCCGCCATAACACCGATCTTGCTTTCGCGAAACCTCAGCAATACACCAATTAAGGTGTTCGTCAGATCCGGGCCTTGCAACACTTCTTTATTGAGGGAAGTGTTTTGGAATGACGCTGCACAGTCAAATACAATTCTTAACTTCTCTGGCTTTTTAGGGTTGAATACGGGCTGATGCGGTATATACCAAGTTCGACCTGGAGTTGTCGACTCATCTTCCTCCACCTTTTCAGCATACCCCTTCTCCAGCAAATTGTGGATGCCTGCAGTGTACTTAGAATACATCACATCGTCTTTCCTCAAGCGCCGGCCTAGATATCCAAGGCGTTTTTCTGCGAGGATTCGATTATCGGGTAAATTTGTCCTGCCTGAATGGTATGTCAAGTTGATAGTGATTATTATTAATAGATACTGAAGTATCCCACAGCTTCACGACTCGCCTATCTTCCAAAGACACTTCACTGCATTCATCTGTTGTTCCAAAACTATCAACTTTCCAAAATTTCTCGACTTGGTTGTTCAACTCACGATCGACATTTGCACAACAGTCAACATGAAAGCACGCATCCGAAGATTCCTCTTGACTTCGTACAGGCCCGTTAACCGTCCAACCGAGTGGTGTTCGTACTGCGTACGGTTCGCCGGGCTGACCACGACGCACCTCAAGTGGAACTAAACCATCTGGATTGTCTTGCCCAATCAACAACGACACACCTTCAGTGCTAGAACTGCATATCGGTAAGTCATTCAAATGACTAAATTGACTAATGTCATCTTTGCAAACCACACTTGACACAAGCGACGGGAAATCGTTAATCACACATACTTTAGCAAGAGTAACTGTCTCATTACCACTGCGGTTCTTCTGCGTGTTTGACGCAGTCAAACAAATTTCTTCTACAGCAACTTCTTTGCCATTGTTCAATGTGGAAAGCATTATTGTTGTCGGTTTACCTTCTGCACCCAGTTGTTGTTGCAGCTTTGTGGAGCAGAATGTGCGGTTACTTCCGGTGTCCAGCAAGGCAAACGTCTTCACTCCCAATCTTTGACCTTGTGCCCGCACGTATACAGGAACAATAGGAAGAGACACCTTTGCCTTCTCTGGTGCCTGCGTGCTGAAAGATATGGGTGCACAGCTAGAGCTATTCAGTGTATCACGGATTGAAGTTGACTCACCGGCTGAAGTCAACGTCGAACTCACATGCGATTCTCCTTGCGGGTTGTCTTTCTTCAGCGCACTATGAAGCAGGCATGAGTGCTTCCTGGAACAACCGTCAATGCCACACGTCTTGGCGAACCTGCATTCCTTTGAAACGTGTCGAGAACCATTCAAACAATTGAAGCAGATTTTCTTTTCTCTAACAAACTTTAGTCTCTCAGAAGCTTGCAATTTCTTAAACTTCTCACATCGGCTCAGATAATGCGAGTCGCCACACATGAAGCACTTTCGACTTGGCTGAGCGGGTGCCTTGGCCTTGCTTGCACCAACTTGAAAACTCAAGGACTTGTTTGGTGGGCATTTTGCCTTTCTCGTGTTTTTGTTCAGCGCCTATACCGAAAACTGGATCACTCACTTCGCGGGTCACAAGGGTAAGGAAATCCAAAAATGCATCAATACCTGGATATTGTCCACGGGCCTCATGATGTTCTACGGCTTTCTTCCTCCAGCGACTTTGAAGGTAGTTTGGCAGCCTCTTCACCAACTTTACCAGGCGTACTCGTGCATCGACCTCATTCAAATGCCCCATTGCTCGTAGGGTTTCCGTACAGCTGCGAACGTCATCTAAAAAATCTTGAAGCCCCTGCACATTATCGGACTTAATCGGAGGGCCTGAGGTGATCTTCGATATCCATGCTTCAGATATCACATAATCATTTCCAAACCGCTCTATCAACAGCTCTTTGGCCTTTCGATAGCCAACTGCAGGCAGCATACACGCGCATGGTTTTATGACGTTTAGTGCCCTGCCCTTGCATAGTTCAAAAAGCTTGTTCAGTTTAGAAACATCACTCATTTGGGTAGAATCTACACTACTGTGGAAACAGTTCATAAACATGTGGAAGTTCGTCGGGTCCCCATCAAAGGTAAGTAGCTCGGACTTAGGCAAGGATAAAACGTCAATCTTTTGCTGCTGCGTGAAAGGAATGGTGTTTGTACAAGGTGCTAATTGCGGCTTAAATGTTTCACTCATTTGGGTAGAATCTACACTACTGTGGAAACAGTTCATAAACATGTGGAAGTTCATCGGGTCCCCATCAAAGGTAAGTAGCTCGGACTTAGGCAAGGATAAAACGTCAATCTTTTGCTGCTGCGTGAAAGGAATGGTGTTTGTACAAGGTGCTAATTGCGGCTTAAATGCTTCAGCTGCTGGGTTAAGCGTAACTGGGTTTGGAATCGCGCTTTGAAATGTGTCGTGATCAGGATTTTCGTCATACATTGCGAGGACTTGCTCTTCGGCTTCAACAGCAGCTATCTCGGACTTCAGTTGGTGCCTTTTCAACTGAGCTGCCAAACGCTCCTCTTCCTCGCACAACTTGAGCATTGCTAGGGCAGCGGCTTTTTTAGCAGCGGCACGGGCGCGAGCAGAACGGACACTACTTGTGGAACCAGCCTGGGAAGCACTGTCACTTTGCTTTATTGTATCTTCAACAGGGGACTGTATCTTAGATCGTACCTCAGATTTAACGCCACTTGCCTCCTGTGATGGCTCCGCGAATTCAGCAGCCGCACCCTCCGGAACCCCTACGTGTTTATAATAATCTTGTAGCCGCCTTAAAAGCTCCACCTTGTTCCCTTTCGTTGGCAAGCCCTTTTCCGCCAGTCCCTCTTTTAGCTGTGCAATGTTCATTTTTCCGATATCCATTTTTCAGCTTTCAGTCTGCCACCATAATTTAGAATTTTAAATAATTTTGTACTAAATGTAAGGAATCAAAATCCAAAAATGATTCGGCCAATCCATTTTGTAACGCTGTTTATTTTCTTCCAATTCTTAACAGCTAAACATGAACATGAACCAAACAGTAAAATAGCACAGGTACAAAATTATTGACTTTCCGCGGCCGAATGCCGAATGGCGCGAAAACCGCGGTTTATATACTCAGGCGATTGCTAAGCACGGACGAATGAACACAACACGACAAATCATTCAATTACAAAACGCACGTGTGTGTAGGGGAGGGGGGACGAGAATAATGTTCACCCCGTGACAAACATACTGAACTGAATTCAAGCAGTGACATTTCTTACACAGAGTATTTTTGATTGCGTGCTGATGTTACAGACTTTGTTTCAAAAACAAGGTACAGATTTTACACATTTCTGCACAATTATTACATTGGCATTTATTTATAATTTGATAGCTGGTTGCATAACACACTTCCAAATAACAATGTTGATTGCTTTCCCCTCCGTATTTATTGCAGGGGCATAGTCTTTGAAATAATTCCAAGATTTTAACAATTTCATCCATCATGCCAACAAAGCCAGAGAAAGGATGGCATTTGAACTCACCTTCTGCCATTTTTGTAGTGCAGAATTGTGATTTTCTGCACAAAATCAGTTCTTTGCAAACAGTATCTGCTAAGAAAGAAGGTCTACTGCAATATTCGCCCATTTTGTTTTGTTTGAATGGCGTTATCTACAGCTTAACTGATGCACATAAATAAACCTTCTATCAATATTCTGACGCCAAAATGGTTCTTTATTTTAGCACGATTTCTTGTAAAATTCAACAAGGTAAGCTACCGACAACCGTCCAATATAAAGGTCTGGCTGGAAACTTACTTACTGTGAACAATGGTCTAGCAAATTATTAAGCTTTATTAAGCTCTATGTGGGGAATAGGGTTTTCTTACAAGTTGTAAGACTAGTACTGATTTCCTATTGTAAATTCAATATTCAATTTGATTCCAATAAAATTCCTAAATGTAATTATATGACAATCATGTAAATCAATCTGGCATTTCTTTGCCATTGCTAAACGAGAATTATAGCAGCAGCAGCTACGCACTGCCTGGATTGCAAATCAGCTCATGTCTGTGCGTATTACCTTAGAGGACATTTTCAAGACCTAAACGGAAATTTTAGAAGTGCTCAAACAGCAATTGGAACGTTATAAAAGGTTCGCACTTGTTTATTGTACAACAATTGAGGCAAATGCTTTCTTTACAGAGAAAGGAGCACCCATTCAATGAACTTGTGAAATTGTTACAATTTTCAGCTGCAGTCCCTAGTCAGCAGTCATTGACTTTGAGATGAAGGTTACAATTCTTCGGCTGCAATCCCTAGTCAGGAGTCATTGATTTTTAGATTTAGCAGTAGCGCATGTTGTATCTGGTGACGTGTAATTATAGATAATACAGATAGAAATCGATTGCATGTTGTATCTATAGCAATGGGCGATGAATCACAATTGCCTAAGAAACGTTTGATTCTCACCCAAGCAGTTGTCATTGAGCCAATATGATAAAGGAAAATTAATTTCTATAACAGTCGTCACAGAAACTTTGCGACACTTAATGAAAAAATACTGTTTGGCTTTCAAAAAACATAGAGTGATTTAAGATATTGCTTTTTTAAAATGGTTTTTTAACTTATACTCTTTCACACTGCGAACGAAGATCTGATTAACTTTTAAGTTCGACTGCTCTTAACTGAGCAAGGTCATATTCTTTTCATACTTTGGCTTAAATCCAGACTTAACTAATTCTAGCAAATCTAAATCCGTGTCTTTTCATACTGCATATTTACTTAGGCTTCGCCTATGCACTGTGCACCAGAATACGGCATTCCTTTCCATTACGCTAAAATATTCATGCCAATATTTAGACTATTTTGAGCCAAGATAGCAAATCCGATAAACATTCATACTGCGTCTTTGCTTAGGATTAACTGATCTAGACTTTTTTACTTAATCGCTAGTGTGTGTGGTTTCATCTATCTGATTTGTTCAAAATTAGTTAAGTTAATCATCATAAGCACATTCGCTGTATGAAAAGAAAACATTAAGAATCTGAGCTTTTTTATTATAGTTTTATTTAGTGTCGCAGATACAATATTAAGCTTTAGAAAAAGTGATGACTAGAAATTGATAATACTCGGAATGAATAATGATACATGACTTTACATCTGTTTCTAACTGATATTACATTGGATTTACCATACAAAATTGTTAAACATGTCAAGAAAATTTAATTTTAACTGAACACCTTTAACTTCTTTAAGGAAAACAGTTGGTTCGGAATGGTTCTTCTAAATGACGCTCCAAATAAAAAGCTTTGCCAGGATGAATAATTTAAAACACTCCAGTGGTGAATAAAGAAATTTGTTCACGACTGTGTCTTGTAAAATCCACGCCTAATTTACCCACAAATACATTTTGCTCCCAATGAGTATTTATAATTTGTCAAGCCGTCATATCTCAGGGGTTCAGAGCACCAAATATGTCACATTTTAAAAACGTAATTTACCCCATTATTTGGGTTAATTCCCAGCGGCAGTCTCTTGCTATTTTTAGCAGAAAAAAGTAAAGGAACACTGTTAAGAAAATGCTAATTTTATAGCGCTTGTTCTTAAATAAATAAAGTCGGTGCAGCCTTAGCTCTCTGAAGGTTTTGTGGTTTCTAAAGAGAGGGTGTTCCTGTATATAGTTTGGTAAAAGTGGAAATATCATGAGTAATTGGTTAATTTAGGATTTATGTACAGAACAATTCTAAAGAAACACGCTAATGTTATTGGATTTATTAGGATTTGTTAGTTCTTAATTCTGCGACATATAGTTTTTTTTATACAATAATGTCTAGAAAAGAGATGTCAGATCCGTCATTTTGTCTGTAACATTATCCTTTATCATGTTTGTCAAATTTTGATTCAACCGGGATCGTCCATTACCGTCACGTAACTAACCAAATAATCAGTTTCTACATGAATGTGAAAATTTTTTTATCACATTTGTGTAAGTTATGGCGAAATATTAAACACATGCCAGAGAATGTCTGCAAGTTCCCGGATGTGTGTGAAAATGGGCTCATCTTTTCTTTTGCGTGTCATTACCTCAAAGCAACGCAGGGCCATTGGTGTTCTCATCACTGAGATAATGAGGAAAAATCTAATTATATAGGTAATAAGATATCACCTTATCGGAATTAGATGCTTCAGTTTCATGATATCATTTCTGAGATGTCTGATATACTTAGCTTAAGCAGTTTATTTCAAAACTGATGAACATAACAATCACAAACTGATAGCCTTCTTAATAGGTATTTAACGTTTTCCTTCATTTCTATAAAATCAGTCCAAGGCTTGAAATCATAAGGCTAATTTACCTTGAAATAGACAGACGTCTTTCATCAACTATCCCAGCCTCACTTGCTGCTGGTTGTGTGTATCAGTTAATATAAATAATTCCTTATTTCTTTTTCCCGTAGTCACAAACGTAAGATAAATTTTGTGGCCTAATATTCGGTAAGCTTTTCATGAATTTAATTTAACGTCAGATCTGGTACTACTTTAGACATAAAAACAGAATAAATGTGATACACAGAAGTATAAACTACTAGTAAGATATGAAAAGATTAAAAATCTCGTCATATAATCACTATCTAGTTTAAGTCATCCATCCCGATAGTGTAAAAAATGTAAGGCATACCTCACCCAAGTGCGATAGTGAAAGAAATGTAGTTCATACTTCATCCAAATTCGATATTGAAAGAAATGTCAGCCATACTTCATCAAAGTCCGATAGTGGGACAAATGTCAGCCATACTTCATTCAAGTCAAAAAGTGGAAAGAAATGACAGGTATACTTCACGCAAGTCCGATAGTGGAGAGAAATGTGAACCATACTTCACCCAAGTCTGATAGTGGAGGGAATTTCAGCCATACTTCACCAAAGTCCGATAGTAAAAGGAATGTCAGCCACACTTTATCCAAGTCCGAGAGTGAAACGAGTGTCAGCAATACTTTACCGAGAGTCAAACAGTAGAGAGAAATGTGAACCACAATTTATCCAAGTTCGATAGTGGAAGAAATGTCATGCATACTTCACTCAAGTCCGGGCAGCAATTTCAGTATATCTGGTCAATCATAAACAGATAGGTTTATTATTTCTAAAAGATGTTTGGGTAATAAGAAAGAATACGTATTATCATTTATTCATTTCTTTGCAAAAATATGAAATAAATTTGGTTTTTAAACCTGTAAATAAAACAAAGGAAAGTCTTGTTTGTTATTAGCAAAGTTTGGTATTTATATTCTTCCACATATAACATTAAGCACTTTCCCAGGTCACCTTGTAACTTTTTCCAGATGTCCCAGAATTTTATTTTATTTTATTGTAGTATATTCTCTGTGTGTGTTTAAGTGTCTAATTGTTTAAGGATCTTAATGGCCAGGTCGTGCTTATGGTTCGTTCTTCAGAACAAGTCCGCTCATGCTCACAAATAAGGACATTGTATAAGTTTATTGGAACCAAGTAATTTAGGCGAAAGAGACTGCTTAGTTTATGGTGTGACTTCATGGCAAGCAATTGTCGCATAGTTAGGAGTGCGCCACTTTGGTTTTGCTCTTCTAGGGATTGAAAGGAATTTAGTCTCTACAGCTATATTCTATCATAAGTTACTTCATTTGGCTACAGATTTCCTTTCATACAAATATTGTTATATGTCACAGTCCTTTAGTCATTTTCCTTGAGGTAAAATCGCCCTTTTTTTATACGGTGTAATATTAAAAATCATAAAATAACGATGTGTTAATTTTACAGAACAGATAACAGACCATGCTGCATGACTGACTTCTTGTAATTCTTGTGAATGCATTATTCTCTCAGTGTCACAGATTTCAACATCAATGAAAAGTAATGTTTTGTGAGAGAGAATACATCTTAATATATTGACACAAACGACAACTAAGCAATGCTAAGATCACAAAATATAGTACATATTAACTTTTGTAACTCACGCTTTTCGGTGCTGCCATTTTCAAAAGGCTTTCTAAAATTCTCGATCTCAAATGGCTGGAAGGGCTACATGCTCACAACTTGGGAAGGTTAATAACATCAGTTCCAGAACGCAACAACTAAGTGTCCCTGAAGTAGCAGCTCCAACCCACCTTTTTCTGAAGAGATTTCTCAGTTCCGTCTCCCACTAAGTATTTACGGAAACAAGATCATTCCGTAAATTAGGACATCTTAAAAAACTATCTCACTAACAGTCACAGAAGGACTTATTTCAAGATTCAGTATAACTGCATATGTTCGAATATAATATTTTACATTTCAATAGGAGCTAAGTTAGAAATATCAGATATGTTTGCTTCATGATCATAAGGTCATTAAATTATATTGGATAACAACGAAAAAACTATACATACATCATGGTTATTGGATTACACTGGGAAACGTTATTAGATCATTAGATTACACTGGGAGAAGAGCGAAATAAATGTATGTGTATCATGGTCATTAGATTACACTGAGAAAACAACGAAACAAGGAACAGTTATTGTTGAAATGTCATTAAGATAAGTACCGATGTATCAGTTGTATGCAAAGCCGTTTTTTCGTGTTGGTAACGGTCTCATATACCCGTGCAGAAATACAAGCCCAGACGCCAAACATGTAATAGACTTGGGCCTGCCGATATATTATCTTTTATTTGTCTCTGAAGAGTCAGAACTTCGAATTTTTGTGATCACAGTCAGTAATTCGGAATCAAGTAAGTAACACAAAATTAGTTTTCATGCCTTTGCTGATTTATGCCTTTAACAGATATTTTCCGTACAGTTTAACTGTTGTTATATTCTATGAACAATCTAAGCTGCTGCTTTATTCTATAGACCTTTATGGCATTAATTATTTACACAAATCCTATGCCCTAAAAGACAGTTTTTCTATAGCTAAATTCTTGTCATTAATTGTAGATTTATCCCATAAACACGCGGGAGTGTTTAATGTGTTCCAAGTAATGCCATGCCCGTGCTGATTTCCGTGGAGGCGAACAAAGCTCAGCTGCTGTTGTTTTTTTATGACTTAAAACGTTTTCGGTGATTTTACCAACACTATTTAACAGTTTGTTCAGGACGCAGACCTTTACTTGGTATTATCACTTTGAAAAGTTAGAGCCTCTACGAACGGAGCATTACGCAAATAATAATAATAATAATAATAATAATAATAATAATAATAATAATAATAATAATAGTAATAATAGTAATAATAGTAATAATAATAGCAAAGGTGACGGCACTGGAAAGCAAAGGCATCGACATTGCAAAAAAACACACTGTTATAGGGATAAACATAATTTTCATCCTTGCAAAAGACAAGCGTCGACAGTAAAGAGAATGGCAAAAAAGAAAGTTCTCTGATTGGTAGTGACAGGGTCAAGTCTCTCATAACAATTATGTTTTCATCTACATCCGGAACTTTAAGATTCAAATAAAGGCAGGTTAATCGAGGTGGATAGCCGGCAATTCTAAAACACTTTCATGGCTTCGAGCATCGATGTAGAACGTAATAGATAGAGAAAACAACACTACTTTTTACCATCCGTTATGTTTTATATATAAAATAATGTGATAATATTGTTGATTCTCTTACAGACAGTGCAGTGGTTGGTACTCACTTTGGGATACAATAAGAATCAAGTTATAGTGGGTTTATTTTTTACAAGTACTTGTGACTAGCAATCCAAAAGAATTATTGTTTTACTAGCCATTTTGGTTTCTCTTTTTTCTTTTCTCTCTGCTTTTTAATTTATCTTTCAATTTTTGCAATCAACTTTCCACATCACTTCCAGAATTTTAAAATAATTATGCGCAGTTAGCTTTGAAGTCTACGAAATGAAGGCTAAATATAACATAAATATCCTGCCTCCCCTCGCCCCTTAATACCGCCAACATCCACACGGTAAATGGCACAAGAACGTAATGACAGTCTCGATAAATGCTATCTTCATTTATATTAAATGCATTTATCTTTGGCTGAAGCTCGATGTTTGACTTATTAATAGCAAAGGGTATCCTTTTTGGACAGTCCAATGACCAGTCATAAATCACATGTTAACAGAATTAATTATTATCTCTTTGTAGTTGTTTTAAACAGAAAATAGACCATTGCACAAAGTTGAAAACATTTTGATTCAAAATTCAATACTATTAAGTTTTTCTAGTGTATAAAAACTACTTTTTAAATATAATAAATTTACGTTTGAAAAAAATGAAATAAAATTGAAAATTACTGTATCAAAGATTGAAATATATCAATTTATCACATGATGTCACGTAGGGACAAAAAGTTTAACTAAAATGTGTAGTACTTAACCTTAAAAGAAAAGCTTAGTAATAATTAAATTAACGCATTTCAGTATATTATCTTAGTGTGCTATTACCATAGATCGCAAAGACCCCATTATGCCAGCTACTGAGCCATTAATGTGAAACAGCTATACTTTTGACAGATTGCTTTGCATTGTCCGTAGATGACTACAGACTACTGCAACCTATTACAAAGTAGCAATACTCTATATAACATTTAAAATAATTTGAGAAGAAAACAATTACATTTTACACCAAGATTCTATTACTAATAATTTAGAGTTCTGCCATATCAGAAAATGGTGATATTCAAGGTAAAAAATACAACGTAGAATTGACAAATATAGCGAACATATAAGACATTGGTTTTGCATAGTACAACACTTCTTTTAAGGATATTGCGATTCTTCTCCTCTAACAGTTATTTACTCAGTGCACTTCCATCCCTATTTAAGCTCTATATTAAATCACCGTAATTACTTTTTGCATAAGTAACACAACAGAGCAGCATATTGTGCCATCGTAAGGTTAGTTTAAAGTTTAAGAAGTGTAATCATGCCTGTTATTACAAGTCATAATGGCAATGACCTTGTGTAGCAAGAAAACCAACTAAATACCTACAGAACCGTCTTAAAATAGACTAAAATTCTTCGGTCTCTAAAAGTAGCCTCTTAGTAAACTCTTAACTATATTGTGAAATCACTGGGTGTATATTGGTTCTGTTTTTCGGATCTGTTGTACTTTGTGTATTAGCTGAAATTGGAAGTTACCTACAGTACTGGCGACAAAATGCTATTGTTGCGTGTTTCATGGAACGGTTGACTGCATCTTTTGTCTATTTTTTAGCATAAGCCTTCCGTGCTAAGCTTTTTTATGTGTATTTTTATATGGTTATGACGTTTCAGCGCAAGCCATCCACTCCACTGAGACTTTCACGTCACAAATTTTGTGTATTGTATGGAGCTTCCTATCGGTTGCCGTTTTTATTCTGTTGAATAAAGGAAATTATTGAAATTTGTGCACTCTGTTACAATGACAGTTAGTTTCTTTATTTTTCCATGGGATCGCCGTGAGTCTTTAGCTTTTTGCATTCTATGGTGCTGTTTGTCTGTTAAAGTCTTTATGTATTCTATTACATTGTCTATTACACTATTATACACCATGAGATTTGTGCATTTTATGATACTGCCGGTCAGCTGAAATGTTTTATTTGTTCCGGTACTGAAAGTGTTCTTCAGAATGTCCGGGTTGTACAGCTTGTGCGCTCTCCAACACGTTTCTCAGAAAATGTTGATTTGTACCCATTAAGTGTTGCCACCAGCTCTGATATATGACGTCAAATTTGTTAAACTAGTAGTTTTATAACATGAAAAAAGACTGGGTACTTGGTGGATGTACTGCGACACCAATTATACAAAGTTGGATGACAGCAACAGCCTATGTAGCTACTTACATAAATTTTTGAAAATATTAAAATACACTTTGATTTTAGACTTAAGTAATAAGCGTATATAAATCGTCTCGTTTGGGAGTTTAAGTGTGTAATTTGCCTGAGTAGATAAACGATTATGCAAGATAACTGCCAAATAAAAAGAAAGACATAAATCCTCCTCACTCATTCGAACACACTCCCAGAATTGTTCTCCTTTGTGTTATAACTCAGACAGATGAAATTTATACGAAACATAAACATTTCCTTTTATAGATATAGAGGCTATAGAAGAAGCCAGTAAAATCCTACGATCGACAGTTTGCTTAGTATCTTGGTAAATGTCAACTTCCACGATTCTTTGTTTTCTATATAAACTAAGCTCCTATTCTCATATGACAAATACTTACATAAGTAAGCCCAGTTCAAATAGAGACATACAAGGCGACATAAGCAGATAAAAATTTCTCCAGGGAAAGATAAGCTAAATAAGGGTCTATCCTGTTTCTCTAGTACATGTTTTAGAAGGGAAATCTCAGACAGATTTATTCACTGGAGGGTGTCTCACATTACATTGTGCGATTTCTGAAATAAAATCATTTAGCTTTGTTCAACGGTGTTTGTGGTATATATTTAAACAGTTTCTTTGCAGGAAATATGATTAGATCACCTCTATAGAATTTAATTATAGCTCTCAAAATTAGTATGCTTTTATTTTATAAAACTTTGATAAATCAGATTGAAATTCATTTTTGAGAAAGTTTAGAATGTTATTATTATTATTATTATTATTATTATTATTATTATTATTATTATTATTATAATTATTATTATTATTATTATTATTATTATTATTATTATTATTATTATTATTTAACATATTTATATAGCGCCTAATACATATAATCTCTATATAATCTTAACAATACTGCGAAAAGAATATTATGATAATACTGATAAAAAACATACGAAATTAAATGATGAAACTGTGAAAACTGTACCAAAAACCCATAATTACTAGACAAACCTTTGTAATGATAAATATACTGAATTAAGCAGTCAAGTATACGCTTTTCTAAAAAGATATGTTTAACTGCTTTTTTAAAAGATGCTATTGAGTTAATACTACGCAGGGCTGTGGGTAAAGAGTTCCACAAACGTGGAGCACAGTTCCTAAACGCACGATCACCAAATTTACTGTTCGGCACTCGATGAGTTGAAACTAGTAGTTCGTTCGTGTAGTCCTATGAGCTGGACGCCAGCAGATGAGTTCAGTAAGGTAATCTGGTGCTCTGCCGTGAAGACAGTTATGTGTGAATACAAGAACTTTAAATTCTATCCGGTGCTCGATAGGAAGCCAATGTAAGGATTGTAACAGGGGCGAAGCGTCTTCGTACTTGGACACAGATAAGATAAGTCTGGCTGCAGCGTTTTGGACAGACTGAAGGCGGTTCAATAAGGAATGATTTATACCAAATATCAAGCTATTTGAAAAGTCCAGTCTTGAAATAACGTAATTTTTTGATAATTGTTGGTTCTTTTTGATACACGCTTTACCTCGCTGCCAATTGTCTGTTTGCACACAATAATGCTTAACGTAGTGCTCCAACTCGACTTCTACGTGATTTGGAAATGTTCTCTTTATCTGAATGCGTTTTCTCGGATATAAAACGTATCTCTTCTGTTTGGATTATATGGACTCTAGAAAAATAGCTGGCAATTTATCAGCACCAAGCTTATTCAGAGGCATGCTTGTTGCACTTCAGTCTCTATGGTTACAAGTACTATAACGTGTTTCTCACCACTATGCTTGCTGGAGCCATGGTTGCAGTCCTCTTTTCTTCTGTTAACCACATTCCGTTATGACATAGTGTATTAAAATATTTGACACTTTCCTTTCAGCTTGTGCAATGAGGTTTCGTGAAATCAGCCTTTCATCAATAATCTCAATCCCATCCTCTATTTTAAAGTCACAGTGACATTGGGTTTTATGCATCGTCTTTGAATCACGTCCTATTGAGAATGTAGACGGCAATACATGCCAGCTAATGCAGAAGCCTTTTTGACTAAGTCTGTGAAACTATAAATAACCTAAAACCAACAGCAACAACAGCAATAACAACTAGACAACTCATGCGGAATCACGGGATTCGATGGAAACCAATCGATTAGATTACCAATCACGGGATTCAATGGAAATCAATCGATTAGATTACCAATCACGGGATTCAATGGAAATCAATCGATTAGATTACCAATCACGGGATTCAATGGAAATCAATCGATTAGAACACCAGTTACGGAATTTAAAATTATTGCATAATGAATCTTTCGGATTTTCCTTTAAAAATTAAATAAAATCCATTTGTTAAAAATGCTTATGTCAAAGATTTTTTATGCACTTTTACTTAAATGCAATTACTAATCACATCAGAGGATGAGACACATATGAGTTACATAGAGCTGCAGAGTGCTTACTTTTATCAGCAATTAATTGACCATTTATTTTAGCGTTACTAAATCCTTTGAAATTTAAGGTTCATTTGTAAGGCATTTCAACTTAAGCTCCCTTTTAAATTCAAATTTGTCGAAGTTTTGGGTCGCTTTGGTAAATTCCTAAAAGTTCAGTTCTCTAACACAGTTCTCTAACACAGTTCTCTGACACAGTTCTCTAGCACAGTTCTCTGACACAGCTCTCTTACACAGTCCTCTAACACAGTTCCCTAACATAATTCTCTAACACAGTTCTCTGACACAGTTCTCTAGCACAGTTCTCTAACACAGTTCTCTGACACAGTTCTCTAACACAGTTCTCTAGCACAGTTCAGCTGTGTTAGGGAACTGTGTTAGAGAACTGTGTTACAGCACTATGTTAGAGAACTGTGTCAGAGAACTGTGTTAGAGAACTGTGTCAGAGAACTGTGTTAGAGAACTCTGTTACAGCACTATGTCAGAGAACTGTGTTACAGAACTGTGTTAGGGAACTGTGTTAGAGAACTGTGTTAGAGAACTGTATTAGAGAACTGTGTCAGAGAACTGTCCTAGAGAACTGTGTCGGAGAACTGTGTCAGAGAACTGTGCTAGAGAGCTGTGTTACAGAACTGTGTTAGGGAACTGTGTTAGAGAACTGTGTTAGAGAACTGTATTAGAGAACTGTGTCAGAGAACTGTGCTAGAGAACTGTGTCAGAGAACTGTGTTAGAGAACTGTGTTAGGGAACTGTGTTAGAGGACTGTGCTTGAGAACTCTGTCAGAGAACTGAGCTAGAGAACTGTGCTAGAGAACTGTGTCAGAGAACTGTGTCAGAGAACTGTGTTAGAGAACTGTGCTAGAGAACTGTGTCAGAGAATGTGTTAGAGAACTGTGTCAGAGAACTGTGTTAGAGAACTGTGTTAGAGAACTGTGCTAGAGAACTGTGTTAGAGAGCTGTGTTACAGAACTGTGTTAGGGAACTGTGTTAGAGAACTGTGTCAGAGAACTGTGTCAGAGAACTGTGTTAGAGAACTGTGTCAGAGAACTGTGTTAGAGAACTGTGTTAGAGAACTGTGTTAGAGAACTGTGTCAGAGAACTGTGTTAGAGAACTGTGTCAGAGAACTGTGTTACCATCCGTGTGCAAAAAATGAGGAGAAAGGAGTGTTATGTCAGTTTCGTTCAAAAAGAGGGGAGAGGTAATTTCCAGAGCTGGGTTAAAAAAGGTGGATATTCTTTCAAAATTGGGACTTCACGTTAAGGGGCCTCGTTGTTAACAAGTCATGGACACACATGGTAACCACCTTGTACTTGACCCTCCCCCCCCCCCCCCCCCCCCACAATCCTGGGAGTACTAATCTGAGTCGGTGACAACGGCTATCAAGGTGTCAAGAAAGGGTACAATATTTCAAGGCTTGTCGCAACCTATATATAGTGCGATAAGTTGTTCAACAGTGCGAGAAGCTGTTCAACTCCACGTCAGCACAGCACGTGTTCTCAGAGACGATGCATACTATGAGGTAATGCACAAGCTGATCGGTTAGTTAGCGGGGCATTTGTCGGACCATAAATCTGCACTCGCTTCCGTTACCGGCTTTGAGTAATTAGCTTGTCCGTGTTGCGGCTGTAGGGGTGGGGGTGGGGGGGTTGGGAGGGGAGAGGTATTTCCTTTGTTTGACGAGTTAAGTCATTGGCCTGGAAGGTATTTCCGGCACGATTCGCAGGAGTCTCCCTCAAAATGTAAACAACTGCCAAGGGAAATAATAAAACGTTTGGCAAGGAGAATTTTGCAAAATAACCCTTGCAAAGGCAAAAATGTGTCAACGTTACCTCTGTCTGACATCTCGTTAGACAAGATGTAATAATAACAAAGCTCGATTTGTTTCATATATTCACTCTTTCGTCTTTTTCTTTTTCTTCTTCTTCTTCTTCTTCTTCTTCTTCTTCTTCTTCTTCTTCTTCTACTTCTTTCTTTTTCTTTTTTTTTACTTTTTAAAAATTTTATTATTTATTCGTTGCAAATAAGAAATAAAAATAAATAAATTAATAAATAGAAATAAATTGACCCCACAACTTTCAATGCCCAAATCGATTCATTCTATTCATTAATGCATTTTATCTCCTTCTTCTCCTGCTCCTCCTCCCTCTTCTTCTTCTTCTTCTTCTTCTTCTTGTTCTTCTTATTCTTCTTCTTCTTCTTTTTCTTCTTCAAAATGTTGTTGCTGATCTTTTCCGATTTGCTCCGTTAAGACACGAGGTGGTTCACATCAGCTCTTTAGTGAGAGCCACGTGCCACATTCACCGGTTTCCGCTCAGCAAATGATGGAAAGATATTCTGTAAGACAAAGAGAAGGGTGGGTTCGGGGGGGGGGAGGGGTCATAAATCAGTTCTGTGAGATGGGTGGTCACCTGCCGTTGACTCCTGCCCTGGGTCCAAACATTCCGTGTCCTGTCAGCGCTAATACAGTGACACACGATTTGGTCATTTTCCAAGTATTGCACATTGTCAGACAAATGACCATTTGTACATGTTGAGGAAGAATAATGGCTTGTTACTTCCTGTGTTTATTTGAAGCGATGACTGGCTAATCACCTCCAAATTAGTGCAAGGGAAAGAGTCACATGTAACAACGTGTGAAACACATGGGAGGGTCTGAACAAATAGCAAAAGGAATGTGGACTCACGAACGAGTTATTGTCTCTACACTTTGGTCCATTGGAAGTGAGAACCAACAAAGGAAAAATTAATATTGTAGTGGCCCGAAAAAATTGGGAAAAGGCGATGGGTATTTTCAACATTTGCTAAATGTTCACAAAAATAATAACAAAAGACTTATCATGCTATGGAATTACCACACATTGCAAGCTTTACTAATTACGCACTAAGGGTATCAGTTTAAGCAAAACAAAACACAGATCTCAGACCTTTAACAATCTTTCTCTTTTTCCGTACCTACATGCTTTACCAGTTATTTTTAGCATAAAATCGGCGTTGTTCCCGCATCAGAAGAAATAGAACAATCTTTGTTCTGTTCGGCAAAGCTGCAAGAGAAATCTTTCAATGTCATTAAATGTCTGTAAAACAGCTGGTAAAACAGCTGCTTCCCCTTTGAAAAACATAGCAGAGCTAATTATATATCAACATTTTTACCGAGTTGTAACATTTTCTGAAATTGCTCATATGTTTTCTCAGAAGTTCTTTCATTTTTCATTCTTACCTCGTAATATCTTATTGTCAACGGGGCATTCTTTTCAGCATACGAAGCAGTTTTTAAATGCAGTTTTGACAGCAGAGCTGTAGCAGTTAGAGAACTAGGTGGCTTGCTATTGTTTTTTGTTTTTTTGTTTTTGTTTTTTTTGTGTCTTTTTTCACATGGGACAGATTTTTTCTCCATCTTCATAATAATGGTCATTGTAAAAGACTCAACACAACAGTCACTGACAATGCACTGACATGTAAAGAAACTACAGGGAATCGCAGTTCTCAAATCACTAAAACAAAAAACTAATGGAGAAATTACGCGGACGTCACAAGTACAAACTAGCGTGGTCGTGACGAAGGTTTTGTTTATGGGGGTATAATTGTGCAAAACATTTCACGGCATTCGCTGCTTAGCAGGTATTTTGTACTTTGTATACCAGAAAATATTGAAATCTTTTGCAAAAAACCTTTTATGTGTTCCAAGTCAATACTATCTTTTCACGTGGTTTTTATTATTCTGAAAATGAATTACACAATTTACATTGACATGCATTAATAGTTATTTTAAGCACCCCTAATTAATTTTTTCGCGTTTCAAAATTAAGAAATCTATTTGAAAAGATTTTATAACAATCAAACTCGATGTAAAGCTCGTGTTCACAGACGTTCGTTAAGACAGGTTTAATGTGTAATTATACCGCGGTGAAGAAAAAGAGCGCGAATAAATAGTAACAAAATATGACGACTCGGTGGCTGCTGGGACGTGTCTGGGAAAGAGTGTGAAGGATGCATCAAAACGAGTTGTATTTCCATATTGTTTGGCTATCAAAAGCTGGTTATGTTGTTTGTGTTATAATAGTGATAGATCATGAGTCTTATGTGGACAGGTAGTACACGCGTCCCCAAATCCAGTGCAAAGCACGCACATCTATGATCTGTCGCTATGATAATACGCAATTATTCTATTACAAGAGGAGTTGTAACATTCATGAGGCTACTCACTGTGTTGCTGTAGATGTATTTTGTCACAATTGTTGCTACAAGTGAAAGATTTTGTGCGAGTCTTAGGAAAAAAAAACACCAAGGCTATATAACTCTGAAAAGACATTTTTGGGGAAATCTTACCCACGTAAATGCAATATTTTCAGTGGAAAAGAAAACAACAAACACAAATGACACCCCAAACAAATCTTCTAGTAGATTTATAGGTGGATTTCTGTTTTCCTAAAGCAAATTTATTAGAAATCGACACCCCATTATTAAATCTCTGTCACTCTAGGGCAAAGATTAATACCATCTCTTCAGATGTGATGGTATTTTTTCATGCCTCTCTGAAATTCGCCTCGATCAGTCAAAAACACCCAGCGAGTTCGAAAGTGGTACAGAATACAAACAGACCGGGTTAAAAAAAAACAGCCCACATAAATTTGAGTGAAATTTTGTTACTGCTTCAAGATCAAATTAACCAACATCAGAATTATTAAAGCTTAGGTGAGCCGTGATGTGCTGAATATATAGAAAATATAGAGAAATGTTTGTTTTATGTATTTATTTCACGAATAATATTTCAAAGTTCATAATTTTGTACAGAAAAACTAGCTTTTGGGGAGGAATCAAATTGGACAGATAATATTTTCCTCATTTATTTACCTAATGATTTCTATCACTTTAAATGTTTTGCATATTCAATTTACAATCCCTTCAAGAAATCTAATTACTTACATTGCAAAAATAAATAATCAAATTAATAAAATAAATGCATCGGTTTTTATGTTTCTGTACAAACCTTTCCTAACTGATTTTGTCGTTAGTTTTTTTTTTGTGATTTTATCACAGCTCTGGCCCTATAGCTAGCGGCATTAATTCTGCATGCGGTTGTATTTGAAACTACAGTTTTATATTTCATACAATAAATTTTTTGTGACCCGCTTATCTAACCACATGAAACTATTGGGTTTTATCTGTAAAGTTCAACAAAGTTTGTTACCAGAAATAGAATACTGCACAAGCAAAAGAGGGTGTGGCAAAATTCTTCGATCGCGGTACTGTACGGCATTAACTGTTTCGCAGCAACGCTAGACAACCTGCTACGCTACAGTTAAATTGCTTCCTGCAGACTTCGTGACTACAGTTTGCTGGCCAAGACTGCTATTTAATTAGATAATATACCCTTAATTAGTTAAATAACAAATTAGCTGCAGTAAATATTGTTAGGTCTCACCAGAGAATTTATATTTTATTATGTGTGTGCGAATTGGGATTTTCTTAAGATAGGAAGTGGATAGAGGAGTTCAAAGAATTTCAGATGTTAGACGAGGGGTGGGATAAGGAGGTGTCAAGGGCAGGATTTGTATCAAATGGCAAATTTTCATATAATTTTAGCTGACATTTTAAGCATAAAGGTTAGAACAGTGACAGTCCAAACCCCGTCCCATTCGATCTCGGACAAGTCAAAACACACGCTCATTTGCCTGTACCAAGGCATGGATCGTTAGGGGCTCATATCAATATGACTTGGGATCAGTGAGATTGGGAATATATCGTTTCGTTGTAGAAGCAATGCCTTTTCAAGCAGTGAAATTTAAAGAACGGGGCGATGAGGCCATAGCACTGGCAATTGCCTGTATGACAGGCCCGTTAATAGAGTGTTTTATTATCGGGCTCCAAATGAGCAAATGAGGTCCTCTGGTATATGTAAATGGCGTGTTACAGGGGGTGTAAAACAGAAAGAGCACTTTGCTCAGTTTGGCTATCTTTGACACGATATAATATAATAATATTATATCCTGGGTAGAATCGAAGAATATTTTATAAACGGTTTCCTTCTTCTATACCTATAAATGACTGATATTCAGGCATAATTTCCATGGAAAAGTGTTCTCAAAGTTCTGAAGCTCATATTTACGACCCGTGGCACGTTATTATGTAATTGTTGTCATCAAATGATACCATTCTAAAGTCTGTTTAAGGCTGAAAAATGAAAAAGGACAAAAGTTGAAAGGGTTTGGTATGAATACGCCTTGTAACATATTTTAAAAATAAAATAAAATTTAGACTCTAATTAAGTCCTTGTTTTGTCTTCTTACCAAAATTGATATTTCTCATACAATTTGAGCATTATTTGGGCCTGGTTTTCTGTAGAGAATAAATGGGGTGTAAAGAAATTGCACATTCTGTTTTTGTATTGAAATTCTTCATTGGTGACCGTCAAGCCAGTGCATAACAGGTATTATGTGTTTCCGACCACTCAGTACTTTAGCACCCATAAATGAGGGCCCGTGTATTTTTATCTGTTTTATGCAATACCCATGAGTCATGGGATAAGACGCTGACTATTTCACTTACACCTAAATAATCCATAGTCGGAGCTGCCCTCTCTTCATAATCGGGTTGCCTTCTGTTTATTGTCGCGGATTCAATCTCGTCATATTCGGGTTTCCTCTCTTCTTGGTCGGGGCGTTCCCTGTCTTCATAGTAGGCGCTGCCCTCTGTTCATAGTCGGGGGTGCCCTCTGTTTATAGTCGGGGGTGCCCTCTCTTCATAGTCGGGGGTGCCCTCTCTTCATAGTCGGGGGTGCCCTCTCTTCATAGTCGGGGCTGCCCTCTCTTCATAGTCGGGGGCGCCCTCTCTTCATAGTCGGGGGTTCCATCTCTTCATAATCGGGGGTTCCCTCTCTTCATAGTCGGGGGTGCCCTCTCTTCATAGTCGGGGGTGCCCTCTCTTCATAGTCGGGGGTTCCCTCTCTTCATAGTCGGGGGTGCCCTCTCTTCATAGTCGGGGGTGCCCTCTCTTCATTGTCGGTGTTGCCCTCTCTTCATTGTCGGTGTTGCCCTCTCTTCATAGTCGGTGTTGCCCTCTCTTCATAGTCGGGGGTTCCCTCTCTTCATAGTCGGGGGTTCCCTCTCTTCATAGTCGGGGGTGCCCTCTCTTCATAGTTGGGGGTTCCCTCTCTTCATAGTCGGGGGTTCCCTCTCTTCATAGTCGGGGGTGCCCTATCTTTATAGTCGGTGTTGCCCTCTCTTCATAGTCGGGGGTTCCCTCTCTTCATAGTCGGGGGTGCCCTCTCTTCATAGTCGGGGGTTCCCTCTCTTCATTGTCGGTGTTGCCCTCTCTTCATAGTCGGTGTTGCCCTCTCTTCATAGTCGGGGGTTCCCTCTCTTCATAGTCGGGGTTTCCCTCTCTTCATAGTCGGGGGTGCCCTCTCTTCATAGTCGGGGGTGCCCTCTCTTCATTGTCGGTGTTGACCTCTCTTCATAGTCGGGGGTTCCCTATCTTTATAGTCGGTGTTGCCCTCTCTTCATAGTCGGGGGTTCCCTCTCTTCATAGTCGGGGGTGCCCTCTCTTCATAGTCGGGGGTTCCCTCTCTTCATTGTCGGTGTTGCCCTCTCTTCATAGTCGGTGTTGCCCTCTCTTCATAGTCGGGGGTTCCCTCTCTTCATAGTCGGGGTTTCCCTCTCTTCATAGTCGGGGTTTCCCTCTCTTCATAGTCGGGGGTGCCCTCTCTTCATAGTCGGGGGTGCCCTTTCTTCATTGTCGGTGTTGCCCTCTCTTCATAGTCGGGGGTTCCCTATCTTTATAGTCGGTGTTGCCCTCTCTTCATAGTCGGGGGTTCCCTCTCTTCATAGTCGGGGGTGCCCTCTCTTCATTGTCGGTGTTGCCCTCTCTTCATAGTCGGGGGTGCCCTCTCTTCATAGTCGGGGGTTCCCTCTCTTCATAGTCGGGGGTTCCCTCTCTTCATAGTCGGGGGTGCCCTCTCTTCACAGTCGGTGTTGCCCTATCTTTACAGTCGGTGGTGCCCCCTCTTCATACTCGGGGTGCCCTCTCTTCACAGTCGGTGTTGCCCTATCTTTATAGTCGGGGGTGCCCTCTCTTCATTGTCGGTGTTGCCCTCTCTTCATAGTCGGGGGTTCCCTCTCTTCATAGTCGGGGGTGCCCTCTCTTCATAGTCGGGGGTTCCCTCTCTTCATTGTCGGTGTTGCCCTCTCTTCATAGTCGGTGTTGCCCTCTCTTCATAGTCGTGGGTTCCCTCTCTTCATAGTCGGGGTTTCCCTCTCTTCATAGTCGGGGGTGCCCTCTCTTCATAGTCGGGGGTGCCCTCTCTTCATTGTCGGTGTTGACCTCTCTTCATAGTCGGGGGTTCCCTATCTTTATAGTCGGTGTTGCCCTCTCTTCATAGTCGGGGGTTCCCTCTCTTCATAGTCGGGGGTGCCCTCTCTTCATAGTCGGGGGCTCCCTCTCTTCATTTTCGGTGTTGCCCTCTCTTCATAGTCGGTGTTGCCCTCTCTTCATAGTCGGGGGTTCCCTCTCTTCATAGTCGGGGTTTCCCTCTCTTCATAGTCGGGGGTGCCCTCTCTTCATAGTCGGGGGTGCCCTCTCTTCATTGTCGGGGGTGCCCTCTCTTCATTGTCGGTGTTGCCCTCTCTTCATAGTCGGGGGTTCCCTATCTTTATAGTCGGTGTTGCCCTCTCTTCATAGTCGGGGGTTCCCTCTCTTCATAGTCGGGGGTGCCCTCTCTTCATTGTCGGTGTTGCCCTCTCTTCATAGTCGGGGGTGCCCTCTCTTCATAGTCGGGGGTTCCCTCTCTTCATAGTCGGGGGTTCCCTCTCTTCATAGTCGGGGGTGCCCTCTCTTCACAGTCGGTGTTGCCCTATCTTTACAGTCGGTGGTGCCCCCTCTTCATACTCGGGGTGCCCTCTCTTCACAGTCGGTGTTGCCCTATCTTTATAGTCGGGGGTGCCCTCTCTTCATTGTCGGTGTTGCCCTCTCTTCATAGTCGGGGGTGCCCTCTCTTCATAGTCGGGGGTGCCCTCTCTTCATAGTCGGGGGTTCCCTCTCTTCATAGTCGGGGGTGCCCTCTCTTCACAGTCGGTGTTGCCCTATCTTTACAGTCGGTGGTGCCCCCTCTTCATACTCGGGGTGCCCTCTCTTCACAGTCGGTGTTGCCCTATCTTTATAGTCGGTGTTGCCCTATCTTTATAGTCGGTGGTGCCCCCTCTTCATACTCGGGGTGCCCTCCATTAGTTTAATCCCACAAATCACGTATTGTTTAAGGGATTGTCCTATCCAAGAGTATTTCCAGATCATCGTTTACAGTCACAATAAGATATCCAGTGGGTTTGTCTGTAGGCGTAAAATCAGATTAATAAAACAAACCCAAACAAAAACTAAATGCTTTTATGTTTATTTTCTTCTTGTAGGAACACAACCTACTTCTAGACTGACACAATTTTATTGCGAAGGGCACATTTTAAATCCTTCTATGTCATAAATAAGAAATATGAACTCATATGTAAAGCAATATTTACTTACAGTTGATTTATTCAGGTTGAATTCACTAGCCCAATCTTCAGTCGTGGCTTTATTTTATGTAACATATAAACAATCACAGGGTAATAAAGATAAAGGCTAACGATAAAGAGTCCAGTCTGTGATACTCACTTAAACTGATATACCACACAGTAAAACCTGAAAACTCGGCAAACCTGTATGATATGGACAATTCTCTCATTCGGACAAAATATCTCAGTCCATTTTAATTTTTCCTTTTGTTTCTGGATACTAACTCCTCCCTGTTCCGAATTTTTTCAGACCCAGTTGTAGTTTTTTTACTGTATGAATTACCCATATAATTTGATCTTGGAATGCTTTCTCTCCTAAATAATGTAAAACGAGAAGCTCATTCCGCTAGCGAAATGTTAAACACTTGACAAAAATTAAAACGCAAAAATACTTCCTTCAATGGATTATTTCTTGAATAATATATTGCAAGCAACGCAGCTTGAATACGTCTTATAAGCCGAGTAGTGTTTGGTTTCTGTTGACTTAAGGTTTTATTGACTGATCTAGCATACTCCGTGTTAGCTATTTACGCAGTGAGAGCTCACACAAAGCTCACTGTGCAACTGTGTGTGATGTGGGTTAAATGCTACGCATTTACTTGCAAAAAATACACTCTTTTCACATGGCGTTTTAACAAAGAAAACGAAATAAAAGACGAAAATAAAAAGTGACATGCACATGTTCAGATCAAACTCTTCATAAGTCCCAAGTTTCATGGTCGTAGGGCCAATAGTGTCAGAGGAGAAGAAGACACAAAAAATCGGAAAAAGTGTCAAGAAAAAAAGGACGAATTTTGCTCGCACAAATTCATATAACTCTTGCAAGCCAAAGGCTTGTCAAGTGTTAAAAATAATTGCAGTGTGTCAGCTATGACGCTACCTGTTTGTGCACTGCACATTGTCTGCTCCCAAATGGGTTACACACATGAGTGATTGCCATTTATTGAATATACGACATTTAGGCCAGGGACATGTGAGACAAAATATTTGGATCAGCGACATTTAGGAGAACGATATTATTTCCACGTTGTCAACTGCGACATTTAGGCCAGGTTTTAATGCTGCCTAATCTTTCTCCAATATCTGCATCACTATAACAAAAACATTGTAAGTGTTCCTTTTAAATTATTGCAATTGTACGTCAGATGTCTTGATCAGTCACAGAAGTACTTTTATACATTATTGCAATTATGTTAATTACAATTGCTGATCTCTAGTGATTCGAGTATTTAGTATATACTTCAGAAATTCATGGCAATTACATTTAAATTAAATGCACTTTCTGCGTAATATCCTGGCACAAGCATGTGATCTACAGGAATTACAGTGATGTTTTCAATTCAGTTTCACACAGCGCAGGGGTTTTTCGATATTTTATCGTCGGATTACAATCACAATATGTCAATTAGTCCTCAATTTAAAAATGCTGCTCTGGTTGAAAAATCTGATTTCACCCACACCCCTTGTTTTTTTAGTATAGGGTTTCTTTCTTTTTTGCATCACACATATGGTTTCTTTTTTCTTTGCATTCATTTACCAAGAACTCAAATGCATTGACATTCAGCCTATATTTGGTCAAAATGTCGTTGTCCTAAATATTGTGTTCTCAATGACTTTATGTTGCTTACCTATGTGTCAGGATAACAGAAAATTTTTGTCAGTTACACAACTGTCAGGTTTTACTGTACTTAACATTGTTAGTGATTTACTTATTTAATTAAAACTTATTTATAGTTTTACATAATACTTATATGTGGTGGTTTGGGACTTTCGTCTGATCTCCTATATATATGGACTAGACCGGCCATCGTAAAGAAACAGTAATTGGTAGTTTGTTCGCTTTTGAGCAATAAAACAAACAATAAACTGTGATCTACTGTGGGTTTAGGCTTTTCTTAAAACATGAATTAGGAACTTCGAGACACGACATAAGGGAGAGACAAACACTGGTCTATACATGCGTACAGTGTAACATACAGGGTGTCTGCAATAAAGAAGTATGCATAGACATAATAATTAGGGTAATTTAGAAAGGAAATTAAAAGTAGGTGTTGGAGCAGCGCAAGTAACTGGTACATTAACAAATAAGGCAAAGCCCACGTGATTAGGAAGCTTTTGAGCATTGTAAAAAGTTACAGTTGAAAAATTAATGCTGAGTGATGGCGCTGCTTACCACAATAGACTCTTCACACTTATTTCTAACTAATTAATATTTCTGCAACTATGCACGTTGACATGGTTCCCTGGAGAGTGTCAGAATAGAAGTGTGCAACAACCGTTACCAGCATTCCCTGGAGATTGGCAGGATAGGAGTGTGGAACAACCGTTGGCATCATTCTCTGCAGAGAGTGTCAGTATGGGACTGTAGAACAACTGTTGACATCATTCCCTGGAGAGTGTCAGTATCGCAGTGTGGAACAACCGTTAACATCCCCTGCAGAGAGTGTCAGTATGGGAGTGTGGAACAACCTTTGACATCATTCCCTGAAGACTGTCGATTTAGGAGTGTAGAACAACCGCCACCATATAATTCAGTATTATTTTCTTAATATCTTTCTGATAAAACAACCAGTTCATAAATAAATAATTGTTAAAACATACCAAATAGATGAAGTTGTTACTCATGTAGGTACTTTTGATTTTATATTGTTCTCACGAATTGAATTTTTCACAAATGGATGAAATTGTTACAATATAGAGCAAAAATTTTAATAAGAGTAAGTAGAATATAATATGATTATAACAGTTGAATAACCCTGACTGACTCGCTTGCTCTACTTTGTATCAAACGTTGCTTCATTTATTAAACTATCCATGTACAGTTAGATTGCATATTTTATTTTGGGCTGAAAATTGAACCTTTAAAAGCGTGTAATCCGTGACAGAACTGAAATAATGATTGCAAAATAAATCACAGAAACTATAAAAAAGAGCTACCAGTTGATTGGAATAACAAAATGCTTCTGAGCTTTAGTATATATTCTGCATCTCAGGCTATTAGTACAAAATGTCTATAAAACCATCTCGTACTATAAATAGCCTTTTGACTTGAAGCATGTCTGTGGTGAGGTCACGGAGGTGTTGATTCGTGTGAGTTTTATGCTGGTTTTCCCTAAAAGTCACATACAAAGTACATTTGAGTTTAAACATTTTATCATGTTAATGTTGTTTCATTGCCTGTAGCAAAGAATGCCAGCTTTATTTTCATGTTGAACTAAACACAATGCTACACCAATGATCAATTAGCGCTGATGTTTTTATTAAAATGCTATTTTTCACATCAGAACTAAGATGAAGAAAGTAAGAAGCACCAGATGTGAGTTAAGGAAGGAATCTTAACCGGGTAGTTTTTGTCAGATTTTGCTTAACGTATGAATACACTTTGCCATTTTAGATAAGTGGCCTTTCGCAACATATCTGTTTCCTTTTACGCTGGAGTGTCATTACTTTTTTTACTATTAAACTTATCCCAAATTTTAAGTTAACAACAAACTTTCTTGCAAGGTATTCTTTAAATTTAAACCAAATCAATTTGAAAATAATTGTTAGTTACAGAGACTGCTGATCTTAGCTTGAATGCTTTTGTTGATCCTTTAAATACAAACGGATCTACATTAAAAAAGCGTACAACTCGCCTCATGGGACAGATTTACAGAGTTTTTATAAACGAACCTTAACAAATGGGACACTTCGCTATTTCTGACACCGAACATTCCGCGTTGTATCAAATACACGGTTTACTGTATAAAGAACACCAATATAATTATCACTTTAGGTAAACCCCTTTATAAACCTGAATATGCATTGTTTGCATTGTTTTAGCAGGAGCAGAATGCATGCATTGCATAACAACCCCTATGTTTTAGGGCAGCGTCATTCACAATTGAGAGTCAGCAGGACCTTTTGGGACCTGTACTACAAGAAAATGCAAACGATTTACAACTGGAGCTCAATGACTTTTAGCATCTCATGGATGTTTTATAACGTCGAAAACGTTGTAAAATTAAATTTCACGCATTCTGCCTGAGGGAGCATGCGCTAGTTTTTGGCCATAACTGGTTCAATTCCCCGTGTATAATATCTATGAGCAGCATAGTTCTTTTGAATAATTGCAGTGGGGATTGGCTATGTGAGTGATTACAAAACTTCACCACAAATGGGGTGTATCGAAAGTACTCACAGTGGATGCCAAGAAAATGACATAAGAAGTATGCCATTAGACAAAAAAGAAGTTCCATATGCAAATCTGAGCATAGCTTGCATGTTTTTCTCCGGATATGGTAAAGCATCGCGGTGGGATGGAATGGAGACTGGTCTCCTCAGTGAAGTGGTGTGAATTGGTGTTAATTATTTTGGTGGTGTGAATTGGTGTTTATCATAGTAAGTATCACAGTCAGAGTATAATTGCGAAAACCACACCACACCACACTGATACGCTATTACTTCGCATGTGTTCACTTTTCCACTGAGTTTTTTTACCACAAGCGTCTTTTGTCCACAGTCAACCAATAGGCCAAGCATTATCACGATAATAGGAAGCTCTATTGCTTGGTGTGCATTGTTTGGCGTTTTGTTTGCAAAACAGTGATTCACAGATTTAGTTGTTATTTCTTTCCGGTGTCAAAAGCATTAAGGAAACCTAAAGTATTTATTCGACAAAGAAATATGTAGCACATTATATCTGTAATTACTCTTGTTAACAGTAAACATCATTATGTTGCTGTTACTTCTTGACCCGTGAGTTCTTTCTTCAACATCGAGTGCCTTAGCCAAGGCCCACTGGGAAATAACATAATAACATGCCGGGATAATATATACAGTAAAATTTCATTATTGACAAACCCTGAAATACCGGACAACTGCCAATTCCGAACCAGAATTCTCAGTCCCTTTTTTTTCCCCAATTGTTTACATGACCCCTGATATACCTGACACCTCTATATACCGGACAAAATCCGCCAGTACCCCCGTTGTCCGCTGTAGGCAGATTTTACTGCAGTTCATTGTTGCCAAGAAAACTATATCTTAGAAATAAATATGGAATATCTCTTGTTCTAAATTCTCTTTGTATTTTCCGTGTCTTCTTTCCTGAACCGGGGTTATTTGAAGTGTATCCGGGCTTTGAAGTGTATTTTCACGGCATAAAGTATATATCAGATATATATATATATATATATATATATATATATATATATATATATATATATATATATATATATATATATATATATATATATATATCTGGTGACGTGTCAAGGTCTATTTGTTATTTTTGCTACCCTGATGGCACTCTATGTCAAAGGTGCCGCTAGCAACACTCCATCACAGAAGCTCCACTTATGGCACTTTCTTAGTCTGCGCTGGCGGTGGTGTAACACAAAATCTATGCTAGAAGCTTACATATATCTTATGACGTGTCCAGGTCTATTTATTTTTCCCACGTTCTTGTGAAGACTAACCATTTGGACTGAAGTTGACTAGATTTCAGATAAACAATATATGCGACTGAAGATTCAGGTTTTTTTCAGGTATTTATTTTTACAAACGACACCAATAATATTTAAACTACAAGAAGCCATTTACTGCAAACGAGCTCTCCTTTTTCTTGCATGAAGTTTATTTCTACAATACGAGCGCTTCACTTGCTTCCGGTATGCATGCAGCAGACAGGTTTTCTTTAATATTAACCAAGCAGATCCTTTTTAGGAAAACTTTAAATGGACGGAGTATTTGTAACCCGAACACTCGCGTAACGTCGGGCCGACGTCGGAACGGTATAAACCAGGTCGGAAAACGTCGGCATCGGCTTCGATGCATCGGTAATGCATCGGTTATAGGTTGTCAATAGTCGAATTTCCATTTTTTCTCATTCGTCGGAAGTTCATCGGTTACCGACGTTGGCCCGATGATTATTTTCCTCAGTTTAATAGATGTTGGCAAATATTCATCGGGCCGACATCTTTTTCCGACGAACTTCCGACCAATTGGGAATTTTTTTTTGGGCTAAAAATATTATATTCATATATTACACGTATTTCTCAATGCATATATTATACATACATTTTTATGCATTGGTTATACGTTGGAAATAGATTAACTTCCGACCAATGGTAAAAAAAAAATGAAACGGATATTGCATACGTATATTCGATGTATTATTTATACGTACATTATACATATATTTGTATATGTTGGCCCAACGTCTGACATAGACGTACTTCCGACGGAACAAAACTTAATTGTTTTTGAAAAAGATATTACTGATGTATAACCGACGGATTACAATAATCGCATAATATACAAATATATCACTGCATCGGCTATACGTCGGAAATATACCGAATTCCGACGAAAACTAATTTTTTTATTTGAGATATTACAAGCATGTAATATGCGTATAAAAATATACGCATATTATACATATAGTTATATTTGTCGGTGAAACGTCGGAAATATACCGATTTCCAATGGATCTCTAAATTTGTGCATTTCACGCATAACTTGAAATGAAAACTATATATATATATATATATATATATATATATATATATATATATATATATATATATATATATATATATATATATATAGCGTTGTGTACGAGTGCTCCACATATTCCACAGCGTCGGATAAAAGATGCCGATTTTGCCAACGCGTATTATACGTATTTTTTTGTATAAACGACGTCGGAAATACATCGGAAAAAAGATGCCGATATTGCAATCGTATATTATACGTATTTTTATACGTCTATAAAACGCATATTTTCCGATGCTTATTCGGCGTCGGAAATTTATCGATTGACGTTTTGTAGGGGACATTATGAAGAATCTATAGTGGAGCATTATGAATATACTTGAAAATTATCATTTGCCTCAATAAACTAGCCCCAGCCGCCGTGGAGTAGAGGTATGTTCCGCGCCTAGGATGCAAGAAGTTCCCGGTTCAAACCCAAGTAAGTACTAGTGTTCAGTTGCAATATATAGATATGCTATGTTGTATATTGATATGCTATGGTGTATGTATGAATATGTGAATTATGAATGGTTGGTAAAGGTTCAATGGGTCAGTTAAGGTAAGGAACAATTTTTTTACGTATTAAAATCATCGGAAGTTCGTCGGAAATGCATCTGAATACAAACGTATAACCGACGTATAGCCGACGGTTGGTATCCGACGTCGAAGAATTTGTAGGGATATTTCCGACGGTGGCCCGACGTATTAAAGATATATCGGCCCGATGTATATCCGATGTACGAAGCCGCTATATCTATTATGCGTCGGGCCATAGTTAATCCTATGTGAAACCGATACATCGGCCGACGAAGTTACCGATATTGCCGATCTAGTATAGATGCATTTTAGACGTTACGCGAGTGTTCGGGTACTTGGGATTTAGGTATCAAGTACCTCCAGCCTGCTTCAGCTTTCACCATTGAAGTATTGCCTCCAGCAAACTTGTTCTTTACTGGGATGTATACGTTCTTGCTAGAGCTCTTTTTTTTCGATCGCTTATAAATTTAAGAATTTCGTGTGAATCTCTGTATCGAGATCTGCAGATATAGAAAAAAAGAAAGCTCAGTCTTTCATTCTGTACGTTCATCCATGACTTTATTTATATCTGACTATTACTTGATAAGCTCATTTGAAAGTTGTAAGTGTTTTAATTTTGAGATGTCTGCAGACGCGCGGAGCAATGTTGACCCGTGACAATACCTTCTTTATATAGTCGTAATGATGTCGTATTGTCATGACTTCTGGAGGTGGCATTCCTATCAAGACCGAGTAATAATGATATGAAAAAGAGAGATCATGTAAGTCATACGTCAGCTAGCAGTCGTTTCGGGGCACCTAATGCAGCATAGAGCTTTGTGAGACTTTGTGATAACACCTCTATAACGCTGGTATAAAGACCACGGTCTCAAGCAGGATTGACTTCTGTTTAGATCTTCGAGATTTTTATGCCATACTTATTTTATGTCGGCTTAGTCCTTCCAAACATGGAAGCATTTTTTTTGGTGCAGTAATGTCTGTAAAATTGACATAAAATTGATGTAAAAACTGACCTTTGCTAACATTAGCAATAAGCAGTCCCCATTTATCAGTCCCTGTTCTTAGCTGTAAGGCGCAATCATTTCCCTACTAAAGTCTTTCACCCAGGATCCTGGTTTCTCTGTATTCGCCGTTGTTTTGGTAAGAGAGCTCTCACTCAACTCTCTTCTTCACAGAAGCGATTTCGCGGAACAGAACTTTATTTAATAGATAACAGCCTGATAAATGAATAAGGGGCACAAACAAATTTTACCAACAAGGCATTTCACCAAAAGTTTTAGCACTGGTGTCTTTAAGTAATCTCTTTGTTAATCGCACACAGTTAGGACTATTCTAAGTACGAGTGTAATGCAATTTTTTTGCACCAGTATTAAGTTAGAGATTCAAGGGGAAAGCTGTCATGAATATTTTACTGGTACCTTGTTTTGCACTATGAAATATTAAATGTGAGTGATTTGTTCTTCAATTTATATCCTGCCACAACAGCAGGTGCTTTTATTCTTTCTCAGAGGGTACATTGGTAAAAAGAAGGAAAAGTATTTCAAGGCAATAACTGTGGTGTGGTAATGGCAACACTGAAATGCATAGCACTGTCTGACCTGCATACATCTAGCAGACCCCTGTTCTGCGTTTATTTTGTGCTACTTTTTTGGGTGCTTGGCCATTTAAACTCACTCTCTTCTCATCCTGCGGACCCCATATAAAATAGTAAAACTTCATTCTGTACGTAAAATTTTTTCCTGAAGCAGGACCTCTGTAGGGGGACGACCTCAAAGAGGGGGGGGGGGGGGGGAGGGGCTGGGCGTGCGTACCCGCAGGCTGAGGGCAAACAATAGCATTCTGCGCCTATAGAATGATATATTACTTTCATTATATGCCTCACTTCAGGGGTATTTTTGTCTTGATTTATTTAGTTTATAACATGGTAGCCGCATGGTAGCCGATAAGTAAGACATATTTATTCTGTTTTTCTTTTTCTTTTTTTTACCAATTTCATTATAAATAGTAAAACGCATGTAAGTACGACTATTGTTTAATCACAATCTGCTAAAAACCTCGTTAGAAACATATAAGAAAAACTCTATATAGTTTCTGTCTCTGACTTACCACCTGACTTCATTTAATATTTATACCTTATCACAGAGTGATGATCATTTTCTTTTCTTTTCTTACACTTTTCATGATTTCAATTTTATTACAAATTTTTGCTCCTCATATAGGAGGAAGATTTTCGTGAATTAGCTAAATGGAATGCGGGAAATCATCCAGTTCATTTCAGGGATTCAGTGGAAATTAAACTGCTTTTTGCAAAATGTTAATTAAAATTGAAGATGCACTTCTTCTGTCTTAAAATTCGATAGTGCAATTCAGTTTCCTGCAATCTTTCTATTCAAATAAGTCTTTTCTGCACATAACCTGCTCTAATCCCCACCGCAAGCAACAAGCCTCAACCAACAAGCCTCAGCTACAAGCCTCAAGCAATAAGCCACAAGCAACAAGCCTCAAGCAATAAGCCACGAGAAACAAGCCTAAAACAACAAACCTCAAGTAACAAGCCGCAAGCAAAAAGTCTCAAGCAACAAGCCTCAGCTACAAGCCTCAAGCAACAAGCCTCAAGCAACAAGCCTCAAGCAATAAGCCACAAGCAACAAGCCTCAAGCAACAAGCCTCAAGCAACAAGCCACAAGCAACAAGCCGCAAACAACAATCCTCAAGCAACAAGCCTCAAGCAACAAGCCTCAAGCAAAAAGCCTAAAGCAACAAGCCTCAGCTACAAGCCTCAAGCAACAAGCCTCAAGCAAAAAGCCTCAAGAAACAAGCCTCAAGTAACAAGGCTCAAGCAACAAGCCTCAAGAAGCAAGCCTCGAGCAACAAGCCTCAACCAAAGCCTCAAGAAACAAGCCCCAAGTAACAAGCCTCAAGCAACAAGCCTCAAGCAACAAGCCTCAAGCAACAAGCCACAAACAACAACCCTCAATCAACAAGCCTAAAGCAACAAGCCTCAAGCAACAAGTCTCAAGCAACAAACCTCAAGCAAAAGCCTAAAACAACAAACCTCAAGCAACAAGCCTCAAGCAACAAGCCACAAACAACAACCCTCAATCAACAAGCCTCAAGCAACAAGCCACAAGCAACAAGCCTTAAGCAAAAGCCTAAAACAACAAACCTCAAGCAACAAGCCTCAGATAACAAGCCACAAACAACAACCCTCAAGCAACAAGCCTCAAGCAACAAGCCACAAGCAACAAGTCTAAAGCAAAAGAATCAAGAAACAAGCCTAAAGCAACAAGAATAAAGCAACAAGCCTCAAACAACAAGCCTCAAGCAACAAGCCACAAGCAACAAGTCTCAAGCAACAAGCCTCAAGCAACAAGCCTCAAACAACAAGCCTCAAGCAACAAGCCTAAAGCAACAAGAATAAAGCAACAAGCCTCAAACAACAAGCCTCAAGTAACAAGACTAAAGCAACAAGCTTCAAACAACAAGCCTCAAGCAGCAAGCCTCAAGTAACAAGACTAAAGCAACAAGCCTCAAGCAAAGGCCTCAAGAAACAAGCCTCAAGTAACAAGTCTAAAGCAAAAGCCTCAAGAAACAAGCCTAAAGCAACAAGAATAAAGCAACAAGCCTCAAACAACAAGCCTCAAGTAACAAGACTAAAGCAACAAGAATAAAACACCAAGCCTCAAACAACAAGCCTCAAGTAACAAGACTAAAGCAACATGCCACAAGCAACAAGCCTCAAGCAACAAGCCTAAAACAACAAACCTCAAGCAACAAGCCTCAAGTAACAAGTCTAAAGCAACAAGCCTCAAACAACAAGCCTAAAGCAACAAGCTTCAAGCAACAAGCCTAAAGTAACAAGTCTAAAGCAACAAGCCTCAAACAACAAGCCTAAAGCAACATGCCACAAGCAACAAGCCTCCAGCAACAAGCCTCAAGCAACAAGCCTAAAACAACAAGCCTCAAGTAACAAGTCTAAAGCAACAAGAATAAAGCAACAAGCCTCAAACAACAAGCCTCAAGTAACAAGACTAAAGCAACATGCCACAAGCAACAAGCCTCAAACAACAAGCCTCAAGCAACAAGCCTAAAGTAACAAGTCTAAAGCAACAAGCCTCAAGCAACAAGCCTCAAGTAACAAGTCTAAAGCAACAAGCCTCAAACAACAAGCCTAAAGCAACTTGCCACAAGCAACAAGCGTCCAGCAACAAGCCTCAAGCAACAAGCCTAAAACAACAAACCTCAAGCAACAAGCCTCAAACAACAAGCCTCAAGCAACAAGCCTAAAGCAACAAGAATAAAGCAACAAGCCTCAAACAACAAGCCTCAAGTAACAAGACTAAAGCAACAAGCTTCAAACAACAAGCCTCAAGCAGCAAGCCTCAAGTAACAAGACTAAAGCAACAAGCCTCAAGCAAAGGCCTCAAGAAACAAGCCTCAAGTAACAAGTCTAAAGCAAAAGCCTCAAGAAACAAGCCTAAAGCAACAAGAATAAAGCAACAAGCCTCAAACAACAAGCCTCAAGTAACAAGACTAAAGCAACAAGAATAAAACACCAAGCCTCAAACAACAAGCCTCAAGTAACAAGACTAAAGCAACATGCCACAAGCAACAAGCCTCAAGCAACAAGCCTAAAACAACAAACCTCAAGCAACAAGCCTCAAGTAACAAGTCTAAAGCAACAAGCCTCAAACAACAAGCCTAAAGCAACAAGCTTCAAGCAACAAGCCTAAAGTAACAAGTCTAAAGCAACAAGCCTCAAACAACAAGCCTAAAGCAACATGCCACAAGCAACAAGCCTCCAGCAACAAGCCTCAAGCAACAAGCCTAAAACAACAAGCCTCAAGTAACAAGTCTAAAGCAACAAGAATAAAGCAACAAGCCTCAAACAACAAGCCTCAAGTAACAAGACTAAAGCAACATGCCACAAGCAACAAGCCTCAAACAACAAGCCTCAAGCAACAAGCCTAAAGTAACAAGTCTAAAGCAACAAGCCTCAAGCAACAAGCCTCAAGTAACAAGTCTAAAGCAACAAGCCTCAAACAACAAGCCTAAAGCAACTTGCCACAAGCAACAAGCGTCCAGCAACAAGCCTCAAGCAACAAGCCTAAAACAACAAACCTCAAGCAACAAGCCTCAAGCAACAAGCCACAAGCAACAAGCTACAAGGAAAGCAAAATTATAATGACTGTTCTTGGGAATCACCAACTGTTGTATATTCTGCACTTCCGTGCTTTGTTTGTTCTATATGCGGGGTTCCAGATGACATTTGGGACTGGTAAATGTGGTCCTGTCGTTCGATTTACAATTGGAACCAATTACAGGGTTCTTAAGTAATAGAATTGAAGGAAAGAACTTCGCTTCTAGTGAAAAGTGGTCCTATTTGCGGTGTGGTCTGATTCGTGGGGTGATGCTATTTGTGGGGTGGTCTGATTTGCGTGGTAGTCCGATGTTTTGGTGGTCCTATTTGCGAGGTGGTCCTATTTACTTGGTGGTTCGATGTTTGGGTGGTTCTATTTGCGGGGTGGTCCGATTTGTGCGGTGGTCTGATTTGCGGGGTGACTCTGGCGTATTTACTCCCTCAGAATGCTTAGTTGGGGCGACGTGGCATGAGTAACACTACAGTGGTGGTGATTTTTCTTTTGGCTATGTTATTATTGCACGTTTTAGAAGTGACTATTTATGAACCAGTTAATAAATGTGAAAACTTTTAACTGGTTTTGTCTTACCCAGTTTTCGCTTCCTTCTTCAAGGCAAAAGCAGGGGAGCAACTGAGGCCCAGAAAAGATGCTTAAAAGGGAGCGGTATATATTACAAATACTGCCCCTTTGCTTTTTTCCCATCATTATTTTATGTACGGCCCACTAGGCATATGATGGAGCAAAACGATGATAGGGGGTGGGGGGTCTTGATTAAAAAAAGTTATTTGGGAAGGAGCTTTAGTCCCTGCAGTTAAGGTCGAGGTTGGGCCAAAGATATTGTTGATTTGTCCTCATAAAATACTGCATAAATATTAATAGCATCAAATTTAGTTCTATTACTGCTGTTATGCAGAATTTCATAAACTTTTCCTCGCCCCAGGAATCTTGCAGGGCAAAGGTGCGAGTTTTGAGGTTGAAGAGGGGAAGGTTTTCGAAAACGCACCGGTAATGCCCAAAATGTTACATGTACGGTTGAATACAGGAAAGGACTACACTCCACATGGGTCCACCTTATAAAGGAGATAATTCTACTCACCAGAAACTGTCCGGGGTTAAGGGGAATGAGGGTGGGGGCGGAGTTGAGAGTGCAGAGTTTAACAGAGTACGAGGACTCAGTAATATATCAAAGAACAAAAAACGTACGATTTTGAAATTTCAGTACTTTTGTTCCTGGCATTGCAGGCAGAATTTTTGTTACATACATGTAAAAAGCAATTCCTGTAGCATACATCTACACATTTTGAATAAGCAAGGATGTGTTAGTCATGGTTCATTTCACACAGCAAAAAGGCCACACAAAATAGCGAGTCACAATATTTAATAACAGAGGTGTCAGCTCTTCGACGAGGGCTTGGCGTAGCTGTGGCAACGGCCTTATGCATCCCAAAGTGCCTTATGGGCGACGAATTGGGCGAAAACGCCGGCCTCGGCAAGATTGCAATGCCAATGAGCTCTGGCGTGGTCTTGCTGGGAAATGAAACTGTCTTGCTGCACGATTGGAATAACGCAAGGCTGCAGGATATTGCCAAGATGTTGCTATGCTGTAAGAGCCCCTTCCACGAAACGCAGTTCCGTTCTTAAGTCATACAATATTCTACCCCAGACCATAACACTTTGTGGGCCAAAACAATCTCGTTCGGCAAAAGGTTCGCCAAAACCATTCAAATCGAAAAATAACCGACAACAATAATCGGGCGTTTCTTCTGTTGCTGAGAATACTAAAGCAAGTGCCGGAGGGGTGCCTGGGGTGAAATGCCGGGGGAGTGCCGGGGGCGGAGTGCCAAGAGAAGTGCAGGGGGAGTGCCGGTGGGGGAGTGCCGGGGGTACCGGGGGAGTGCCAGGGGAAGTGCCGGGGGCGGAGTGCCTGGGGGAGTGCCGGGGGGCGGAGAGCCGGGGGAGTGTCGCGGTGAGTGCCGGGGGTGCCGGTGGAGTGCGGGGGGCGGAGTGCCGAGGGGGAGTGCCGGGGGCGGAGTGCCGGGGAGACTGCCGGGGGCGGAGTGCCGGGGAGACTGCCGGGGGCGGAGTGCCGGGGGCAGTGCCGGGGGGGGAGTGCCGGGGGGACGGAGTGCCGGGAGCAGTGCCGGGGAAGTGCCGGGGGTACTGGGGGAGCGCCCGGGGAGGCGGAGTGAGACATGCTTTTATCTGGCATAGCGCTCGCTTCGCAGCTAAATTTGAATCTGACAGCAGCTACATAACACAGAGTGCAGTGCAATGTTAATTTGTATTAATGCTGTATTAATTTCTAAAACGCACATGGAAATTTTCCAGTCGGTAAAATCTTGCTCTAGTAATAAACGCATCAAGCAAAACAATGAATTTCTCTGTTTAAAAGTGAGTGCCGTGCTTGAACAAGTATAAAGAATTAAAAATAAAACAAGGACAATGAATGTTAATTTTTACAAATAATGTGCAAGGCGTACCCGGATGATACTTCTAAATCAGAGAGTACTTCATGTACTGGTCAACACTTTTAATATCTATCCTGTATATATTTCAGATATGCTTTCAAACATAGCCTAGACTTATTCTGTCTCATTTAACATTTTAGGGTCAATCCAGAGTCGATTTGAGGTCGCAACGTTGACCGCATTTACCACAACATTAACTGCTCATAATTTGTGATTTGTCGCGACCACAGATATCAATAATCGCCTAATAAATGTGAGAATGAAATTCCATATTAATGTAACGTTAATAAGACGTTGCATAATCGACTTCTATGCAATGTACGATGGGTGACGTTGCTTCGACTTCCACAAACTAAAATCCGGCGTTCATCAGATGCTGAGCGGGATGTGTATCCAACCTTGTGTTGGTGAGGGCTATGGGTGATTTTAAAAAATAGTGGTTTCTATAAAACATGCACCATAGGCGTATCACCTGTGATGGTTATATAGTTGTTTTTAAAATAAGCTTAATATTTTAAAATATGGTGACAGTGAGGGCTGTCCAGTGGTGGTTGAATGGGCTGCTTAGTAGTGACAGTGCGGAACGCTTAGTAGTGACAGTTTGGGATGCTTAGTAGTGTCAGTGGGATACTTAGTAGTGACAGTGAGAGATGCTTAGCAGTGACAGTGTGGCTACTTAGTTGTGACACTGTGGACTGTTTAGTAATGGTAGTGTGGGCTGCTTAGTAGTGACAGTGCAGGCTGCTTAGTTGTCATATTGATATTTGATATTTAGCTATGGTAGTGTGGAATGTTTAGTAGTGAGAGTACGCGATGCTTAGTAGTGACAGTGCGGGATGCTTAGTGCTTGCTGTGTGGGCTGGTTAGTAGAGGTAGTGTAGTCTTCTCAGTAGTGACAGTGCGGCCTGTTTAGTAGTGGCAATGTAGGCTCTTTTTTCCCCAGCTCATCTTGCTGTTAGAGTGGGAGGGGGGGGGGGGGTTAGGATGATGGGGCGGGGGCCGGTATTGGGCTCCCATCACATATCTTTAGCATGTGAACGTAAGACTTTTTGGGATGTATAGACTTTTTATAAGCGCAGAGCTCTTTTGACGATGTTGTTTTCTTCAAAAAGAGACACTTTACTTGTTGATATTCCATTTGCTGATTGATAAATGAATTGCTTATTTGAGCATATATTCTAGTTTGAACTGCTATTTATTGTATGGTGAGAATTGTTATTGAACTGACTTCACATTTTATCACCTCTAAAGGGGAATTGATAAAAAGTCTTACATTTAAATCTGTCATATTTATTTACTAATAAATGATGAATTGAAACCCAACCATAAGCAACATAAGCTAGTCCATTTTAAACACCTGCTCAATGAAAAAATTAGAATATCTGGCACACAGTCTAGATTCTAAGCCTGACAATAACAAGGTCACCCTCAGTACTGTGAAGACGGCGTCTGTACTCACGATAACAAGGTCACCCTCAGTACTTTACAGAGGGAGTCTGTACCCACAATACCAGGCTGACCCTCAGTACTGTGAAGAGGGCGTCTGTACTAAGAAATAATGACATCACAACGATAATATTACAAGTCTTGGAACCTTTTCATACACAATTTTTGACAGACACTTTGAGTGAAATCTTTATTTCGCATTTATATCACTAAGACTTGTGCTGTCTTCATTCTGCGAATAAGCTTAGGATTTGCTTAACGTTTTAAGTTCAACGCCTTTAACTAAGCAGAGTGAATCCTGCTATGTTCTTTTCATACTACTGCTTAAAACCCGGTTTAATCAATCCTGACGGATCTATATACCGTGCCTTGTCATACAGCGGATTTGTTTGGGATTTGCTTCTGAGCTGTGCATAGGAAGAGCACAACATTATTCTTCATTACGATAACTAAGTCAATCCAGTGAGCGTTCATACTGCGGATTTGCTCAGGAAAATTTTCCTAATCAGCTAATGAAAAGGACATTTCAAAGAACACGAGAACTTTTCAGAAGTGAACTTTTCACGCAAGCTCTCCTATTAACTCTTTATGGTGGCGCTTTCACAGTTAAAAGCGATACATGTTTGAGCTCAAGGCGGTAGTGTAGTCTTCTCAGTAGTGACAGTGCGGCCTGTTTAGTAGTGGCAATGTAGGCTCTTTTTTCCCCAGCTCATCTTGCTGTTAGAGTGGGAGGGGGGGGGGGGTTAGGATGATGGGGCGGGGGCCGGTATTGGGCTCCCATCACATATCTTTAGCATGTGAACGTAAGACTTTTTGGGATGTATAGACTTTTTATAAGCGCAGAGCTCTTTTGACGATGTTGTTTTCTTCATAAAGAGACACTTTACTTGTTGATATTCCATTTGCTGATTGATAAATGAATTGTTTATTTGAGCATATATTCTAGTTTGAACTGCTATTTATTGTATGGTGAGAATTGTTATTGAACTGACTTCACATTTTATCACCTCTAAAGGGGAATTGATAAAAAGTCTTACATTTAAATCTGTCATATTTATTTACTAATAAATGATGAATTGAAACCCAACCATAAGCAACATAAGCTAGTCCATTTTAAACACCTGCTCAATGAAAAAATTAGAATATCTGGCACACAGTCTAGATTCTAAGCCTGACAATAACAGACTCACCCTCAGTACTTTGAAGAGGGCGTCTGTACTAAGAAATAATGACATCACAACGATAATATTACAAGTCTTGGAACCTTTTCATACACAATTTTTGACAGACACTTTGAGTGAAATCTTTATTTCGCATTTGTATCACTAAGACTTGTGCTGTCTTCATTCTGCGAATAAGCTTAGGATTTGCTTAACGTTTTAAGTTCAACGCCTTTAACTAAGCAGAGTGAATCCTGCTATGTTCTTTTCATACTACTGCTTAAAACCCGGTTTAATCAATCCTGACGGATCTATATACCGTGCCTTGTCATACAGCGGATTTGTTTGGGATTTGCTTCTGAGCTGTGCATAGGAAGAGCACAACATTATTCTTCATTACGATAACTAAGTCAATCCAGTGAGCGTTCATACTGCGGATTTGCTCAGGAAAATTTTCCTAATCAGCTAATGAAAAGGACATTTGAAAGAACACGAGAACTTTTCAGAAGTGAACTTTTCACGCAAGCTCTCCTATTAACTCTTTATGGTGGCGCTTTCACAGTTAAAAGCGACAGTGGCGATGTTTGAGCTCAAGGCGGACTTTCGGACATCAGTCGTGCGTGCTCCATGCTGAAAGGACTGGTAGCTGGACATAAATAGAAATGAGCAATATGTTTATGTATTTGCATGGTTGTGTTAACATCTGGACCAGCGACATTTGGGAAAGAGATATTTCGGTCAGAAGTGAAAAGGTGTGATATTCGGGCTAATGTTTTGTTGTTGTTTTTCAAATTTCTGTTCCTCCAAAAAAGTATGGAGTAATATATATTATGCAGCATTCGCTTCAGGCTTTAAAATTTGTATCCCCCAAACTGAAGCCCTTTTGCAATACCTCAAAATTACGGAGGAGCATCACACTTTACTCAGAAGAAAATCCCCAAGGGACAATTTGGTATCTTATATGTTACCATAATTGTGACAAAAAACCGCGGAGAAACGGGGTAAGAAAGGTCTTGGAAGAGTGCCAATTTCGTTAAAGGGGGAGGGGGGGGGGGTATTTATCATTACTCCAGGTTCCTTATTAAAAGGGGGGATTATTTCGGAATTTCACGCCGGGTTTAGGGACTGTTTTAAAAAGTCATGGACACGCATGATAACCAGTTGGTACGTGAGTGACCCCCATTCCCCCCCCCCCCTCCCGGGAGAAAATCTTTTAATGCCACCATGTGCCAGTATCTGTGGTAAGTACCAGGGCAGGTTTTGCCCATTAGTCAATGATTACAGACAACACGTGAGCTTTTCAGAAACGGCCACATATTCTAATTACACTTACGGGTTTAACTTGACGCCACACACGCAGGACTTACTAGAACACTTTCAAACACTTTTTGCTCATCAACGATAGTTATTTTCATTATTGCAAATGGTTGCAATTACATTTATTGGCAAAAATCACTTTCTATGATTTTTTAATAATTTTTTTAATACCTTCATTTCCACAAATCAGTTTCATAAACATTTTTCGAACCAACTTATTTGCAAGTTTTAAACAATGCACGTGATAGGGGCCCATTTATAGGATATCAGACATGTGTCAGGTGCCAAAAATGACAAAAGTGACTCATCGAGTACTGGTAATGTTGTTCAGAGTTATCTCCCCCCTACCCCCCCCCCCCCCCGCCCCCGAAAAATCGAGGTTGCTTTAATAAGAACTCTAATAAGAACAACTTCCTGTGTTATCGCTCACCGGAAATGGTAACCATGACAGGTAACAGAAAGTAGATCGAAACGAGGACGTAAAATACGAGAATTTCATGAGAGCGCAAGTTTTTGCTCAGTAACTTTTAACAAATATTCATGGTAAACTACTTCTTACGTATCCTGCATCATCGACTGACTTAAGGGTGTGGGTACTCTGACGGATGCTGGCCACATCGTGATTCTCGCTATCTTGACGGCCATTCTATATTAATATTTTGTATATAACGTCGCTTTAACGACATTTATACAACGTCGGAAGGTAGACATTGTTTCGACTTACAAAAAAAAAAACCCCGACGTTGAGCCAGCGTTGATGGAACGTCCCCATTGTTTGCTAGGTTGTCTGAAGGCTAGATGTATTAACCAGACGGCAGTAATTAACAGGTGAGGCGGTGTGCGGTACGTCAGCTAGTTATGTATGGGGATGTAGAAGTGGGTTTCGTTTGAAGTAGTGCCAAACAGTGGTGACTGTTACTCCGTGCGCTTTTCAGTGTCTAGTGCAAGAACAAGTTAAAACATTAAATGTTTCAAAACCATTGCCGAAAATGTCACGCTTTCCATTTCTCGCCCGTAATATCACTGCCCTAGATATCTATGGCCTAAATATATCCGACTTGAAAGTGTTGCACTTATTGTTTGATCTATTTCACCGAGTTAAATCATGTAATAAAGTAAGTACCTGTGGCAAAGCTTTGCTTGAAATTATCCAAAATTAGAATTGATTTTTAAAAAAAGATAGAAAAAAGTTATTAAAAAAGGGAATTGACATGAAAGTTAAATAATATCACACCCAAATTTAAAACAAAAATGAAATTTTTTGTCGCTGAAACTCAACTTCAGATGAATTTGTCTATGCTCAGGTTATATTTAGTCATTTTGGGGGATTCAATAGGGTCTTTTCTGTATCAAATTCGGCCAAAATTGGAGGAGAGAAAAGCCTTATTTCTCCTAGATTACTTCAGGTTTGCTTGACAGAAGCCAAGATTGGAGTATCACAAGCCTTTTGGTAGTACTTCAATCATGGCGTCTATATCTTGATGTCATTAGTATGACGTGTGAAGCATCACTGCTTGTTGACTGGATGCCTGTCATCTGCGGTTTCCGCGTGATTCACGCAGACAGCATGCATGACGCAGCCGTTGCCGGGACTATCATCGCGATCACTCGTACTCGGAGGCGACGCATCGTTCATGCCTCGTGGAGGTAGCCCAAAATTATTACGGTTCTTCCTGTTATCCATGCGGTTATCTTTCAGACTAATCACACACGTGTAGTTTCCCTTCGTACAAGTGCCCGCCCTTCCAGGACAGGTCCCCTCCGACTCCATACACGGTAAACAACGAAATACGTGTTTGAAACCGTTTCGAAATCGGGAATTCATCCAGCAGTATACCATAGGGTTATAGCAGCAATTACTCATAGCCAACCAGTGACTTGCTATCCACAGCGTTTGGATATATTTGTAGCTCCAGATAGACCCGTGAACATCGCCGATAAGCGTTATCGTATGTAGTGGTAGCCAGCACAACCCGTAGATAATAACCACGATAATCATCATCTTCACCATCTGAAAGAAATCATAATGTAACATCAATAGTTTTCGCTTTTGAAATGAAAAGAAAAGTAATGATAAAAGGAAAGTATTCGCTGTTGTTTTCCTCTTTTCCAGGATTCGCATTTGATTAGTTGGTTTGGTCACGTGACTTACACAAGTGCTTAGTACTAGTAAAGAAAAATTCTACACTGCATGAAATGAATGTCACAGAACTGGTTTAAGCGAATCAATTTGCTAGTCAGAAAAGTTTTCTTTACCCTAGATTTAATGTGTTTGTTAAATAGTCATTCCCACCTTACACGAATAAAGTTAGTGACGGTGAGCTTGTGTTGCAAAAATACTCTTTTTCAAATAAATGAAATCACAGGTCTTTTTCACATCATAATTTGCTATTGCTATCGCTTCTTACGCCGTTCATATATAGAAATTGTAATCGTTTCTTACGCCGTTCATATATAGAAAACCGACCCCCGCCCCCCATCCCCCCTGAAATTCCGTGAAAGTAGGGCCCTTATCGCAGTCCAGCAACTACAGATGAAATCCACCGACTGTATGCTCATACCTGATAGATGGACCCCGCCAGAGGTCAGATGTTAAATTACACACACTCCTTCCTAGACCCTTATCACTTTGTCTCTTTCAGATAAAAAAAGCAATATGCATAAAGATGGGGACAGCAGTCACGGTAAATGAGAAGGAATGGCAATTTGAATTTGCCCCCTGTTTATTATATCGGCAACCACACATATGCTGCCCCCGAGATATTGGCCATCTTACTTTTAGCTTGATCTTCCATATTTTACTCTTTTATGGCTTTTTTCTTATATAGGAAAACTGTGGTGTGTTTATTATTATATAAACAGCAGGATGAGTGGATATAAGCATTGGAATGAGTGGATACAAGCATTAGGATGAGTGGACACAAGCATTAGGATGAGTGGACACAAGCATTAGGATGAGTGGATACAAGCATTTGGATGAGTGGACACAAACATCAGAATGAGTTGATACAAACATCAGGATGACTGGATACAAACATCAGGATGAGTGGATGCAAGCATTATGATGAGTGGATACAAGCAGCAGCATGGGTGGCTATAAGAAGTCATTTTTTCAAGCGTCTGTCGTTGTCAGAGTTACACACCAATAATTACCATCAAATTATTTGCCAAGTGACTCTCACAATGAGATATGTTTCAGCAATACCGTTGGCTTTATGGTGTAACAGACCTCCAGCGACTCCTGAATGTTATTATTTGAGTTTATTGTATCCGGATGGAAAATAAGCTCGGGGGCAAATAGCAACTACAGTACTTACTTACCAACCTGTACATATGAGTATAAAATATGAAGCTATATTTATTTTAAAACATGCAGCAGCTTTTATAGTAATTTCAATGCGTCACCAAGCATTGAGCTTGAGAATCATGACGCCAGTTATTTAAGTGTGCTTCTGGATGAGGCCGGGGTGAGGGCGGTGATTGAATCATAACTGACCAATGACCGGTTCATTTTCACATATACTGAAGAAAATATTGTCTAGTCGGCTGTATTCGAACCTCTCATCAACGTCTTGACGGTACCCATTATGCAGCAAAAAACCCTGTAAAACTTGAGCGGTTCCGTCCATCACTATGTCCGAATAACTTATTCACATCTCTGACACAGAATCAGGCCAAATGTAGTTAAGGAAGAGGCTATCCGCACAGCCAATGTTCTCCTTTATGAGGGCTTCTACAGTCTCAGCTGTCAGGAGCTTTTTCTTCGCCACATTGTTCAAAGCCAATGAGCACAAAGCGAGACATGTAACAGCATGGCAAAATGGTGCCAAGATGTCTGGGGTATACATCGTACGTGTTCACTGTCAAGAATCTGCAAATGCTACAGGTTTGCCAGTCATAGGCCGAGTTTAGAGGGTTGCTTTTACCCAATTACAAGCCAGGGAATATTGTGTTCTCTTTTACTTAGAAAGTGAGCCATGAAGCATAAATAACTCATAAGAGACAAATAACTAATTGTTTGGCTTCTTTAAACGACAAAAATACGATTTTCTTCAAACACAACCCCCCCCCCCCACACACACACACACATATATATATACATGTGTGTGTGTGTGTGTGTGTGTGTGTGTGTGTGTGTGTGTGTGTGTGTGTGTGTGTGTGTGTGTGTGTGTGTGTGTGTGTGTGTGTGTGTGTGTGTGTGTGTGTGTGTGTGTGTCAGTCATGAAGAATGAGAAAAATTGGTCAATTTTTTGTCCTTCTCTCCTATAAAAAAGACCGTTCTGTGGGAGTGACGTCATGTTATCTCGACGCGTTTCTTTATAGTGCATTTTTTTCTTTACTCAGCAGTGATTGAGAGAGTTAACGCTGTTATTTCTCGACCCTCAGCTTTATTTCACTTCGCTTATTTGCATATTGCTCGTTTCTGCATTGTTTAATTCATTTATGAAGTAATGTAAAGCGTTTAATTGTGGAGGAGGGAAGGGTGAGCTTGTAATGATGGATGTGGTGGGAATTGGGGTGGGAGGGGGGAGGTGTAAGCTTTTAGCTACATTGCTCATCACTCGCCGTCTCTTCGATGAGCAGCACTTACCGTGCCATTGGTATCTCTTACTAAATACTCAATGACCTTTTTTCTTAACGGGTTTCGCTACTGTTAAAGTTATCACCCTGAAAAGTACATTCACGGACCTTCGTAGAACTTTTAAGGAGATTACTCCGCAAAATATTTCCTGTTCCGTCTATTGTTGTTATATTTTAGCTGTTTTTATACAAAGGCCACAAACTGTAGCACTTTGCTTTTGTTTGTGAATAAAATCAACAGTGCAGTAATTATTGAATTATTTAACTTAAGTTCAAACATTGTATTGTCATAGATATACACATATATTTTAATTATTATACAAAAAACAGCAGAAAGAGGCGAGTTGAGAAGTTGGCATGGCGTAAACCGTATTTAGGGTGGCAGTGGTGATGTGGTGAAGGCGAGTCCTGTTGGGTTCTTGGGGCCTTGTTATGTAGTTCTGTGTCAACAGCCAGTAGAGGCTCAATATGGTTAAGTTATTGTAAGTAATACAGCAGTAAGCACATTTACCTGGCCACTGTTAAATCAAATCCAGTCAGAAACGACGACGCAATAGATGAGTTTCTGGAACAACTGTTAAATTAACTACCGGTTGAGAAAAAGAAAACAATTTAATTATCATGGGTATCAAGGGTCACATGTGATTTCCACAAAAAATCTTAAAATACTGCCCACGATTTAGGAGGAAAACACAGGCAAAATGTCCAGGGAGTAAAGTTTTGATGTAGGGAAAGAAGTCATGATAAAAATATCATAAATATTTTGGTCCTTTTTACATTGTTTCGTATTACACGGTTGATTTTGCCTATAGGCGTTGAAATTCACAATAATGAAGGTATACAGTGGAAGCTCGGCATAGGACCACCTCCCTCTGGGACCACCTCTGAATTAGGGCACATTTTTTTCAGTCCCGAATGCGCTCCATAGATTTTAATGGCTAAGAAAACTCCCAATTGGGACAACCTCGGATCGGACCACTTCGGGCCGCTTTTTCGGTCCCGAGCCCCCAAAATGCCTGAGGTCGGACCACTGTCAGTCAGTGGGAAAACCACTTTATTTTTGCGGCACATTACTTACAACACTGAACATGTTGCCGTCTTAGATATTGTTGCTAGGGATTATGGTAGCTAGTGTGTAACCAGACAGGGGCTTAGTTTTGTTATCTATACTTTTGTACCTTGTCTAAACTATAGCGGCTGACCATATACAGGCTCGATACATCTTAATTTATGTGAAGCCTATTCTTTTAGTATTTAAGACGACCCAAATGCCACCGAATTCATAATGACAATTAAATGTCAATTTAAGCACATAAAGGTAATTTAAATAAGAATGGTTAAACTTTCTCAAAATGGAAAGTAGAGAAAAGGTTAATAGAAAAAGAAAAGACATAAGTCTCAAAGACAAAATTGAAATAATTAATGTGTTTGGACATCAAACTTGAATCTGCGGTCAACATGCAAAATTTTACCCAAGTAAGATCAAGTCTCCCAAATGGGACCACCTCTGAAATAGGGCACATTTTATCCGGTCCCAAGGGTGGTCCGATTTCAGAGGTTCCACTGTACATGCCATTTTCGGCACTTAACACTTAGTTTTATTTCTTTTTGGCATATTTGTTACGTTCAAATCTATATATAAACTAAATATGCACTCATGAGAAGATTTATAATATATTACTATTTTAAGCCATTTAAAATTGTTTTACTCCACCTTTTAATGTGCTGTGACATTTGGCATAAAAATCATGTCGTCTCTTCAGGCGCAGACTTTATATTGTTGAAGAAGTCTCGTGATGCTTGAATAAAAAATGTTTTGAACTCCCTTATTAACTACCCAGTAAACACTGGGACTTTGGAACAACGTTTGACAGAGTCTCATTCGACGTCGGATGAACGTCGCGATGTACTTGTTTAATGAAGTCGAAACAACGACCTTCTTTCCAATCTTGGCTGTACAACGCCGATACTTTGATATCTATTCAACGTCAATTTCTGACGTCTATACAACGTTGTGCCAAAAAAGTTGGTAAGTTGTTGACTGACGGTCGCGACCAATCACAACCGAAGAGTAATAGAGTGGTTTGATCGGGTCAGAGTCCCAACCTCCAATCGACGTTGATGGACGTTTGGATGTTTACTGGGTAGTACTTTTCCTAATTTTCTCAATCCTTACTCGTGTAATTTCCTTGCTCTAAATTGTGAACCACAAAAACATTCAAATACATCGTTACAAGCAGAAATCGAAATCGCATCAAACACTTGTAGAACTGATTGATTGCAGATCTACCATCGCTTGTATAATAAAACATGCCAATGGTTTTTATGCAATTACGTTGTTTTTCCCTTTGATCTGGTGCTTAAAATAAATCACCAATCAGTGAGAAGTAACGGTTTGTTTGTAAATACAGAAGCCTGTAGAAACATCTACAGACACATCAACTAATCTAAACCTACTGGCCGCAAATTACCTGATACCCTAAGCCAAAACATGAAAGCCAACAATATTTGTCTTGTATTCAACAAGGTATCCCTGTGTTACTTCAGTGGTTGTTTAGCTACATTATGAGTTATAGGTCCACTAATTATGAAAATGGGGTAAGTTTGTTTTGAGGTATTCTAATGGTTAGATCTTATACAACTTATGCATAATTAATTAATTACCATATTCATATATTTATTTATAACATTTCTGAAGTACCATATTTATATTACTATATTTATATCTTAACCAATCATTTACTATTACGAATAGCAGTTGTTTATATAATATAATATGTCCACTGATATACCTTATAATTTCGGGGATGGTCTTGGATTTATTTGTATTAAGTACTACTTTTTTCATTCACAGATACCTTAATTTTATAGGATGTATTTATTTAGGGTAATTTTAAAGCCTTTCTTTCACCATAAAATCGGTTTTTAAGATACACAAGATTATATAAAACATTAAAACACTACCGTATCACGTGATATGAAGAACGTTGACAAAATATACATCTTAATTTTTATTGAGTAAACATCTGTATAATTTTCTTCTTGGGTAACCAGAATTACGATATTCTACGGAAGGAATTCATTAGGTTTATTGATTAAAAAATACATGAATGTGGAGTTATTTCCCCAGTTTGCAAAGATATGGAAGGATTCAATAGATGAGCGTTTGCTGAGGAATTTATAGTCATTGTCTTCTGTCGTGATGGATGGGCGGACATTGGTTTGTGTTATACCCAAGGTCAATACTTTCCTTGATAAACGTGCTCCATTTACGGAAGCCATCAACTTAGAAACAGCGCGCGAGCAGTTTGTAAAGGGCGTCAAAACAGGTGGCAAGAAACGTGTGTATCGGCATGAAACATGTGCATCGGCGAGCAACATGTGTGTCGGTGTGAAACGTGTGTATCGGCGTGAAACCTGTGTACCGGCACGAAACGTGTGTATCGGTAAGAAACATATGTATCGGCAAAAAATGTGTGAATCGGCACGAAATGTGCGTGTCGGCGAGAAACGTGCTTATCGGCGTGAAACGTGTGTATCGGCGAGCAGCATGTGTGTCGGTGTGAAACGTGTGTATCGGCAAGAAACGTGCTTATCGGCGTGAAAGAAACATATGTATCGGCAAGAAATGTGTGAATCGGCACGAAATGTGCGTGTCGACGAGAAACGTGCGTGTCGGCAAGAAACGTGCGTATCGGCGTAAGATGTATGTATCGGGTTTTTCTTTGAGACACTCTCAAGCTAGGAATGATGATTTCGCACCACGAAGACGAAGAATAGTTTGGGACAAGTTATGCAAGAGAGAGAGAGAGATGAAATAAACAATTACTGCATTTGATTTGTGTAATTTTACTTTCGCTTTTTTAGTTTTTGTTTGCTTATTTGTTTTTTTTTGTTTGCTTTTTTTGTTTTGGTTTTGTTGTTTTGTCTGTTTTACGCTCAAAAGATCTCTACAATGAATTTGTAATAGCATTTACGCACTTGTATTCTGCAGCCAAAAAAGTAAAACAACCCTTACTTTTCAGCCGTCCCTTTTTGCCATCCTCCCACGATTTTATGAAGTTTTTCCTTTATTAAAACTTCAACCAGTTACAGAAAACAACATTACCACACTGTAGTTACTTTTACGTTCATTTTGTTTGGTCTAGTTATTTGTACAAAAAGAACACATTACTCAGTATTATGGCAGAGTTTTGTCTCTCTACGAAGACATACTGAATGAAGTGTTGTTGCGTGGAGTATAAACTGAGTGGCCACTTCAACCGTAGGAAAATGTTTTAGTGTTTTAGAGCGCTTCTCTATATGGCAAGAACTCGATTCCTGTAACAAAATTCATTGCACAACTTCGAGCAGATATATCTATAGCCTCAAGGAATCCGCTGTTCTGCTTCTAATCAAGTGCTCAAAATAAATAGTTACAACAATATATGCATTGTATAGGCATAAAGTTTTATAAATTTGAAAGTGAGGTACAGTCATGATTGTTTTATAAAGAAATGGCAGGTATAAAATAAAATTTGTTGCACGTTAGGTGTTTAAATCATCAATTGTTGTTGAAAACAGTGGGTACGGTGCTCTAAAATTTTAACCAGTGAATGCATGACAAATTTGTATTTTGACTAAAAATTTTCAGTTTATGCTATTTTGTAAGTATCTTACACCTCTATTCAACGTTACAACTGTGCTTGTGACCATGGCTGTAATCAACCTTACCTTACTTGATTATGTGAATATATGAAGGACACAGACAAGCTTAGGTTTTCACATTTATGTTCTCTTTGACTGCTGCAAACAATCCAAAATAAAAAATCCTTAAGTATGTATTAAGTAAGAAATATTTATGAGGTCTTAATACACAAAATCCTTTTTAGTTACAAGGCATATCAGAAGTGAAGGTTTATGTAGTTGTTTTTGATAGAATAGCTGCATTTTAACACTGCTTATTTTTTACAGAGCAGTTTTAAAGCACTGGCTGTCTGATTTCTTTAAAGTTCATATCTGGACCTAAACATGTTTAATTTAGGCATCCACATTAAACATTAACTATATCAAACAACAAAAGAAACGCATAATTTTAAAACCTCAATATTTTATTCCTGGCATTACAAGCAACATTTGTGTTGCATATATGTGAAAAGCAATGTCTAATAACGGCTGTGTCCGCTGTTAGCGTTGATAACAGCGATACGCCTTTGCCCCATCGAGCTCATCAAACGCTGAATTTGAAACCCAAGTATGCGATGTCACTCTTCAATGAGGGCGAAGCGCTGGCAACATAGACGGGGGGAAGGTCTTTGGCGGCTAGCTCAGCCTAAGGCATCCCAAACGTGCTCAGTAGGAGACAAGTTTTGAATGCCGCCTGCGGCGATGTAATCCATTGACAGTCTGGCACATGAGCTCTAGCGTTGTCTTGCTGGAAAATGACGTTACTTTCCCGAACGTTTACAATAACGCAAGGCTGCAGGATATTACAAAGTTATTGCTGTGCTGTAAACATCCCTTCCACGAAACGCAGTTCCGTTCTTAATCCATACTATGTTCCTTCCCAGACCACTAACACTTTAACAGTTAAAAACGGTGCCGTTCTTGGACGCATACATCGCCGAATCCTTCACATCTGTGACGGCACACACGCGTGGGCCCATCGCTAAAATCCACACAAAACGCGGTTCGTCCGTAAAGAGAAATCTATTCTATTCTACAAGTCTCCATCACACGCGATTGGTAGTCCAATGCATCTTGCATGGCACCTGGCAGCAGTTAACGGCATTCAACGATATGTATGGCGGCTTTTGATATATTACGAGCACTTATTCGATTACCTGGACGTCCTGGAAACGTAGCGGCGGTGGTTGTCTTCGAATGAAACCTCTAGCGTAGGTGGCAGGCACGGATAAAGGGGACTGGTAACACTTGGTCTACCTGTTCGCGGTCTGTCGTGTCTAGATCGATTGTCTCTTAAACGATTTCGGAGTCGCCTTACTGTAGTTTTGTTGATATCAAAGTGTTCCGCGACATTACGTGGGGTTCTTTCGCTGTTTAGCATAGCCACAGCGCGTTCTGTATCAATTTTCGATAGCCGTGGCATCGGTTTCCGATGACTTAATTTCGATTTTTAAAGTTTCTCATAACAAAACGATGTCTATATTGTGAATTTAACTGTGTCCAAAACATTACATTATAATAATGGCTAAGGACGTAAAACTGACCATGTGACTGAATTACCCAAGGTGTTGAATCAAGTAAATTGATAGCAACAAAGCAAATAAAGGACTAAGGAAGAAAATATTGATGAAAATGTTTAGACGCAAGACGCGCAAACGCCAATAGAATAAAAAAAAATAACCGATAACATTTGACGGGCGTTTCTTTTTTTGATGCTTATATATACAACTATCTGACCCCAGAAAATAGGACTGTCCATGATCTAAGATCAAGAGGTCCTATTCTGGGGTGGTATTCTTAGTGGAATCTAAGATCAAGGGGTCCTGTTCTGGGGTGCTGCTCTTAGTGGAATTGCAACCATTCGAACTCTAACGTTTACTTTACTGGTCTCCACACTGTCCCCTTGTATATATCCAATACCGGAATCACCGGATTATGAATCACCAAAATCGTGAGATAAAACTCTCTTCCTAACATATAAGGACGAAAACCTTATCGATCACCCAGATCTGAGAAACCTATTGACATTAACCATCAAACACGACAGCTTATCATAAAATAGAAAGTTTATTTATAAAAATCTGATAAATTTAAAGATGCTTCTTGTATATTTTATAATTTAATCTAATATACTGTATCAATAGGCTTTGTCATTTTAAATAAATGGACTTATGCAACATAACAGTGTGTTTCTTTCCTGTCGGGATTGGGATAAAGTCATTCATCTGTATTTTATTATAATATCTCATATTAAGTTTTATATACACATATGGGTTAGGAATCTGTTAGTTTAGTATTTTATCTAAATATTATAAAATTAACTGTGCATTTATTTGTGTTAAAACAGCATAAATATACAATGTAGGTCTGCCAGTTTTTTTTTAAAAAATTCAGAGAACGGTTAATATATAAACTGTGCGATTGAGTTGTGCAGAGAAAATATTCCTAATATCAAATCACTTATATCCTTAAATAGACGCAGGGTTACATCGCCTTTAGCACTATATTTAACATATAGCATTAAGCTGAAGGTCGATTAATTTGAAGATAATGTCTACTCTTAAAAGGCTCACATATTTCACTTCTTTTTCTATTTAGAACAGCATGACAATTTCGGAAGACTTGTAATAAATTTATTCAGCCCAAATTAGTGGAATATATTTTAAGTGATGAAGGTGTATTTTGCAAGATGAATAAAAAGCAATTACTTAAAGTTCTGGTATCTACATCTGCTTTTTGAACACGTCACCATGTGCTCCAAGCTGCACTTTGTCATCAATTTGAAAAAGTATAGTATATTTAAATATTAAATATTTCATGTTTCTAAGGTTAGGGCTACTAACATGAGGAGTTTATTTTGTCCTTAATAGTTTACTAATCAAGCATAATAAAAGAGCAAACGTGAGCTAAAAATGCAAATTTAATTTCAACGGGCTATTTCTTGTTAAAAACCAACCTTAAATTTAAAGAGAAATTTGATGTTAAGCATGATCATTTTTTATTAATTCTAAAATTATTGCCTCATAAAAGCCCTTTCCGGTGCTCTCCGATTATGCTTATTTGTTGTAGTTTTTTCTTCGCTGCTTAAACTTCACCAAGTCTTGTTTCTTGCCGACATTGATGTGAGTTAGTCCGGTATCTAATGGCATTTCTGCTCTGCTAAAATTATCTACATTGCTGTTTATCATAAAATGCATTATGACAATATGGTTTTAAATGCATAGTGTAACACCTTTCAAAATTGATATATTTATTTTGTTATGGATTTCGTTTATTCCCACGATTTGCGTTAGTAAGCTGTTGATAAAAGTAAACTGATTGAGTATGAAAACGGGTTTCCACGGCAGAAAATAATAATGCCACAACAATAGCTGTAACATTGTTACTATGGTTAACTTACGTGTATGCTTAGCAACGGAGCGAACCGGAGGTTGTCAGAGATACATGTCATTATTTCAAAACTCGCGAAGATCATCTTACTGATGTCTTAATCAATTATCTTAAAATTTTTTTTATTTTGATACATCTTTATGATTTAGATCACTGTTATTATAGCAAACATTCTCCCACATTAATTACACTAAACGGTTTGATGGTTGGTACCACTGGAAAGCCTTGATGGTTTTATTTTTTTGAGACAACACGTTTTCACCACTTGATCGTTATCTTAAGTTTATCTGAAGTGATTGATATATGTTAATCAGATTACCTTTATACAGCTTTATTTCGCAGTCTGCAAACTAATACCAATTCCTCCCTCATTCTAATTTTAGCAATGGACACATGCCTGCCAACGCAAATTTAAGTCATTTCGGGAGATTTCCTGTAACCTGTTTACATACACACATTTTTCTTTGCCTGAATTCAAGAAAATTTATCATTTCGCTAATATGTTTCAAAATTTGATTAATTTACAATCTCACGTAACATAATAACATTTAGTTAAATACTGGTTTCCAAATGTACAGTGCATAATAAAAAGCGAAAGCAGCTGACATGAATTGTCTTTTAAAGGAAACTTTAACTTTGTTTTAAACACCAATAAAAATAAATAAATAAATATTTTTCGAATGGTCAGCTGCAAAGAATAGGTTCACAAAAGCGACAAAAACTTGAATCCTTGTTCTGGTATTGTAAAATTATTATGCGTTAATAAATATAATAAATATTGTACACTGAATGCAGCTTAGTGAAAAAGAAAGAAAATTTCCTAAATCGCTTTTGTAACTGTTGTACAATCAGAAAGGGGCACTAGTAATTATTCATTTAAATCGTCTGGTGTCAAGCTCCGATTGGTTTCCCTGCTCAAAGCTTACCATTACTGCTTACTGATCCCTTACTGACCCCTTACTGATCAATTCATATTAAAACCTATACCGAACACAGTATCTGTTGTTCCTTACGACCATTTAATTTATGTAATTCAATGCCACAGAACTGATTTATGAAATTTGTTTTAGCGTTATTTTATAAGGTACGTAAAAAGTAATAAAAATAGCAAAAATTGAAGCAAAACATCAGTTGCTATTGTTTGGCTAATCTCATTCTACACAAAAGCAACGCTATTAAAGATGCAACAGGCATGTGCCTGCACTTGAGGATCCGAGTCCTCAAGGTCGCGATTATCATCATGCAAGGGGTGCTTTTATGTTTTTGGTTTACTTCATTTTTTTTAGCACTTTAACAGCACTTTATATGAATGGTCCGTAATTGCAAAAAATCTCATTTCTGAAGAGACATCACTTGTGCATAAACGTTGTAACAGCATTTTCAACTCCCAAACATCATATTGCAGGTTCTTACTCTTAAAAAAACTTCTTGTGAGTTGCTTAATGGCAGCTCCTGCAGTTTACCGTGCTACATCATAAAAGGAACTTGCTCTTACACAGCAGTACTTAAGTAACACACTATGTTGCGTCATCAGGGTGCGGCCTGTCTAGACAGCTAAACAGGGCAGGGTATAATTAAGCGACCACTCTCACCTACCACTTGCTTCATAATTAGATTCAACTTCAGCTGCAGTAAGGTAATCATATATTGCCTGTATAGATAGGGAATTTATTTGTGTTTTGGGAGTTAACGTGGGTGTTTACAGTGAAATACTATGAATTCACAACAAAATGCTAAAAAAACAGGGTATTGAGAACAATAAAACATTGAGACAAAACAATAGGATCTCAATGGAGAACTGAAGATCAACTGAGAGTAACAGACGTTGAAAAGAAGAATTATAAGTACATATGGGAACCGTAAAATTCGAGAATGGCAACAAACTGGAAAATTAACGTTTTCAGCTTTCAGTGGAACACTATAGAAAAAGAACGCTAAGAGATGTGGAACATTCATGACGCTAAGAGCTGTGCAACATTCAGAAAACTAAGAGTTGTGGAACATTCGGGGAAGAAGTGTTGAAAGCAATGGAGTACTCAGGAAAATAATCGCAAGATCCCGAGTTGGATTCCAGCTTTTGGTAGTAAACAGTGGATGGGCGCTCGCTCCAATCGATTGTCTATCACGAAATTCAAAATTAACGTCCACTGAAGCTTTCGGTTGTCCCTTTAAAAGTAAGGCATTGGGAAAAAGAACACCAGAGAAGTGGAGCAGTGAGACAAATAAGGCTAAAAAACCTAAAGGTTTATAATTAGAGCAAGAAAAGCATAGGGATACTGCAAACAACGCCCAACTGTATTACGAATATAAATCATACTGTAAGCAATTCCTAAGATATAAATAAATATATAGACAAGGAGAAAAGCGAGCACAGAAGTAATATCTTCCATCAACCACACTCCATCTCTTAATCCATGCCATTACCTAGTTCCGTTACACAACAATGGGACTACATTGGTGGAGGGATGAGAATGGTGACACATTTAAAATAGCGGAATACTGAAAAAAACTACAAAGATAAACTGAATCTGACCATTTTAAAACATCGATTTCTATTTACTGTTTTACCAATTGCCGTTTTGCAGTAAGTGTATCTTTGCTTAAATGAATATTTATTTATGAAATTGAAGAAGGCAAATTCCTGTGTGTTATTTGATAATATTCTGTGATGATCCAAAAGAGATGAAAGAATTTTTTGTATCAGTAAGTCTTTCATTAGTAGAAACGAGGCGAATTAAAATGATGACATCTGCGTGCAAACACTGAAAAGGGGGTTCAAGTTACTGACAAACACGGCACGAAATAAAAACAGGTCTGACTTTTTTATCCAGCCTCTTGAATAAAAACCCAGAAAAGCTCATGGCAGTGACCTTGATGTGTAGCACAAAACAGTCCTTATTCATTGGATCAGAGTCTCAATGCATGACCAGAAGATGTTTCTGCATGTATTAGAGTCTGTGTGTGTATGACTGAAGCCATTATGGGCAACATAAACCTCAAGCTATCCTCCAGCATAGCACTACGCACTTATCGTGGTTCCAGAAATATTATAATAGATCATATCAGCAGGTACCGCATTTTAATTGTGACATTAAGATTATATCTTTCACACCATAAGCAGTGTAGTTCACCTGTCGTGCCTGTAATAGTGGATCAATCTAAAAAGAGACACATAGACAGACCATCGCCCTTCCTACGTCAAGATAACGTCAATCATTCTGCAATGACTTGTACCATGTTGACACCTAAATACGTATATGTAGAAAATGATTTCAAGATGGGTCTTCCGCACTCCCAGACACACATACAGCGCGGCTGTCAGAAACAAACTCCCATTTGTATCGCTCAGGAATTAATGCTTTCTCACATGCCTAATTCTGGAGCTTGTCTTGCAATTCATCCTCTATAGAAGACTATGTTTGTTTCTATTTTCCTGTGTATTGTACAACCTGCTGTAAGACTACAATAGAGTAACAATTACTGTAAACAAGTGTATAATCTCAGCTTGCATTGTTATGCATAATTTATTTAATTTACTATCAACATATGCTCTTTTCAGGTTGTACACTTTTTTCATCAGACAAATCACGTGGTATTATTTATTTTGTGTACACAAGAGAAAGTGTTTAGTTGAAATAAATAGCCAAAGATTGGTATACTTGTCTCGATAATATATTAACATTATGCATGGGAAAACTTACTGAACTGATCAACGATACATTCATAGATAAATGGATCAATTACCAGATCAAAAAATTGATGAATCAATCAATTAAATGGATGAATGAATAGATCTATCAATATTTTTAGCAAGCCCTGAGATATTTGATCGCAAGTGTGAACTGTGGCGTGACGTTTATTTGGCTGGTACAAAGTACCTGAAACTAAGAGTAACTATGTAAGAATTCCTTATCAATCTTCTTTACAGTACATTGAAACAAAACAATGCCATGAATAGACAAATAACGACAAATAACCCCTCACATGAAATTACGCAAACCCAAGGTAATGTTTAGACTTGCGATGTTTTGCCTAAGGGTTTGATACATATCACGTCATGGTTGTTTATTGTACACCTTTCCAGTAAACTTAGTTCACATACTTCGATTAAGACATGCAGAATGGTATCCCTAACATAGTTTCTAACTGTTCTGGTACGTGCGCATGCGTCAGCCTGTCAGTTGAAGAATAATTGAAATATACATTTTTAAAAGAATGGTTGTTGAAGACTAGCATAACTCATCCTGTCTGTGGAAATTGTGAGCTGCTGTGTTGCAATCGCATAGTGTAGTCTTTTTTAAACAGAAATAGTATTGCGACCCCTTATATTGGCTAAAGACTGCGCCTCACATTTACGTCATAGACCATGATAATTGCATTTAAAACAACACGAAATCTTCCAGACATAGTATAAGAAAGTTGCAGAAGTATTAGTGAATCAACTCGCCCAATTGTTTCCTCACAACAGTTTTCCTGAAGCAAATGGCTAGAACGTGGGAATTTCTCTAACATCTTCTTCACGCAGCACAATTTGCTCCTAATAGCGACTTTTTTCACAGGATTCTTGTTTTATGAAGCACGTCGTAGAAATGTTTTTGTTATTATATCACAGCGGTTTGCAATATAGTACTGATATGATTACGGTAAAAGAGAGCCAAGTCTGAGGCTGTAAAATCATTGGGCTTTGCAGAGCTCACGTGTATTCAGCCCCTGTCCCGTAATAGAATCATTCGCAATTCTATGCTTAAGTATACACTAGCGTTAACCAGTGTATCGTTTCAGCGTGACGTCAGGCAGAGGGGTCATACATTTTTGTAGTCATAACTTTAATAAATGATTCAAGGATCAGCTTAACATTTTGTGAATAATTTCCCCAGTATAAACTCTAGTTTGACTGTATTTTTTTTATTACCAACCATGTATTTTATAACGTTTTATTACCAACAGATTTATTGAATTGGCATATATTATATTATCGTTTAGTGATTGTGAAGCCTTATTAACACTTGACAAGCCTTTGGCTTGCAAGAGTTATATGAATTTGTGCGAGCAAAATTCGTCCTTTTTTTTTTTTTTTTTTCTTGACACTTTTTCCGATTTTTTGTGTCTTCTTCTCCTCTGACACTATGGGCCCTACGACCATGAAACTTGGAATTTATGAAGAGCTTGATCTGAACATGTGCATGTCACTTTTTATTTTCGTCTTTGATTTCGTTTTCTTTGTTAAAACGCCATGTGAAAAGAGTGCATTTTTGGCAAGTAAATGCGTAGCATTTAACCCGCATCACACACAGTTGCACAGTGAGCTTTGTGCGAGCTCTCACTGCGTAAATAGCTAACACGGCGTATGCTAGATCAGTCAATAAAACCTTAAGTCAACAGAAACCAAACACTACTCGGCTTATAAGACATATTCAAGCTGTGTTGTTTGCAATATATTATTCAAGAAATAACCAATTGAAGGAAGTATTTTTGCGTTTTAATTTTTGTCAAGTGTTTAACATTTCGCTAGCGAAGTGAGGTTCTAGTCTTCTTTTACTTTCAACACCTAGGCAGTTTATTAACACTTGACAAGCCTTTGGTTTGCAAGGGTTATATGAATTTGTGCGAGCAAAATTCGTCCTTTTTTTTTCTTCTTGACACATTTTCCGATTTTTTGTGTCTTCTTCTTCTCTGACACTATGGGCCCTACGACCATGAAACTTGGGACTTATGAAGACCTTGATCTGAACATGTGCATGTCATTTTTTATTTTTCGTATAACCCTTGCAAGCCAAACACTACTCGGCTTATAAGACGTATTCAAGCTGTGTTGTTTGCAATATATTATTTAAGAAATAACCCATTGAAGGAAGTGTTTTTGCGTTTTAATTTTTGTCAAGTGTTTAACGTTTCGCTAGCGGAATGAGCTTCTAGTTTTAACTCATTTTTTGGCATTACCTATTGTTTGTTAAATTGTTTTGTTAAAAAAATGTTTAAAAATGATGCACTTTTAATCAATCTACCATAAGAGGTTAAAAAAATCACTGTTATATCTTCTGCAATAAAATAAAAGCCACAGTCATCTTGATTTGTAAAACCTTAGAAATGTCTAATGTGTCCATTAAATAACTAGCATATTCTATTGCAGAGCAATGACCGATTGGGTTGATAGCTGGGGCTTTCCGTTGTACTTCAACTTCGGCTCAATTTAGGCTTAGTTTACCTTCCGCTGAAAGCCAACACAGTTGCCTTTTATTGAAGTTGCGTCAAATTTTGACGGTGCAAGTCTTTCACCAAGAACTTCTATATGGTTAATTAAACCCTTTTCCAATGTGTGGTGTATAGAGGAAACTCCGAAATATTTATTTGTGTTTGAATGTTCTTCACACATTTTGAGATAATGAAGTGTCCATGTGTTATCGCTCTGCTGCCATCCGATGTAAACTACACCAGAAACTACATAAAAATACACCAGAAACTACACCAGAAACTACACCAGAAAGCTGTGCTACTTTGAAATAATTTAGGATTTTATTGCTTTGTAAATTAAAAAAAAATAAACTAACCGCTATCGATTAACTGCTGTGGCTCGAGCCAATATTTTCTTATATCCAGCCACACACTTGAACTGACCCGGATGACAGAATAACTATTGCAAAAGTACTTCGGTATTAAGCAAATTTTCTAAATGGTTCTTTCCTTTTCTACAGGAATCAAGATGTAAGACGTGTTTACATATTTTTTCAACGTTAAATCGACGTCGTCTAGCAACGTCAGTACAACGTCTCACACAATATCTAAAGCATATGCGAGATGTCAAAATTTCTGTGCTGAGCGAGTAAAACAACAGAGTAAAACTATACTGGTGTTACCATGGTAACCACTCCCACCAAAAAAAAAAAAACACACAGACACACACATACAAATAAATTATGCAAGTGTGCGCGTTCAGAATCTCTCTCTCTCTCTCTCTCTCTCTCTCTCTCTCTCTCTCTCTCTCTCTCTCTCTCTCTTAAGGACTTTTGACAGATTATACTTTCTCTTTACTCTTTCCTCTTATATATGAACAAACCATGTTGCACAATTCATCGGATAGCTCGAAAAAAATTAAAAGCAAATTATGAAAGGAATGCCAGGCATTAGGAAATGACATGTGATATTTGATGAGTTTCACCAGCACTTACCGATTAGCCGTTCTTTAAGGCCATGGCGAGAGAATAAAACAAACTTGAAAGTCAAGAAATATGAAGCCTGTCACAGAGGAAGGCTGCTGCTGACCCGATGTTACTTAACGAGCGAGCTAATTGCGTCACGTGTCATGTGTTGTCATTAAAAGCCTTACAGATGTAATATCTGGACTGTTTCCAATAGCAATGCAATCCAAAGGACCAAAATGTTATGATTTTAATGTTTCCGCATGTGTAAAAAAAAAGGCAATTCCCGTAAAAGGTATTTTACTAAGAAAAGTAACGGCTCATGTTGCGGTTCATGGAAATAGAAGCCGAAATCGGGTTACCAGGAACAGGTCATATTGAATCTGTTTCTGTTACATTTTCTACAGTGGCGGGTAGGGGAAGAGGGGCTGAGGGTAGCAGATAGGACCACCGGGCAGATAGCATCACCGAGCAGATAGGACCACCGGGCAGATAGGATCATCAGATAGGACAATTTTGTTTCTATGTGCTTTAGTTATAATAAATTCCATAAACAGGACGACACCGGAAATTGGACCACTAGGGATTCCGCTACGTGACGTCATCAGGATAATCCTCTGTATGCGGATATGTTACTGAGGCTCCTGCCACGATTCAACATGAATGACTTTTGCAAAATGAGACTCGCCTCTTTCGTTGGTGGTAAGATTTCGTTTGTCACACCTTCAAAGGAAGTCCCAGCTCCCTCTCCCCTCCCACCAACAACATGCATGCACATATCTGCCTGGTAGAGCGAAGCAGGTACACCGTTTTTTTTCATCTTTTAAATATAATGATGCACTTTTAAATAAAATATCTCGTGTATGTTCCCTGATTTCGTGGCTACAGAAGAAAATCCGCATAGCAAAAAGCCGCCACAGGTCAACATCCTTTGCCCCGGCGGTTTTTGTTCCTGTGGATTTTACCCCAGGCCCTGTTTTCGTTGCGTAATGAGTTCCCTTCAGTTTATTATTTAAATAATAATAAAAATAATAACAATCAATGAACTTTCAAACCAAAAGGAGCTCCATGAAACTGCTTTGGTTGACGTTTGAAACAAAGAAAGAACTGAGTCTAAAAAATACCATTTTATGGTTAAAGGACGAAAGCTAAATCGAATGGAATAGTCTGCCCACTGAACTTTATTCAGAACCAGAGGCAAAATGTTATTTGCTTGATTTCAATCGAAGTCCCCCTTGTTTGAAGTTTGTTGTTATTTTTGCGCACGCCTACTTTTCTCTAAATTCTTTTACGTTTTTAGTTGATAAATTAGGCGAATTTGTCCAATAACGAGTATCATTAGACACTCATTCTCCTTGTTCTTGGAATTTTTAAGGCCGTGGTACAGTCCTTCTGTAACATTTTTAGGCCATGTGTAGTCCATCTGTGATATTTCAAGGCCATATGTAGTCCTGTGATATTTTAAGCGCATGTGTAGTCCATCTGGGATATTTTAAGAGCATGGTGTAGTCCTCGTGTGATTTTTTAAGGCCATCTGTGATATTTCAGTCCCATGGTGTAGTACTTCTGTGGTATTTGTAGGCCATGTGTACTCCTCTGAAATTTTAAGGCCATGTGTAGTCCATCTGTGATATTTTAGTCCCATGGTGTAGTACTTCTGTGGTATTTGTAGGCCGTGTGTAGCCCATCTGTGATATTTTAGTCCCATGGTGTAGTACTTCTGTGGTATTTGTAGGCCATGTGTAGCCCATCTGTGATATTTTAGTCCCATGGTGTAGTACTTCTGTGGTATTTGTAGGCCATGTGTAGCCCATCTGTGATATTTTAGTCCCATGGTGTAGTACTTCTGTGGTATTTGTAGGCCATGTATAGCCCATCAGTGATATTTTAGTCCCATGGTGTAGTACTTCTGTGGTATTTGTAGGCCGTGTGTAGCCCATCTGTGATATTTTAGTCCCATGGTGTAGTACTTCTGTGGTATTTGTAGGCCATGTGTAGCCCATCTGTGATATTTTAGTCCCATGGTGTAGTACTTCTGTGGTATTTGTAGGCCGTGTGTAGCCCATCTGTGATATTTTAGTCCCATGGTGTAGTACTTCTGTGGTATTTGTAGGCCGTGTGTAGCCCATCTGTGATATTTTAGTCCCATGGTGTAGTACTTCTGTGATATTTGTAGGCCGTGTGTAGCCCATCTGTGATATTTTAGTCCCATGGTGTAGTACTTCTGTGATATTTGTAGGCCGTGTGTAGCCCATCAGTGATATTTTAGTCCCATGGTGTAGTACTTCTGTGGTATTTGTAGGCCGTGTGTAGCCCATCTGTGATATTTTAGTCCCATGGTGTAGTACTTCTGTGATATTTGTAGGCCGTGTGTAGCCCATCAGTGATATTTTAGTCCCATGGTGTAGTACTTCTGTGGTATTTGTAGGCCATGTGTAGCCCATCTGTGATATTTTAGTCCCATGGTGTAGTACTTCTGTGGTATTTGTAGGCCGTGTGTAGCCCATCTGTGATATTTTAGTCCCATGGTGTAGTACTTCTGTGGTATTTGTAGCCCATGTGTAGCCCATCTGTGATATTTTAGTCCCATGGTGTAGTACTTCTGTGGTATTTGTAGGCCGTGTGTAGCCCATCTGTGATATTTTAGTCCCATGGTGTAGTACTTCTGTGGTATTTGTAGGCCATGTGTAGCCCATCTGTGATATTTTAGTCCCATGGTGTTGTACTTCTGTGATATTTGTAAGCCGTGTGTAGCCCATCTGTGATATTTTAGTCCCATGGTGTAGTACTTCTGTGATATTTGTAGGCCATGTGTAGCCCATCTGTGATATTTTAGTCCCATGGTGTAGTACTTCTGTGATATTTGTAGGCCATGTGTAGCCCATCTGTGATATTTTAGTCCCATGGTGTAGTACTTCTGTGGTATTTGTAGCCCATGTGTAGCCCATCTGTGATATTTTAGTCCCATGGTGTAGTACTTATGTGGTATTTGTAGGCCATGTGTAGCCCATCAGTGATATTTTAGTCCCATGGTGTAGTACTTCTGTGGTATTTGTAGGCCGTGTGTAGCCCATCTGTGATATTTTAAGGCCATGTGTAGTCCTTCTGTGATATTTTAGGGCATGTGTAGTCCTTCTGTGATATTTTAAGGCATGTGTAGTCCTTCTGTGATATTTTAAGGCATGTGTAGTCCTTCTGTGATATTTTAAGGCATGTGTAGTCCTTCTGTGATATTTTAAGGCATGTGTAGTCCTTCTGTGATATTTTAAGGCCATGTGTAGTCCATCTGTGATATTTTAAGGCATGTGTAGTCCTTCTGTGATATTTTAAGGCATGTGTAGTTTTTCTATGATATTTTAAGGCCATGTCTAGTCCATCTGTGATATTTTAAGGCATTTGTAGTCCTTCTGTGATATTTTAAGGCATGTGTAGTCCATCTGTGATATTTTAAGGCATGTGTAGTCCTTCTGTGATATTTTAAGGCATGTGTAGTCCATCTGTGATATTTTAAGGCATGTGTAGTCCTTCTGTGATATTTTAAGGCATGTGTAGTCCTTCTGTGATATTTTAAGGCATGTGTAGTCCTCTTGTAATATTTATTCTTTATATTTCTTTCGGTTCAGTAATTTTCAGATTTTCCCTTCTCTGCTTCTTTTTTTTTTTTAAATTTAAACTGTAAAGTGTCTAACCCCGAAACGTTTCTACCTTAGAAATTCATTTCGAGGATTTCGGCGGGTGTCGACTGCTGCACGAATGCCTGTTGGTTACATTCTAGCTAGACCACGCGTGCTCGTGTCTTTTCAAGACAACACCTAAACGCGAAGTGCTAATTTTGAAATAATATCATCTTTTAATCAAACACGGAGTGAAATACCTAAATAACCTCCCTTTTTGTAGGAAACTAGTACTAATGAAAAATCACCCCCTCTCCTTTTTAACGAAATAGGCTTTAAAATTATCTTCTTGCTCTGCATTTTTCTGGACACGCATGGCAACACATAATATGCTAACTGCCCCCCCCCCCCTCCCCCGGGCTTCAAAGTTAAGTGTTGGGATGCGGGACGGTATCTTTAAGGTTAAGTGTTGGAATATAGGACGTTATCTTTAAGTTTAGGTGTCGGGATATGGGACGGTATCTTTAAGGTTAAGTGTTGGGGTGTGGACCGGTATCTTTAAAGTTAAGTGTTCGGCGTGGGACGGTATCTTTAAGGTTAATTGTTGGGATGTAGGGCGGTATCTTTAAGGTTAAGTGTTGGGGTGTGGGACGGTATCTTTAAGGTTAAGTGTTGGGTGTGGGACGGTATCTTTAAGGTAAGTGTTGGGATGTGGTGCGGTATCTTTAAGGTTAAGTGTTGGGTGTGGGACGGTATCTTTAAGGTTAAGTGTTGGGATATAGGACACTATCTTTAAGTTTAGGTGTAGGGATATGGGACGGTATCTTTAAGGTTAAGTGTTGGGATGTGGGACGTATCATTAAGTTTAAGTGTTGGGATGTGGGACCTTATCTTTAAGGTTAAGTGTTGGGATGTGGGACGTATCTTTACGCTTAAGTGTTGGGGTGTGGGACGGTATCTTTAACGTTAAGTATTGGAATGTGGGACGTATCATTAAGCTTATGTGTTGGGATGAGGGACGGTATCTTTATCGTTAAGTATTGGAATGTGGGACGTGTCATTAAGCTTATGTGTTGGGATGTAGGACGGTATCTTTAAGCTTAAGTGTTGGGATGTGGGACCTTATCTTTAAGGTTAAGTGTTGGGATGTGGGACGGTATCTTTAAGGTTAAGTGTTGGAATGTTGGACGTATCTTTACGCTTAAGTGTTGGGGTGTGGGACGGTATCTTTAACGTTAAGTATTGGAATGTGGGACGTGTCATTAAGCTTAAGTGTTAGGATGTGGGGCGGTATCTTTAAGTTTAAGTGTTGGGATGTGAAATCTTTAGTCTGTAGGAATTCGGATACGTGGCCACTGTGGTGTAATGTAACGTGCGTGCCATGCAGATCATGTGACTCCGTGGTAAAGAAAATCGCTTTACGACACACTCCATTGGAGTTCTTTCAACGACCTTGACCATTCAAACGACGTTTCATTTACTCCCAACAATGGGTTAGTGCTTTTTCTTTCGATGCGCACAGTAGAGATGTAAATTGACTTTTCTTGTGGCTTCATGGCTGATTGTCCTCTTATTCTATAAATATGACGCATTTAGTTTTAGTTTTTCCCGACTTTGTAAGCTCCTGTAATCATAAAACTCTCAATGGCACGGAGGTATTGCGGAGACGTGATGCGATTAATATACCGGGCGTTTCTGAAAAGAAGTCCCAAGTTTTGAGACAATAGCTACTCCTGAAGAAAACCTCAGTTTGTTTTAGCCCACACACGTTTTCACGATGCCTAAAGGGCATTCATCCCTCGCTGATACCGTGGCAACATTGATCTCCTTACGCCAGTGAAACGTTTAAAAAAAGACGCTGTTCAGATCTATCAGAGCCCTGCCCATCTCATTAAAATAAATATGGCAAAAAAATCATTTAAGCTTTGTGCACTTAAAAACACATTGACAACACATAACATCCGTTTCGAATATGAGGAGAATGCATTAAAAGAAAAACTTAAACCGAACGAGAGTATTTGAAGTCGGCAGCAGCAATCGAAAAATCGAAGACGGAAATCCAATTCTCGTTCAGATTTAATTGTCCGTCACTTCGGTTACAACATCCTTCAGTGCACACACATGAAAAACAAGTTGTGTCTTGAAACAAGTGCAGTTATTGCAAAGGAATCGACTTGGTCTTGGGATTTCTAACTAGTGCAATGCGGATTGAGGCATCCTTGAAATGTCAAGGACAAGACAATCATTCACAGGTATCTCTCTATCTGGCTGCTTTGTCCAGAAACTGTTTGGCTTTTTCTGTACAAATGTGATCGATGTCCCTCGCGTTTTCAGTACATAGATTATTCAGAATCCCCGTATTGACAGATCCTTGCTGACTTAGTTACTGTATAGGAAAATAACAAATCAGTATCGCTATACATCAGTGTAGAGAAAATAATGTGGATGCTTGATAAAAAGACCATTGGTCACACTCTGCTAAAGTGGTTCTTTGCTGGCAGTGAGACTACCATGTGTGACCTTTCTGTGTGGAAAAACAACTTGAAAAGTGTTCTTATTAGCGAGGTGGCCCTATGGCGACTAAGGTAAAATACGACAGAAACCACCTGGGGAAATAACCACTGGACAAAATCCGCCGGGACCAAAACCGCCTTGGTTAATACCACTGGGCAAAATCCGCATGGTAAAAAGCAGCCATACGTTAAAATCACCAGGGTAAAATCGCCACTTTTTCAAAGTATTTGTAGCTCCAATCATCATAGCAATTTTAATTGCAATTGTGAATTAAGTTGTAAGTGGGCCCTGGGCCGATAATTTGAATTGTAGGTGTTTAATTACATCTGCAGTAGAGAAAATTTAATAGTAATTAGTGAAGTTGTGCTTGATTATATAAAACCCGCATGGAAACTGCAGCTGAATAAATTGTCAAAAAAACTATTCTATGTTCAACTCTATGTTTATTTAAGTCTGTGATTGTCTTAATCACAACAACTTGCACTAGTTTAAATGCCTAATTGCAATCGCAAGTTCAATTCAGCATTGTATAGATGATAACTGATGTGGTTTATTTGACGCAGAGTTGATCTTGTGACCACGTTACTGTAATACTTAGATTTACAGAACGACAATCTTTGTGGGCTTACTGATGTATTTCTCTGCTGATATATATCTTTTCTTTAATAACATATTCGAATTTGAAATCAGAAAAGATATCTGATTTGCTTCAATTTAAAAGAATACTGGGCGGTTTTTAAGCACGCGGAGTTTGACTCAGGGCGGCTTTTTTCAGTGCGATTGGTTTTTTTTTCACTCAGGGCGATTTTCCCCTGGTGATTTTTGTCCCTTCGGATTTTGTCCTGTTACCGGTGCCACCGGTCTGGCGGGTGCTTTCCCAGTGACCTACGCCACTAAGCTGTCAAACAGTTAACTTGTTGTTTAGATTAGCTATATCATGTGCTATGTGGAAAAGCTTAGGTCTTGACTTCTCAGTGATAAAGCCTTTGCTGTTTTATTGCAAAATGCACAGCTGGATTGAACAAAGCATGTCTGTTTGAGGTCAAGACGTTTTAGGTCGCTACTCAGCCTTTCCAAAGATTTGCCGTTGGTTGTTTTTCGTTGCGACCAAATCGCAACGTCTATCCAGAGTCTTTGTCACATCATTGGATTGGGTTATTTGTTCTCACGTCGGTACAAATCTAAAACTAACGTTATCTTATTATCGCTCACCAGAAATTCAGTCGTAATATATCTTTTAAAAAGTAAGTCAAAACAATGAGAATTTAAACATAAGATTTCGAGGGGGCGAAGGCTTTTCACCCCCAAAGTGTCAAAAATAGACTTCTTGGAAAAAAATTACGTTCTACACATAATACAAGGGATGACCCGAAGGCGGGGGGTATTTTGATGGAAGAACAGCCATGGTATATAAGGAATGCATCTTTTCCTATGTCGTGACGTCCACACCTCGTCGCTCTCCCGACGTTTATCCGACGTCTAGTCACAACGTCTATGCAGCGCCGTATGTTCACTGGGGTGATAAGACTCGGTAGCTTCACGGCATTTTCTGCATGCTTGGCACATATTAAGACCGATCACCAGCGTTCACAGTTACCCACAAGGCACCGCGGCGGTATCTAGGCCACTTGTCAGCTCCTGGTGTTTTCTTGACAATTTCGCTTCTCGAAATATTCCTATAATTAAGACAGAGTGCTTGGAAAGCACCAGGAAAACCTTAAACAAGCACTCAAGCTTTTTGGGAAGTTTTCGTCTTGATTGGATGACACCAGGGAAAGTACTCCTGCTACACATCTGTATAAGTACAGGATGCCAAACTGCTCTTTTCCGTAGTACAGGGTTTGTCGAGGGGCTTTGCCAAAAAAAAAAAAAAACATTCCATACCCTTCTCTCCACCGAACAAATAACTATATCGTCTTGTGTGATTGAAATTGTCTTGTGAGTGTTATTTTTCTTGGCAGTGTCCCTCCGGCGAATATATATCCCTGTCAGATTTCTTACATTAGAGTTTGATTTGAATACTGGATTTTTCTCAATGGTAGACCGTGATTTCATTACCATGACCTATACAGGAGTGTCGGTATGACATATATGCCACTATGGGAGCGTTATATAGCTCGTAAATAATACTTTGGTGGCTGTGTTTCGCGGGTTTTGTGTACCAGACGGCGTGTCACCGCATCCAGCTGTCATAGCCACGATTTGATATCACACTGGAGTCGTTCAGTGAGATATTGAAGGCAATAAATAATAAATGACGGGATCCCAGTTAACACTGGATGCTGCTATGACGATAAAGATTGTGAAGGAAAATCCAAATATCGAAATATCATACATTCACAACGTCGCAGAGGCGTCGTACTGTGACGTTCGCAGTCTTTTGCTTATTTCATCGCTGCCTATATATATATATATATATATATATATATATATATATATATATATATATATATATATATATATATATATATATATATATATATATATATATATATATATATATATATATAAAGAGAGAGAGAGCGAGAGCGAGACAGAGACAAAGAGAGACAGACAGACAGAGAGACAGAGAGACAGACAGAGAGAGAGAGACAGACAGAGAGAGACAGAGAAAGAGATGGAGAGAGAGAGAAAACATTCGTAGGAGCAGTACTAATATTATATAAATCCATTCTACGTTTCTTTTTTTTACTGCTTGGTTTTACTGTTATAAATCTTTAACATATCTGATGAAATGACAGAATTTATTGAAAAGACGTAGGAAGTTTTAGTTCTTCCTTTAGGTCGCCGCCACAATGGGTAAATTTGCGGAACACTACGAATGTTGTAAATTATTAGATAAAAAGCAGTTCCGTTTCGCTTTCCATGGAACAACTTTATTAACTTTGTTGTAGATTGGGGAATGGACCAAGCAATTATTGTTCTGTTTTATTCGATTGCAAAGCCTTGTTTTCCTTGGAACTAGAAACCGGGTTCAGTGCAGATTCACTACAAAACACAGAAGACACATACACACACAAAGAACATGAGACAATAACTTCTGTGATAGTAGTCCCAGTCAGTTTAATAGCCATATCAATTCTTTTTAATTGGCGGCTGGTCCGAAGAAAAGCTGTTAGTCAAGCCTATGCAGTTACATTTATTGGGTATGTCGCTGTCACATGGGCTCATGCATATCACAAAGTAGGACCGTCTCCTAAGTTACTGTCTTGCTACAACACAGAAAACTTGCCGACAGCGGATAACATTTATGACGTGACCGGAAAACCACGCTCTATGGACATCTGACTGCCGAAATTACTGTATTTTCATATATTCAATATATTAGTTGAGTGTTCCGGCGTTTTTGTTGATGACGCAAGAAAACTTAATCACTACGTAGATACATCGAAAATCCATTAAACAGCTTAGTTATTTGAATTATACCGTGGATCAATGTCTGTACGGGCCGATTAATAATGCAAAGGAGCTCTGTAAATTTTTTTTAGAAAAAAGCTCATTTCGAGTCACAGTGAGTATAAAGTATTTTCGTCGGACTAAATTGTCTTCCGGTCTCTATGCGTTTTATTACGAGTACAGCGTAAGGATAATAACGTGATATAACTTTCCAAACTTTCTTTGCCATAGTTTGTATAACAGATGAGACTGTAATAGACTTACATATTTCTCATTTCATTTCCGTCTTCTAATGCCTTTCTTCTTCCTTTTCATCTCTTGATGGAAAGGTTACATGATTTGCACCTTAACACCTTAACCTTAACAGGACAATCGCGAACTGACCTGATCTTGAGTCGCACGGGCAAATATAACCATATATGTGCATCACGACAAGTATTACAGACATAGGACGCTAGTCCCACTCTTTAACTCGGTACAACGGTATAAGGTTCGATGATTTTAATACAAGCCTTGCAGTATGACTTCGAGCTTTTAAAAAGCACTACAGATCGATTGTGACCTCATTTTGGAGCTCAAAATAATGCCCGACGTAATACAATACAATACTCTTTGCCGTTTACCGTGGTCGTAAGTTTAAGGCCAAAGATAACGTTCATCATGTGTCTTAACAGTCAATCAGTCAAACAGTCTCATTACAACACACGACATAAATCTATTTGGTAAATCAAAACATTATTGTATTTATCTAAAGATTGTTAGTGCCATTTTCTATAATGGTTTTTCAGCAATACATGATCCCACTTTCAAATCAAGGCGGAATGAGCATAACATAATTGTACCCGTTCTTTGTTAAGCAACCAGTTCCTTTAAATGGAACCTTATATGTAAAATATCTGATTGAATACTTACTGTTCATATAGTGTCTCATCTACCGTACGCATGAGTTGATTCTGATCTCAGACTTCATATAACTAGCTTGTTTTTCATTGGTTGATTTGATCGAAGACAAGTATAGGTGGATGACCAAAAAGACAGAAACCTGTTTTCTGAATTTAAGTTTGAACTCAATTTCGGGACAAGATTTTTAAGCTCCAAAAGTATGACAGGAAGTTGATGTTGTCATTAACCAACAACGTGACAATTTCACAAACAAGTTAATCAGCTAATAGACACCCAGATCTGAAGGAAGGTTGGTAGTGAATTTAACGATACAGCAGACGTATCGGTAATGGTTATTGAATTAGTAAAGAGTGTAAAATAAAGCGAATTATATGAAAAATAGTTAGAAAATTACACCAGCAACTCCTCCATAAATGCGCGCCAGATTTAAGTTAAGTTAAAAGAATGTATGATCGTATCGTGTTAACTCGTTATTCCATACTATTAAGGTGTTCCCGTGTAGCAATTAAATTCCTATAAGCAGATGGAAATGAAGAAAAAAGTATAACTGCCGTATCTAACTCTTTATCCAACTGAAAACAGCTAGTCTCAGGTAGTGAAGCATTTAACCCTTGAGCAAAAAGAGCTTTAGTTGGTTCGTACTGTTAAGGGCTTTTTCTTTAGACACAAAACCCGTGAGGGTGTTGAATAGAATGAGCAGAGGATAAAACTTCAATTTGCTGTCTGTGTACCAAGTGACAACTCCGAAATTTACCTATATCTGTTCATTACAGAAAAGCTACAATCAGCACTGCATTGTGATTTTTTTACCTACAATTTCCTGCCGTAAAAACAGTACTGAGCGAGAATCACGCTCTGTTCATTCAAGTGCTAATGAAGATTTCAGCAAAAATGCTGTGCCAATTCATTTTCAAGTCCGTAGCTTTTATAAGCAAGAAGCAACATCAACTATTTAAACAGCAAAACATTTGGGAAACATCTACGACAGGACCAAGACAACTTTTTTATCTGCTATGACTAATTTCTAAATCAATAGAAGCGTGTTATCATAAACGATAGAATATCATTAATACTATACGAAATAATATGGTTATAATATAATCATAAACCATCTACAAGATCAGAAATCTGCAAGACCCGTATAAACATATTACATTATTTCTTTTATAATACAGCATTTCCTGTGGTGTTCAATAATGCGGACATGACAATCACACTGGCTCGCGTTTTATTGAAATAGGATCTTGCCTGTTGCACTACTATTATACTCGAACGGAAAATAATGGAAATTAGAGACCCCCTTTATGATTACATTTGCATGGAAAATAGCCTATCCTCAATAATTATCGACAAATTAGGACTGATACAAAAATATTCGACACTGTCTGCAAAACGTTTTTTTTTCTTTAGAATGATTGATATTCTTAACGTTTGGTCAGGATTGTTGTCTTAATGGACAGGATATCGCTCTGATACTAAAGAATGGGACAAACATCTGCATGTCAGAAAGATTTGTTCTGGTGGACAGAGATGGCAAGCCAAGTGTGTGCGCAATACACAGCCATAGGTAAAGACGGGATAAAATCACAGTTTGAACATGAACAGCGACATACAAGAAGACGTAGGGGGCGCATATGATAGACACAACCACACCTAAATAACCACACCTAAATAGAGGATTATATGCTAAACACACAAAAAACCACATATAAAGAAGGGGGGACACACTTGGTAAATACAGCCACACGAAAAGAGAGAGAGAGGGAACCTATGCTGAACATGAACAGCATGTAAAGAAGACGTAGGGGCACATATATACATGCTATGCCACATTAATGAACATGCCATATGTAAGACATGGGAAGCCGCATGAAATAAAGAACATACCACATCACAAGTAGAACATATGGGCTCATGTTATAAGGACCATAACTCATGCAACAAAACCTAAATAGGGGCCACACAGTCACATATGACAAACAAGCAAAACACATGTGGCTAACACATCAAGGTACCTATGAGAAAAGGTGGTTCGAATAGGCTGAAAAGTTGGGGACTCATTTAAGAAAGACGCCACAATAGACAAATAACAATTTGTAGGAGTTACAACGATATTGATATTGGCCTCTGGAGACTGCTGAAACTTACCCAGCATGATTGTGTTACGTTATCTGGGCCTTTGATTCAATAAAAGCGCTTAGCATTTTAAAAGGAAAATTAGATCTACAGAAGACCTGTAATAATTGCCTCAATAGATCCAAAACGAAGACACACCATCGCACATTCACATGTTACTGAAGAAAACCGTTCTTAAAATGAATGTTGATGATGACGTAAATGATCCGTAAATGACCAGGAATCTGTTATTCCTTATGTAATAGTTCACAGCCAGTGTTGAATCTGATGTTTGATTTTTTTTCGCCAGCTTCTGCAGTGTCTGCTGGTACAAAGGGGTGTCATAAGCGTAGAGGTAACACGTTCTTTCTGAAACAGTGACGATATTGATGCAACTTGCCGAACATGTTCATAATTAAGATACTTAAAAACGGCGCCACAGTTCTGACATGCTATGATAGTGCAGGTGGGTGCTAATACAGACATACAACATTGCGACTTCAGAGAAAACAACAACAACACCATTACCATCTATTATAAGTAGCCATGTACAGCAAACCAACTCCATGTACTCTTTTGCATATTGAATACTTGACTGAATTAGTATGCTTGACTGAGTTAGAGTGCTTGGCTGAGTTCCAATACTTGGCTGAATTAGAATACTTAACTGAGTTTAAATACTTGACTGAGTACTCTGCGGAAAAAATTATCGATTAATAGGAAACCCCTTAAGTAGTGCTTATTGACCCGCGTATTATCTAGCACAAGAAGCCAACTGACCTGACGAAATTCATAAATAATAAAAGCAATTAAATCATAGGTCGCTATTTTGTCTCGTTGATTGCATACTGATTTTAACTGACTGCTGTTGAAATTTCATGGATGACTTAAATAAGCATAGCTTTTTCTGTGCATAAAGAAACACTTGATATGCAGTACTAGAAACGGAATACACAACTCGCTTAGCAAATGTGGTTGGCAATACGTAGAGCCAAACACCAACCAAAACCAAACTTAGTTTCGATGAATATTGGTTGTTTTGTTGCTATAACTAAAAATCAACATAATTTAGCATACATTACAGTAGTACATAATGTAGAACCACTGTTCTGTTGAGAGACACTATGAACAACAAAACAACTGTGCGCATGTGCAAAATTCCACATTCCTTTTCTGTTGAATTGTAAACAGTGAAGACACAAGAAAATTTACAAGGAAAAATCGTTTTATTTTTACATGAATTGGACCTAACCTAGCAAATTGGTCTACAGTACAAATTACTATAGGGGAAGATGATAAAAATCATACTGCATTTACTAGGAAGCAGCAGAATTAAGCCCACCCATAGGACTGGGGACAAGTGGTCTTAATTGCAGGGTAGCCTTATGTCCTACTTTTTTTTATAATTGGAGTAAACTGAGGTGGCTATGGAGAAATGTCTTATTTAAGGGGGTTTTAAATTAGGGGTTCCTCTGTATATGTTAGTTCAGAGATGTATTAGGCTATGTCTAAGTTAAGTTTCATTTTAAAGCTATGCGTATAATGTTATCGGGATTCATTTGGTAAAGTGTTATTTCATGTAAGCTAGCTGTACGGAAATGTTCATTGTCTCAGTGTTTTCGTTGTTCTGTTGCTCTGTAGCCACGTAAAACCAACCTACCGCAACCACAGAGCAACGTTATATAAACTCTGGTAAAACGTTGAAATTTCGATGACATGCTATGCAGAATTCATAAATATGGCAGCAGACAGATCCTGGTGTGTACAGTAACCATTGTCTATATTTAGCATCAATAACATGTACAAAATACAAGAATAGGTTCAGATGTTTGAGCTTCAGATATTTTGTATTACTTTCGCTTACATGCCGAGTTAACATTTGGTATTTAGCATGCTAAATCCAAACCGTCTTGAGCCAACCCGGAGTATGATTTTTGCCTGGAATGAAACACAAAGAAAGGCAACGAGAAGGAAATGACCTGGGGTAAGTGAAATCAGCCTTATTAACCTTTTCCGTATTGAATTTTTCCGGATTAATCATGACTTGCCGATGTGAGATTACGTCAAAAGATTATAAGACATTTAATAAGCAGCTGAATAACAGGCAAGTATCTCTACCGCTCCCACTCCTCCCCCAGGCCTCTAACCGGTGCGTTCCAATGCTATGACGTCACAGGGCAGTCAGCTGCGCGAAAGCCCTTCACTAGCTAAAAGCAACTGCGCTTCTTAACTTCCATAGCAACCAGTCATCTTATTCACTACGCATAACGAGGCTTGAAATTTAGTAAACCTCTTTCAGAGTCTCAGTTTTAACTTCAATGTTGCGCCTATTCCAACGAAAAAAGCCGAACATAACATAATATTTCCCTACATCCTACTTATTCTTTCTCTTTTACTTCTTCTCTCTTTTTCCTGTTCTCTCCTCCCTTTCTCTTCTGTTTCTCTCTCCCCCCTAACCCATCCTCTCTGCTCTCTCTCTCTCTCTCCCTATTCATGGTTTCTAGAACAAATTCAGAATGAAGTTCCCGGTGCTTGGCGGATGGGTTCAGTCAGTGCATCATTCAAACCAAGGTCGCTTGACTGGTACATTTTGAACCATTAACTCATAGGACCACATAGGACGGCTAATTTTAATTATGTCTTATTCGCGGTTTAATTTTCAGGGTTCCACTCAAAACTTTAATCTTCCCTACTTATTTGTTTATTTGTATTTTAACCCTTTTGTCATCACTTTTGAATTTTTTTTCTTCGCAGTCATACCGTCTATCTTGAATTCTAAGTTGAATAAAACAAAATACCGGGATAAGGAATTGAAGCGAGACTCAAGCGAAGCCATCTCGGTACGTTACGCTCTACACCTGCCTACAGCAGAAAATTGATTGGCACATCTAATGACAAATATCGCACTTAGCAGTTAAGGTTATCCATCAGCACTACTGACTTCTCATTTTATCTCTGATTAAATGTGATTAACATCATAATTGACATCTTAATTAACATCTTAATTAACATCTTAGTTAAGATCTTAATTAACATCTTAATTAATATCTTAATAAAAGCATCTTAATTAAAATCCTTTGTTCTTAAACATAACATTATTAAATAACACAAATACTGCAGCTAAGTAATATAAAAATTATTCCCGAAAGGGACAAGGAAAAGCAAAAGCTTCTTGCTTACGCATTATAATTTATAATTTAATTTTTTTACAGGAAAAGCGTTTTATTTACTGCATGCAGCTTTTTTGTAGCAACCTTTAAGCTTGCTCAATCTGATGTCAAATATATTTCTCACTTTGGTTTTTTAAAACACATTTTATGTGCTCTGTTTTATTCTCTTGAGAACCCATAATTCCTCACTGGTCACAAAAGCACTTCCCATCACTGCAGTAAAACAAGTACAGTTTCACCGAAACGTAAACTTTTAATTTCAGTAATGCAGTATAATGATTTCTCTATGATTTAGTTGATGACTGTAATTCTGCAACCACCGTCTATCTTATTTAAACACGCCATTTTTTATTTTACTGTGTTTCTTTTATTCTGTTTTGATATACTTCGTTATTAGCTATTCTGACCTTAACTCGACCACCTTCAGTTCATTGTCTACAAGAAAGAGACTGTCTTCTTTATTAGCCCCCACCCCGGGCATTTGGCCCCGGGATTGACTATCTGCCGTCCGTCATTCGTCCATTGTTACGTCTACACTGATAACCTGTTTCCTGTAATATTGAGTACATAGATGACTTATCATAGTGAGAAGGGGCTCGTCTTTTTTATTCTAAATTTTATCCGATTTCAACGTCAGAAATGGCCTCAACCCCCTTCGGCGACTTTGCCCTCAATGGCGACTGGTTTTTTTATTTATTAAAAACAAAAGTTTTTTGTAAGTGCAACATTTATCGAGAAATTGACTCTTCAGACCTCTTAATTAAATGCCTTTATTATCACTAAATTGATTGGGATTTATCTAAATCACAATCAATCAGTATGAGACTTTTATCCTGATGATGGATTCCTGTTACCACTTGAACTCCTGCACATATTAAATAAGCCGCGTTATTAGTATTTCTGGCCTCATACCAAGCAGCCTGAAGAATGTGTCGAGGAGAGCTCGCTGTCACGGCGTTGATTACTTTCTCGCACTTTCTTGACAATGTGTATTCTCGCTAAATGATGACGTATATCAACGCCTGCGTGGGCTACTGCATCATTTGAAACTATCTTTGTTTTTATCGTGAGCGCATTACAGCGGCAGAGCAAGTGTTTTGCATTCAAAACAGGGCAAAGAGTCTTGTCGAAAAGTTCTAATTTTCTATTCACAACTGAATAATGACTTCTAGTTTTTGAGATTTTACAGCCTTTCATTGTTTGAAACTATTTTTTAATTTCATTCAACTCTTTTTCCAATACAGTTATATGTCATTAGCAAGTATCCTTTTATCAGTTATCTGATAGGAGAAAAGTTTTTTTGTTTTGTATTTTTTTGTTTGTGTGTGTGTGTGTGTTTGCTGTTGTTTTCCTGTCTTTTCTTTTAAGAAACAAATTTATGAATTGATTTCTATTAATAATACAATTACAACACACACCTAATGATGTCTAATAATATATCTATCCAGTACTATGTACATTTTTTTCTGAGTTATAAAATAATTTTGCATTTATGAATATATAATTTTCCTGAACTATAGCAAAATCAACAATGCACTATGTTTTTGTAAACCACAACTATAAAAAAACCTAGGGGTTTTGTATGTGAGCTTTGTTTAACAGGTATTTCATTATCAAGAATATTTTTGTTAATAGACGATTCAAGAAGATTCCAGAGCAATATAATTCCTTCACAGGCAACGGATGACACAAAATATCTTTCTTCAATTGACAGTAAGAGTTCTTAAACAGACGATTCAAATTTCGCAACGTTATTATCAAAAGCAGTTTTTATGAATAGATTTGCAATTAATCATACATTTCTTGTATTTTTGGAAAATGTTTCGTTTTATGAAGTTTTATTCTCAAGATTCCACTTTCGTAATGTCTTGCTCTAAAAATGCCATTCTTAGTGTTGCATAATTCGAACTGGTTTTGGAACCCTTTCGTTATTAGATGAAAAGTGTTGAGCATTATCAATTCTCATAGAGTTGATATGGCATTAAGACCCATTATTTGCAAATAATTTAGTTTTACATTATATTTATATTTTATTTCAAATGTATTCCTTGTTTTTTTTGTCTTCGTTAATCAGATCACGCAATAATTTCGTAGAACATAAGTATTCGTGTATTTTTATATTTTTTATGTTCCATATACATTGATTTAAAATATGTTTTGAGTTGCTTGGTGCAGATTTTATTGAATACCAATAAAACCACACATTGCGATAGAAATTAGACACATTTTAATAAACTTTGGTTTGCTTCTGGCAAAAGAAAACATCATTTAGCAGTATTTATGGCAACAATTTTTTTTCAGAAAGTTAACACTAATTTTCATTTTCTGATATTTTCTTTGGCAAATGCAGTTGATTCCCTTGTTATCTTATATTTTATATTTATATTTTATATATTCCTATCACAGATGTGGATCAAGGTGTGTTTGCTCTATTAAGTGGTAAATTGATTCTATTTATGTAATTCTCATCATTTAAAAGTTCGAATTGAATTTTCAAAGACTGGGCGTTTACCCCGCTTTTTGATGGTTAAAATGATTGCGCTACGGTCAGATTTGTAACCAGGTAGAATATCGACATCCTTGGCAACAAAACTAATATCAGCTGAGGTTAATCAATAGTTTAATTAGACAGTTTGCAAGATGCAGCTGGAAATGAACACAACCAATGATGTAGAATGACTTTGCAATAGCAAGCGTAGTCTTAACGTGTTTTGCCCATTGTTTATTGACATCAATAACTGTGCATTTTTTTTTATTTTGCACCGCACAAATCGACTAATGACATATTAAAATATGTTTTACTACCAATAATGTACCAATAACACATGGATTATTCTCTAAAAACCATGTATTTTGACCTCGACATATCATTACTTTCCGTCAATCATTCTGACAGATCCACCACACATATATACCAAATCAAGGCCAGACACCCATTAATGCACTTGTTTGGACTTTTACATAATTTGTTTGGAATGAACTCTGTTTTATGGGTTTATTTCGCACTACATTCGAAGTAAGCATTATGTAACTGATCTTGTTTCATTAACGCATCACAATAACATGACTAATTTCTCCACACTTGGCCATAAAAGAGTGTGGAAATACTGTTTTCATTCTTTTATTGTCATCGAAACGGGTGATGATGAGAAGATGCGGAATAAGGCTCATTCCTGTAAATGTTTTGCCCATTTTGTCGTCACGAGGTCTGTTTTGGCTGAGTTATTTCTAAATGTCGTGAGATAAGGTTTCCAGATAAACATGTTACTTTAATAGATCTAGATTATTTTTTCAGTTGGTAATAATCAACTGTCATCTACATTGCCTATTCGGTGTGAGAATAAGACGGATTTTGTAGGCAGGTAGTGTAAGCTCCATATTAAATTTTCAACAAGTCTCGAATGTTAACATGCAGATGAAATCCTACTGTACAACAGAGTGTCCAGTATTCATTGGTTATTTACTTACAGACTGGAGGCCAAACAGTATTGGAAAGTGACCTTCTGAAATTTGTAAATTAGTTATTCAAACATTGCTTTACAACTGTGACGTCTCACATGATCTTCACAATGTCCGATATCGGAAGTAAAGAACAGTGTTTAGATCCATTATTGTTCAATATTCGACGAACGATGGTCAGTGTGACCAGCAGAGACCTTTTCCATAAATCACTAAATTCCACAATAATACAAGCCTTATATTACTATTTACACTGTGGGGAGATCACAAATGACGCACATTTCATGAGATTGGCCAGATTTTAAACATATTAACCAAATCTACCCATCTGGATAAATTGGTTGAAGTGAGAACTTTATACCTTACATAAATATCTATTGTGTGTGGTGGTTTGAAAATGTAGTCCAAATTTCTGTAGTTCTAATGTTTTACTTGATAAGCTATTTCTAGAAAATCTCCAATTTGGCAAAAGTGATCAAAACATATGCTTCACATTACATGTTCCATTGCTAAAGGCATCATACGACCTCTTATACCATCCGTCCTCATCCATTCTGCTCATAAATGTCAATATCTGGAATAGTTTTGCTCATCTATTGACATGTCAGCATGTCACCTTTCATCATTGGTGTATATCTCCGTTCTGGGTGGCTTCACTTGCTTTATCTTCATCAACAACTGCTAAAATTTGATATGACTATTTTCCATATTTATGACAAGTTTAGATTGAGGTGTGGCTATATTAGTAATATCATGGGTAATTACCTTTTGGTTCTCAGATGAATTTGCAGAAAAAATTACCTCTTGTGTGCAATAAAAAAAATATATTTTCACCGAAAGACAAACGAAAATCTTCAATGAAACAATTGCTATTGTTTAAAAGAGTTAATTGTTTTTGACGACATTTGACCAGTAGAATCTTACCCGATTTGACACTGTATGCTGTTTTTTTTTTATTTTTATATCTCAACTTTGAAGTTGTTTATGAAGGATTTTGATATGCGGCACATTACTCAATGTAGATCCCTGTTTAAATTTTTCTTTCTCTTGGGTTTTCTTAAGTATAAAGAGCATTTAGTTACAGCGGTGTAAGTGGCGGTTCAGTAATCACGAATGGACGTTAAGATGCCGCGACGTCCACAAATCTGTCGTAATTAAGCCTTACATCCTGGTACTTCGATGCCATCAGTGGTCTGGCACTTCGGATGCAGTAAAACTGTGATGTTTAGAAGTTACGGAGGCGTTATAATGGCACACAACACACCAGGAAGAGACCTTACTTAAACCAAAAATAAAAGGCTATATTGAAAGATTTAGTGAGGAATTATCCTTAATGGCTTAAAGCGTTTTCCTTAAAGGGACCAACCAGATGGCCTGGGCTGAGTACTTCCTTCTACCTAACCTGGTAGCTTACGTCACCACGTCACAATTAGGCAAATGAGGACGTGTTTTAATAGTATATTTTAATGTCTTCCTTCCAATGCAGTGTAGGCAAGTGGGTCAATTCTTTTATGGAATAGCAATAATAAGAAAACAATATAAACGAATGATTTGCATCTGAAATGTAACTTTTCTCCTTCCTTAGGGATTTATCCTTGAGGTCTTACGGCGCTTTCTTATGCCTTAAGGGTTTAAGGTTTAAGCCAGAAGTCAAAAGGAAAACAATTAATCATGCTTAGACAAAAAATTGACTGTGCCTTGTGACTTTTGAGTTTTGTCTTAAGCAGTTTGAATAGAGTTTAATGACAATCACCTTAATGGCATCAATGACCATAGCAGAGACATCAGAAAGGACAAGTACCAAATAAGTGCAAAAATAGTCATTAGACGCATCCGTGAACCGGTAATCCGGGCGCATCGAGTGCACATCGAATGACCGATCAATCACAGTCAAAGCAGCGCCGAACCATTGGGATGGCACTCACAACTGCTCATTTTCGATTAATGCTGCTCTTTTCGCCATCAAATAACTCGCACAAACATAACATAAGGCTGCATCACACATAAAATGTGACCCCTGTTTTGGTTCACCTGCACCTTTTGGTTGTTGTTGAACTGATGAAGATAACGGCCTCATTGGTTTGCTTTATTTGGAAGAGATTATGTTAAAGTCTCTCTGTGGATATTTTCAAAAGAATTAATCAGTTTGGTGACTAAGAAATAAGAGTGAACTTTCTATAATACTTCAGTATATGTTTTAAACCATCCGTGTTTTACGATGCCCATCAAAACACTCGTGGAATAGACGCTACTACGTTAGTTATAATCTAGTCAATGCAGACTAATTGATTAATGGTATTCTTATTCTTTTCAACTGTAAATTAATGACGGTTTCATTGCTTGAGGGTGCTATATTACGACAGGAGGTCAATCCCTGTTACTGTAAACTAAGTCATTTCTAGTCCTTATAAGATCTACTTTTCGCATATTAAATTGTCTCCAAGGCTCAGAAACATCCGGCATCTGAACTTTATATCTCATGCCGAGAATATCTTCCTCTAAGACAGCAGTGAGGTATTCATTTAACACTTGCAAGTCCGAGCTACAGTTTTATTCAGAAAACCTTTGAAATAGTATATGATGACAAGTTACAGCGCCACTGTATCCTATACAATTACAAAGGAAACTAAACCGCTTTCGCTACCGAATAGCAAAACTTACACTTGGAGGCCACACAAATAGGATTCTGAACTCAGAATTAACCAGGAACCAGGAGGCCAAGGTCACCGAGGTACATCTTATGCATGGTCTTTTAGGTTAAAAGGATCGAGAAAAGCTAATAATAGCCCTATCTCTAACCGTTTTCGAGATAATGGTCAACTTCCGGTTTTTGCATTGACCATGACCGAGGAGATCAAGGTCACCACTGTATTTCTTACATGTGGTCGTTAAGGCCCAAAAGGTGAAAAATAAGCTCTAAATTGCTCTTAACTAATCTCTAACTCTTTTCGAGATAATGGTCAATCGTTTTTTTAAGCTGAAGACCAACACATCTGCGGGTTCCACAACGCCCTCTATCTCATACCCATGCTATGATCGCTCTCATTGTTGAGAGTTGGGCAATCCATATGCCCCATGCTGATATCATACCATGTTCCCTAGACTGCCACATCAAAGCGTTTGAATGCCTTATAATGAACTTAAATGGCATTTTTGCATGTAAAATTTTAATGAATTTCTGAAAATAAATAGAGCTGTGCCAACAAGACATGCTATACTATGTCTCTGCCAAATTTGTTCGTTCTAGTCCTGGCCGTCTCAGAGAAGTTCGCTTGACAAGGTTTTGACGAAAAAAGAAAACATGCGGAAACACTTCACCGAATCGTACCAAAGCAGAAAACTAGGCGATTGAAAATCCCCAAGTGTAATAAAAATAGGAAACAGTTTCATTTTGCGAGTTTGGCCCTTCAGATGATAAAAATAATAATAACAAAAGAAAAAAAAACAATGACTAATATTGGGATCGGCAAACCTTACTTCTGCTACAGCATCAGCCTCTCCTGGAACTAAAATTCAAAGATTTCGAAAGCAGGATCCGTGAAGCGGCATAAAATCAAATTAAAATCAGAATCTCTTTTCCAATCACTTCACATAGTTTTCAGCTTTCCTTTGCTATAGGAACTTACATTCACAACCGAATTCCGAAAGCCCCAACTTTTCACCACTTCATACTTGTTTATTAATTTTAGAGGGGACAAGAAAAAAGAAATTACTTGTGTTAATTGCCTTAGAATGACCTAGTTCGGTTAAATTTCGCGCTTCTAAACAACTGTGGAAGAGTCAAAATGAGTTTCAGAAACTGGATCGAAATGTCCAGCTTTAATTGGTGATCTGATGGTGTATTTCTCATCCAAGACGTTTCTACGATTAGCAGCTGGCTTCGGCGCTCTGACTGCCGGCTATACGACAGAAATGGCAGCAAAATGGTGAGGATTCCGTGACGTGACGTGACGTAACGAGACAACCACCGGGCGAACATGCGACGTTGGATAGATGATGTCGGATCAACATTTCAATTTGCTGCGTGTAACATCGACATTCCCAGAATACCATGACCCCACTTTTCTATCAAAATACCCCCTCCTCCCTCCCGCGCCTTTGGGTCGTCCCGTGTGTTAGAATACTTGCCAAGTCAAACGTGGGCGATAAAAAAAACTTTCGGGGTCTTAAGATTCTCATAATAAAATTATCATTTGGACTTATTTTCTAAAGGACCAACCATAACGGCTATTATTTAGTGATAATACGATATGGTTATGTTATTTTATTTATTTATTTATTTATTTATTTTCATTGTATCACCGATGTCCAACGTTGCCACAAAGTATAGAATACGATTTGATGGAAACAAAAAAAACAAACAGATGCAGACTGTTAAAAAGGCACGAAATCGGTCGACAGAAGTCTCGCCCTCAGACTTGGTAATGACGTCACAATGTTTACAGGAATGTGAACAAACAAGATAATTATAGTCTCGATGTCGTTCTTATATGACGGCATTGTAACGATTATTTAGATACAAAGCGAAGGAGCAAAGTGCAATTTATTAACAGCCGTGATGATCACACAGCATTTATTTTAATGCCCATTGCCTTTAAAAGCCTGTTACTGTCAAAGGTGGGAGGATGGCGGTGGGGGTAGGGCGCATTAAGTGGTAGTCTTTCTGCCCGGACCCCCTCTGCACCCAACATCTCCTTAATACATTTATATTAATATATTTCAATAGCTAGCTTTGGATTTCAGCATTTGAGACTGTGAGATCAGCTGACCAAGGCGCCTTCTCTGTTGTCTGTTTCACAGGACTCCGTCGTTGGTGATAACGAAATATGTGTATGTGTTGATCTGTCAATAAATGTTGACCCAAAGGTCAGCAATTTCAATGCGGTCATCATCAAACAGAAAGTACCTGGAAGCTGTGGGCACCATCGCAGTACAAAAAAGCTTCCAGCGTCAACATTCCTTGCAGCTCAACACTCATACCTGCCTCATCCCTGCAGCATCTCCGACAAGCCAACAACCCGCCCTCCTGCCCCCAAACTCCCTGCGTCATATCTAATAAGTCAACAACACAGCCCCCTATTACCCTCACCCCAGATCCGCACACCAGATTGTCTGATTCTTCGTCCATGTTGATTTTGAAAAGAGAGTTTTGTCTTGCAAAAATTACAAGTGTAATTTTTATGTTCCTTTGCACAAAAGCGACAGCTGAAATGTTCGCCGTGTAAGACTGCTCCCCCGTTCTAACGGCACAGGCATATAATGTGCACACATTGCATTGTTTAAAAACTAATAAATCAGTTTCAAATGTGCCTGATTCAATAAAGTTTACTTCTCCTTCCAATGTCACTGAAAAGGATCGCCGCGTCCTTGGTGATTTAGCCCACTCCTTTAGCATCTGTTCAAATCCTAATGATTTTGTGGTCAAACCAGCTGTTCTGTTATACAGAATATATAACTTAAGGCAGGGTGAAACTAGTGGCAAACAGTAAACAATAGCAGCAATTACGTATTTTTCGTTTGTGTATCACGCTCAGTCTTTATGTGCTGTAAGTGCAGCACAGTAGCTAAAGCTCCCCAGTAAGCAGACTTTCTTCCTTATGTGAACGTTCAACCAAACGTTTTTTTTTCATAAACGTTGCTGTTGTTTGCCTTTGGCTCCGCCAGTACCAACGTCTAATTGACGTTTCTGTCCGAGCGTTGCAAAAATCGTCCGTCTATTTGACGTTGTTCTACAGACAATGTACATACACCCAACAAACATTGTAAGGTCAATGCAACTTCGATTTGAGGTTGAGACGTCGACCCAACTTAACTACAACATTAACTGTGGTTGTACTTTAGTTGTGATTTGTCGCGACCAAAGATCAACGCCTTTGAAACAACGTAGAATAGACGTTGGAAAACCAAAGTTGCTTAGAATCAAGAAAAACGCAACTTCCGACGTCTAATGAACGTCTTTGGTGTTACGTTGAATCGGTGTCGGAAAATCGACATTGGATAGACGTTGTATAGACGTCGGACTCGCAACCAAAAACAACCTCACTGTGTTCTCACTGACTTTTTAAAATAGAGAATTTTAAGAACGTGCAAGTTTTTTCCCCACCTCCTTGTGAGAAATATTCATGGAAATCGACTTCGCACATATCGAGCGTGACCGGTTGACCAAGGGTAGGGGTACTGTGACGGTGAGGTGGCCACTCTATAACTGAGGCTGTCAAGATAGCGGTTCTAGATTAATTTCTCCCTGAAATCTATACAACTTCGCTTTCCCAACGTCTATACAACGTCGAGAGATAGACGTTGTTTCGACTTCTATTTTCAACCTATCCACAACGTTTATTAGACGTCGCATAATCAACAGCGTTGGAAGGAGACGTTGTTTCGGCTTCCATAAACAACCAAAACCCAATGTTGAACCGACGTCGGATGCAACGTCTATCCAACTTTGATCCAACGTCGCAATTTTTAACTGCACTAGGAAACATTACTATCTTGTGATGACAACCAACAACGGCCATGCAACGTCTTTTTTAGAAACACTGACAAGGCGTTGGGAGGCGATTGAAATACAGCAGTGTTACAATCATTTCCATAGAAGTCTAGTGAGAGAACAGAATAACACAATATCTTCTGCTGAAGATACGGAAGCCATAATCATACCCCCAAGCCTGACCGACCATGTGAAATAAAAAAAAAAACTTTAACAAAACGCTAGTTTTTTTTTCACTTTTATAAATATATACATAGACAGAAACTTTGTAAATATTCTACTTCTCGCAGTGACTCTCGAGTAAGGGTTGTTCGTGGACGAGAGGGTGGCCAGGGCTGTACAACATTATACTTATTTCTATACGTTATTTTCTGCAAGCTCATGCTGCGCTGTGGACAGTTGTTATTTTGACTATTATTTTTTGGAAAGTTTCGTCCATTATTTGAGAACGAGTCAAACGTTAATGTGACGGTTCCTGCTCATAGGGAAGATGATTCAGTAATGTCTATCATGTTATTTATTTATTCATTTCACCACTATAACGTCTCTCTTAATTGCAAGCTGTCACCTAAAGTCGATTTTGAGTATACAGGACGATGTCGCAAACGCGATATCTGCAATTGACAGGCTTTATTTTACTGGCGTCGATCCAGTGCAGCAAAAATAACTTTTCTCTCACACCGTATCTCAGGCCGCAACGTTTTCCCAAACTTTTCACCGACCGTACTTTTTTTGTCGAACTGACATAGAAATTTAATTAACCAAGACACTTTGTTTGCTTTTGTTTTTTATTTTCAATTTTTCCAGTTTGGCCATAAAACGCTTTGGCGACCGTTTAAAGAAATGCTGGCATATATTCAGCAATTTAAACGAACATTTTTTCTTCGGGGGGTGGGGGGGGAGTATTACGAAAAATTGACCTTCCACACGTACGCTCTTACGCGTGTAAGATCAAAGTGTCCCCATTCCCGCCCCAGGACAACCCCATTTATTGCCCCCCCCTCCCGCCATATATATATATATATATATATATATATATATATATATATATATATATATATATATATATATATATATATATATATATATATATATATATATATATATATATATATCAACGAAGCTTTATGCACAATGCGGAATGTACAGTATTACCTTTCTTTTAGAGGCTGCCATGCGTTGATCTCGATTATTATGTGCTTCTCCGGGAGGTTTCTTCACCCAGATCACGACGCCGATCCACGTATACGTAAACGCCAGTACGAAGAGCGGCAGGAAGTACTGCAGGATCATGATAACCAGACTGTACATGGTCCGCTGCTGTACGCCGCCCGGCCAGTCCTCCTTGCAATGATCCTGTAACTTGCACTGTAGATTACGCTCTTCGACGATACGAGATAAGAGAGCAACCGGAAGTGGAACTGCCAGGGAGAGTATCCAGATAAGAACAATGACCATGATTGCCTGTTTCGTGGTCATTTTTGGCCGAAGTGGGAATAAAACCGCTCTGAATCTATCGAGACTAATTGCAACCAACGTGAAGGCACTGAGAAACACTGTAACGACTTGAACATACGTCACAATGGGGCACATAATCCCCCCAAATGGCCAATAATTAACCAACAAATTAGCCACGAATGTGAACGGTATACAGAGGACAGAGACGAGGATATCGCTACAGGCGAGATTCACGATGAAATAGTTGGTCACTGTGCGCATGCGCTGATAAGCCAACACGATGTAGCAGACGATAAGGTTCCCGCCAATCGCCAGCACCGAGACCGAGGAATACATGACAGTGATGATGACCTTGGCGTAGATCGGTAAGGGTTCGGGTCCCTCATTGTATTGACAGTCCGATTCGCTGCCATTCCTGACCGTGTCGTTGGTAAATGTGTATGAAACCTCACCCATGCTGTACCGTCATCCACTTTATACAGTTAAACTGTGTGTCTTGAACCGTTATTTTCTTGCTACTTTCTGGGGTTTTTTTTCTTTTTTTTTTCATTTATTTAAAAGAAGGGCTTTGAAGCTGTTATCAATAAATACCAGTCGAACGATGGAGGAATATTTCCAATAATTAATATTTACGCACTTGGAGAGGTCTTTTGAAAATTGTAGAATAAAGGTGTAGAGTAGGTTTTTGCCTTGCACCAGCAGCACTGAGTCTCTTTCTTCACAAAACAAAATTCTTATTAAAATGCTATTGTTGCCATTACAGTCCGAAACTAATGCAACTCGAGATAAATTTCAGTTTATTCTGTGTGTGTGTGTGTTTTTTTTTGTTTGTTTTTTTTTTTGTTTTTTGTTTTTTTTTTTTTTGATTTCTTGCAAAACGCTAAAATGTCTTCAGTAAACAGTAGTTAGTAACTGATTATAAATGCACAGGTTACACGACGTCGTTGTATTGCGGTACCTCATCTCAGCATGATAGTTTGATAGGGCAAAATAGGCAGATTACCAATCTTTGATACAAAGGTTACAAAACGAATGCTGCCCTGGCGCCTCCTGGTGGCAGGAATGTCATTCTGTTTTTAACTATGATGTCCTTTAAGTGCTGACCTGCAATGCATGTAAACATATCCGTACCCAGCGTTCATGTTATGATGTGGTTTTTTGTGACTTGGAACCGCCTGTTTCACCCTACTCATCAAATAGTGCCGAAAAATGTCACTTTTGAGTGGGGCAATGTTATTATTTGGTGTCAAGTAACTGCGGCAAAGACTGTTATAGTTTCTCTTCACAGCTGCAATGCTAACATTTTCTCACAGCTGTAATGCTAACATTTTCTCACAGTTGTAATGCTACCATTTTCTAACAGTTGTAATGCTACCATTTTCTAACGGTTGTAATACTAAGATTTTCTCACAGCTGTAATGCTAACATTTTCTAACAGTTGTAATGCTACCATTTGCTTATGAGAAAAAAAAAGCAAAGCAACAATAAAAGTACAACTAAATTGTCATAATTAAGTGTAATAATACATACGATGCGAATATTAATCTGAACACAGCACTTCTTAACATTTAAAGAAATATTTGCCATTGTTAAATAACAATAAAATAACTATAACTAATAGTTCTATGCATGCTATATTTAACACACATAATTTGCAATCCTGTTTTTCCAGTTTTAGTTTTTTCTATTCCGTATTAACATGAGCTTTACGTCTTCGTCAAATATCCTTGTGATTCAGAAATAAAACAACTGTGTCGTGGTATAACTGACGTTAACTCTTCCAACAACTTGGCACTATTGTTTACTTATTGAATAAAACCACACATTGTTATCAACCAGGCGACATGATGTTTTTATGTTGTTTTTATTACTCTTTGCCTGTATCGTTTTACTCAATTAACCCATAAGGTTATGTATGACGCCTTCCTTTTCTTGTCACAAAATAATTACACGACGCTTGGACCACCATTTTATAGGAATGCGACTTTCTCCAATGAAATGGGACACCTCGCGGTGCCACTCCTGTCTGTGACATGTAATTATAGCCATTTACAAATATTAATGTTTTACACGGACAGCAATACTGTTTATTTGCTCATAAATATAAAGAAACCTCTGTGTCTTCACGACATTAGAGCCGCTTTACGCCTTGTTATATCACTGAGCTTCTTATATCCAAGTTTATTCTTCTGTGGTTATGTAATGTTACAATCTGCTTAAGGATCTCCTTAAGTAAACAACAAACCAGTAAAAAAACGGCAGAGCCGGTTTTTTTTTTTTTTTTTTTATACTTAAGGAGCTCCTAGCACATAGGTTGTAACATTACATAACCATTCTCTTTGTTTTATTATTCAACAGTAGTTATTGTTCCTACAAGAGTTCCTCAACAGCTAGATATTATCTCCACACACAAAAATCACTATAAGCACCGTTCCTTGTCATTGTTTCAACTATATGTTATCCATTGCCGGCGATTTTCGTTATGTGCGTAGTGCCCGGGTACATCTAGCGGCTATCCTGTGGTCACTGAGGCACAGCGTATGACCGGCTTGACTGTGGCGGCCTCGCTGCCACTCCTACATTTGTGACGTTTTCAGCAGACGGGAGCTTTATCGGCTCTCCTTGTCTCTCTTTCCCATTCAGCTGTGTGAAAGGCTTTAATTCAGGAATTCCGCCACTTCTGGTCAACGATGTAGTACAAGGTTATCTATTTCTGGTATCTGATAAAAAGTTTATGAGAAAATAAACGTGTTCTCTATTCTAAAAATTAAAACCAAAATAGAGTATTTTAAATTATATATTTAAATGCTGAAATGTCTTCTCGTGTAAACTTTTATTTTATGAATATACAAGGTCCCAGTACTGATGATATGAAAGGCCCCAGTAAACATTCCAAAATCGATCAACGTCGATGTGAGGTTGTGACGTCAACACATCAAAATCAACATTAACTCTGTTTGTAATTTGGTCAACATCTTTGACACAACGTTGAATAGATGTTGGATAAGCAACGTTGTTAAGACTATGCTTTTCGTTGCAGCCAGAACGCATATTTCTCCGAAGTCTAATGAACGTCTTTGATGCAACATCGAATAGACGTGGAAATCGACTTTGAATAGAAGTAAAAAAATCGACATTGTATGATCTTGGTCTCACGACCAAAAGAAAAAAAAACCTGTTGGTGATTTTGACTACCGGTCATGTGATGACTGCCGGTCATGTGATTACTACCGGTCATGTGATGAGCGTCTGTGCGTCTCTACAGCATCCCAACAGTACGAAATACGTATGGCAACACATAGAAAGTTGTGTTGAATATTACTTCGACAAAATACTGATGTTATGTAATAGGGAGGGCGTTTTTCTTTCTTTCAGTCAGCCAGCATCAAGGTTGGATAGACGTTGCACCCCACGTCGGATCAACTTCGGGTTTGGTAATTCATGGAAGTGGTAACAACGTCTACCTTCAACGTCGTTGCAGAGACGTCCATTGTCCGATATCTAATCAACGTTGCATAAAGGTTGCAAATGGCAGTCAAAACAACGTCTATCCATCGACGTTGTATAAACGTCGGATAATATGAATCTAGAATTGCGGCCAAGCCAGTGACGATCATAGTACGATCACCCTCCGTCAAAGTTCCCGCATTCTTGGGCTATCCGGTTGTACAGGACACGTATGAAGTCGACAGTCAAGAATATTTTTTTCAAACGTAGGTGGGGAAAAAACTTGCGCGCTGTTGAAATTCTCATATTTTACTTCATATTATTCGGCCTGCTTTCAAAGTGACCTGTCATGGCTATTGTTTCCAGAGGGACTGTTTCTGAGTGTGAGAATTTTGCGTTTTTATTGTGACCAAAAGCAAAACGACTATTTAAGGTTGTGTCGTTGACGTTGGTTAGACGTTTACCTGTGGTCACGACCAATAACAACCGGGATCGAAACCTCAAATCGACGTTGAAAGGCCTTAGAATGTTTACTGGGACAGGGCAGTTAATTTCATTCGTCTTCTGATTTCTCACAGTATGCAACAAGAACAACATAATTTTATGTAAATAAGAAACTATGTGAATAGAAATAACTGTAAATATACAGAAATCATGAAGTATTTCTTCGTTAAACTTGCACATATCAGACAGTCGTAAAATAGAGGGCATAACTGGTATCCCCAACAACGCGGGATCAAATTTTCCTCTTTGCTTTATATTTGGATGTATTGTGCAATATCATGTATGTTTTATGAATAGAGTTTGATTGAAATAGTTTAATATCTTCGTAGTGTTAGCTTAAATAAGAAACAACGACCTTAGGCCCATCGGCCTCAGGTCGTTTTTCTTAATAAAGACCTTCTACACAAGATTTACCTCATTCAAAACATACACTTGTTTCTGCAATTTGGTTAACATTTCAGAGGTAACGCGTCAATGCCATGCTTAATGTATAGCCCATATCCATGCATATACCCTGAATTAGAACTGCCATGGGAGAAGCAAAAGGGGCATTAATTTAGAGGTTGTCTTATTTTAGTAACCATGTTGTAATCCATCCTTGTTTGCAATTCAAATTGATAGACGTAATGGATGTGACATTTTAACGGATATATAAAATAAGAAATTGGGATGAATTGTAATTTGTTGGGAGAGTTGGCATACATCTGTGTAACTTCATGTTCAGTAGTTGAAGTACTGTTAGTATTGTCCTGGATACACACTGGGAAGAGTGATGGGGGGGGGGGGTGCTTGCGGGTCGTTGGGAGAGTGTGTTGGGGGCGACTTGCGGGTCGTTGGGAGTGTGGGTAGGGGAGGAACTTCATGTACCCAACGTGAGTAAATCCTTATATTTTGAATGGAGTGGTGACTACAGCAAGTATGGTAGCCATCATTCGAACCCACACCACGCCCTTGCCCCCAACCCCTCCCTCCCCTACCCTCGGCTGTATCTGGTCTGAACACACAGCCTGTTATATCACGAAAGACTTCCAAACTGCGATGGCAAGTCAGAAATATCGTCAGATAAGCCCTACATTCTGCTGACAGAAAAGGTTGCTCTGAATATCCATTCTGTGTTAATTTAATCAGGCGTAATGGACTGGAACTGAATCTGACGAAAATAGCAATGCGCAATTAAGTTCTCAAAATAAACAAATACTTGATAGAAAAGAATTCTCTTGGTTCCGTGTCACGGCGACCCGACGCCATTCAGTTAATTAAGAAAACACGGGGGCTGCTCCTTTCAGTCAAATACATACCGGGAATGGAGAATGGAGCGGAGTGTTGTCCATAAACATTAACGCCATTTCTGTTATAGTCTAAGTGGTATATAGCTTGAAAGGGAAAAGGACAGATGAATAGTCCACGGCAAAATGTTGAAAAAAAGACTTAATGTTTTGAAAAATGCTGACTTTGTCATTGTCCTCGAATCTTCCCAATTAATATTCTAATGTCGATCCGACGTCCAAACCACACATTAACTCTGGTTGTTCTTTGGTTGTGATTGCTCTAGACCACAGATCAGCGTCTTACCAGCGTCTTTGGGTAAGCCATGTTGTTTAGTCATTGCCTTTGGTCCTAACCAAAACACAACTTTCTCCGACACCTAACCAACGTCTTTCGCGCAAAGTTGAATAGACATCGGAAATTGGCGGTTGTATAAACGTCGCATTCACAACCAAAGACAACCCACTTTGTTCACCGGAAATGGTAGCAATGTCTGGTCACTTTGAAAATAGATCAAAGCAAGGAGTAAAATAAGAATTTCAAGTTTTTTCCCACCTAATTTCGAAAAGTTTTCATGGAAATCAACTTCACACATACCGTGCATGAGCGGGTTACCCAAGCGTCTGGACACTCTGTCGGAGGGTGACTACAATGTGATTGTTGCTATCATGACGGCGATTCTAAATAAACGCTTTCCCGACGTTATGCAACGTTATTTCGACACGTTATTTCGACTTCCGTTTGCAACTTTTACGGAGGGTTGTTTCGACCTCCATAAACAGCCAATAAAAGACGTTCATCCAACGTCTGGCTAACTTTAGTGGAACGTCACAATGATTGGCTGGATTATCAAAATATAGGTATTTATGGAGGTATCTAATTTTAAAATTGATTTAAGCCAGTTTAATAAATAATACCAAAATAATTATCAACTTCATTTGAAAAATGAAAAAAAAATCTGCTGAAGAATTAGAGGATACTTCCACGGTTACACAAGCCATCGCTCTGACCTTTACACGCCTCATCCTTTTATCCAGAGTACCTGTCACCCCCTCCCCCGACCCCACCACCACCCTCATCTGTTTGTCTCCAAGTCCTTTGTAATTCATTAGCTACAATTGGTCCAAATTAGTGGAAAATCATTTCGTGAGGCATCTGCTGATTCTGGATGTGCCTGTGAATCTGCTCATTGAAGCGCTCTACAGCAAATGTGTACAACTAGGGGTGAGGGAGGAGAGGGTGTGGGTGGGGTGTTATACGCCAGGCAGATGTGCTCTCAATGCCCACACATGCGTTCTCAGTGGTGGCCTGAATGTGCGCATTTTGCACAGCAATTGTTTTATAAGAGTGCATAAAACACAAAAATAGTTTTTAAAGTTCTGTTAATTAGAAGTAGAAATACTAAAAAAAAAATATCATATAAACATAAGGACAAAAATTCTGTCCAGGTGCGGGGATTGGGATCTGTGGCAATGGGGAAAACGTTTTGAAACTTAATATATTAAAAAATAATAAATAGTGACCATTTCGCTTCATCTTAGACCCCAAATCAATTTTCTGACTGAAACAGTATTCGCACTGTCTGTCTTCGAATAGGTGCACCCTCGCTCAAAAAAGTGTACACTTTTTCAATTTCATTATTGATCGTATGATTTATTCCTTTAACTGTGTAAAACGTAAAAGTAAGAAAATGTTACTCACGCTTGACTACGTCCTATTCTAATGCGCATTTCTTGTGACTGAATAGTGGGTGTATCCACCACGGCTCTGTCGACACTCCATTCATGCCACAGTCATTAATCGTGTGTCGTTTGCGACATTGGCCTTTCGCTGGCCAGCCTGGATACGGCCCACCACAATGGCTCCCTGTTTTTCATTTCATTTTCATTATCGACAATGGGATAGCTGAGGTTAATACTGTACATGATGGAGTGCTTTGAATTTTTATTCAAACAACAGGAACAATCACCCGCTTGACCGCACACAGAAGTCAGACAGTAGATAAAAAGTGTACACGTTTTTGAGCGAGGGTGCACCTATTCGAAGACCGACTAGTTATATGCAACCCGTGACCGTGCACTTTGAAATATTACACTGCACTTTATATGGAAAAGCATAAGAGGGTCGAAGTGTGGACACTGAGTTAAGAAAAAATGACCTCATCTTTGACTGGGTCTAGGCGGTCTCCCTCCCCCCGGCGGTCTCTCCCCCCCCCCCCCCAATGTAACAGGCTATCTTGCCCCCCTGTACAGCTTCCCCCAGGGGGGAAGCTAGATTAGGCTATCTCCCCCCTCCCCCCCCCCCCCCCCCGCTGGGATATTTTGCTCCCTCCATAAAAAACCGAATAGATGAAACAAATACTTGACTGCAACAGAACGTTTAATGGTAAAGGATCTGTATACAGTACAGTTTCTTCTCTGCTTGAAAATTATCAAGTTTTTGCGTAATTCAACAGTCATTTACACAATTCACTGCAGTTCACTGCGCTTTTGCTGCAGGAGGGTTAAAGGCCATACACGGGAGTGAAGTGTTGGTGAAAATAAGAAAAAAAGGAAAATAAAAAAGAAGAAAATATTACAAATGTAACGGTATCCTTCAGGCGTCTGTGGAACTTGTCCAACCAGGTCATTGCCGATTTATTTTCATTTATTTTTATTTATTTTCATTCATTACTTCTTTTCAATATTTCCTGTCTCTACTGGAAATATTGAAAAGAAGTAATTAAGTTACAATAAAAAAAATGAAATGCTCACACCCTTTTGCATGTAGTGCAAGTTATTATCCTTGATCACAAAGTTTTTTGCTTTTCTCTTTTTATCTTTTTTGGCATTTTTGCTTATTCCTGGTGGATACGTTTAATTTCTGAGATAATCAAAAATAACTTCCATTATCAGTAGGGGGAAAACAAGAGTTCTACTGCAGTCAATCACCGTGACGTCATCAGTCACGTGACCTGTCAATCGTCATGATGTCATCAGTCATATGGCCCTAACCATAACCTATATGAGGAATGTATTCCAGAACATTATCCTTACGTCCTGAGTAGCTCAGTCGGTAAAGCGTAGGACTCGTGGGCGGAAGATTGGTGGTTCGAGCCCACCCATGGGCGGCATAACCCTAAACCTATGTGTGGCCCCCCCTCCCCCCAGGCGACGTCCCTTCTACCATCTGTCTATCATACCGTCACTCAGTCACTCATCATTCATTCACTCACATTCACTCATTCACTCATTATGACATACTATGTGAGGACCCCTTCCCCCTCCCACAGGGCATACTATGGGACCCCCCTCCCCCTAGGGCATACTATGGGACCCCCCTAGGGCATACGATGGGACCCCCTAGGCGACACTTCTACAATCTGTCTATCATACCGTCTTTGTCACTCACATTCACTAACAGTCACTCATTCACTCCTTGTGGCATACTATGTGAGGACACCCCCTTCCCCTACCTCGGCACGTGATTCATCCACCTTCTCTTTATAAGTACATTGCGAGTGCACAAGTGCCTTTGTTGCTGTTGCTGTTGTTGGAAACACATGAGGAGAAAGGGTGAAAAGATTCGTGGTCAGTGCTATGTAGTTCAATTGGTAAAGCAGAGGGCTCATAGTCAAAAGGTTGGTGGTTCGAGCCCACCTATGGGCTACACAACTTTTTCTTTAAATGTAACAGGGGTGAAGAGCACACGCCATTGACAAGAACGTGTTTGAATGGCACGCGCCATTCACGCAAGCACGTGTTTGAATGACAAGCTCTCCATTTACAAGATGTGCTCGGATGATAAGCTTCTCCCATTCACAAGATGTATACGAATGGGAGGACCAGCTCCCCTCCATTCAAAGACGTGATCAGCCCACATACCATGTGACTATGTGACCATGTGACTATGTGACTAAGGGACATCATGTGACTGTGTGACGTCATGTGACTATGTGACATCGTGTGACTATATGACTATGTGACACCACGTGACTATGTGACATCATGTGACTATGTGACGTCAGGGGACTATGGGAGGACTATGTAAGGACTATGTGAGGACACTTAGTCTGTATGCAGTATGTAACTATAAAATCGTTCTCCAGAAGTGTAGCGCAGTTGGTAAAGAAGAGGACTCATGGTTGGAAGCTTGGTGGTTCGACCCCACCTATGGGCGGCACAACTTTTTTCTTAACATAGTTTTTCAATCATATTTCTGTAACTGTTTGCACTGGTAATATTTAATTAGTCATATTTCAGTGGTCCTATTACAGTATTCATATTATTGACCTCACACACACACACACACACACATACACACACACACACACAGCGTAGGAATAAGTACATGAAAGACCTCAGAACATGGGAACGTCAATAAATTTGAGAGTGAAAGATTTCAGAGCGTGGGACGATCAATAAATTTGCGAAGGAATGAGATTTTCCCCACACTAAGTCTGATGTTATGTGTTATGCTATAGTAGTGGGAAAACGATGCTTCTAGACCAACTTTAACAAATTTAGATTTTGACATCATATTATGTATAAAATAAGTTTTAGTATTTCACCATGCTACTTATTCGAATGCTCTGAAGTCAACTTGTTCAACATGTTGTTGTTCAACAAGTTGTTGCATATAAAGCTATGTTTAAAGACTTTCTCATCATTTGAAAAGTGAAAAGAACAACATGTATACAACATGTTTAACATGCTGAACAGCTTGTTGAACAATTTGTTGAACAATTGTTGAACTTGTTTAAAAAAATTGTTGAACAATGCCATGACGTAATATGTTCCAAAAATATTCTATCACATCTTTTGAATGGGCTTGCCATTTGAGCACATGTTTGAATGGGTGCGGCCTTCCTGTAGCTAACCACATTATCACGTCCCATTTTCCAACAACCAACCAACCAGCAACCAAGTGGTAGAATCGTCTGATGTGCAAAAATCTCAAATTTTCTCGCGTACCATGGTATTATATCTTTTCAAAAACTAAATTTGTTTAAGTTGGTCTAGAACCTGATTTTTCCATGACTATGACTTCAGAGTACAGTGGAACCTCTGAAATCGGACCACCCTGTGCCCTATTTCAGAGGTGGTTCCATTTGGGAGACTTGGTCCTTAATTATTAATTATTTCAACTTTATCTTTGGGACTAATGTCTTTTCTTTTTTCTGTTAACTTTTTCTCTGCTTCCCATTTAGAGAAAGTTTTAACAATTTTTTTTTCTTTTTTTTCTTCTTTAAATCACCTTTATGTGCTTCAATTGACATTTAATTGTCATTATAAATTCGGTGACATTTGGGCTGGCTTAAAATCGGTTTGTATATTGTCAGCCGCTATTGTTAAGACAAGATACAAAAGTATAGATAACAAAACTAAGCCTCTGTCTGGTTTCACTTGCTACCATAATCTCTAGCAACAATATGTAAGACGGCAACATGCTCAGTGTTGTAAATAACGTGCAGCAAAAATAATTCCCCACTGACTGACAGTGGTCCGATCTCAGGCATTTTGAGGGCTCGAAATCGAAAAAAGCGGCCCGAAGTGGTCCGATCCGAGGTGGTCCCAATTAGGAGTGTTCTTAACCATTAAAGTCTATAGAGCGCATTCGGGACCGAAAACAATGTGCCCTAATTTAGAGGTGGTCTCAAGAGAGAGGTGATCCGATACCGAGGTTCCACTGTATTTAAATAAGTAGTTTGGTAAAATGTCCAAACCTATTTTATACATTATATGTTTTCAAAAACTAAATTTGTTAAAGTTGGTTTAGAAGCATCGTTTTCCCACTATTATAGCATAACACATAACATCAGATTTAGTGTGAGGAAACTCTCATTCCTTCGCAAATTTATTGATCGTTCCTACGCTCTGAGGTCTTTCACTCTCAAATTTATTGATCGTTCCCTTGTTCTGAGGTCTTTTATGTACTTATTCCTACGCTGTGTTTGTGTGTGTGTGTGTGTGTGTGTGTGTGAGGTCAATAATATGATTACTGTAATAGGACCACTGAAATATGACTAATTAAATATTACCAGTGAAAAGAGTTGCAGAAATGTGGTCACAAAAATATGTTAAGAAAAATAGTTGTGCCGCCCATAGGTGGGGTCGAACCACCAAGCTTCCAAGCCTTGAGTCCTCTGCTATACCAACTGCGCTACATAGCACTTCTGGAGAACGATTTTATAGTTACATACTACACACATAGTTAGACTAATTGTTCTCACATAGTCCTTATATAGTCCTCACATAGTCACGTGGTGTCACACAGTCACATGACGCCACATAGTCACATGATGTCACATAGTCACATAGTCACATGGTATGTGGGCTGATCACGTCTTTGAATGGATGGGGAGCTGGTCCTCCCATTCGAACACATCTTGAGAATGGGAGAAGCTTATCATACGTGCACATCTTGTAAATGGAGAGCTTGTCATTCAAACACGTTCTTGTGTGAATGGCACGTGTCATTCAAATACGGCTCGAACCACCAACCTTTTGTCTATGAGTGCTCTGCTCTAACAACTGAGCTACATAGCACTTCTGGAGAATGATGTGGAAAACATAAGGTTATAAAAGGTTACTTACCACGAATCTTTTGACTCTCTCTCCTCATGTATTTCCAACAACAGCAACAGCAACAATGACACTTGTGCACTCGCAATGTGCTTATAAAGGGAAGGTGGATGAATCACGTGCCAGGGGAGGGGGGTCCTCACATAGTATGCCACAATGAGTGAATGAGTGAATGTGAGTGAATGAGTGACTGAGTGACTGTATGATAGACAGATTGTAGAAGTGTCGCTTAGGGGGGATCCCATGGTATGCCCAGGAGAAAGGGGGTTCCCATAGTATGCCCTGGGGGAAGGGGAGAGGGGGTCCTCACACAATATGTCATAATGAGTAAATGTGAGTGAATGGGTGATGAGTGACTGAGTGACGGTATGATAGACAGATGGTAGAAGGGACGTCGCCTGGGGGCCTCATATAGGTTTAGGGTTATGCCGCCCGTGGGTGGGCTCGAACCACCAATCTTCCGCCCACGAGTCCTACGCTTTACCGACTGAGCTACTCAGGACGTATGGATAATGTTCTGGAAAACATTCCTCATATAGGGTTAGGGTTAAGGTCATATGACTGATGAAGTCATGACGATTGACAAGTCACGTGACTGATGACGTCACGATGATTGACTGCAGTGGAACTCTTGTTTTCCTCTTACTTTCGTCTGCTGAACTTTAGATTCCATCTTGAATTATAAATTTGAAGGTAAAATACTAGCCTATTTATACCTATCTGAGGAGTAAACTTCTCAATTCGAGTAAACTTTTGCCGCAAAATCCATTTCCCTGAGATTGTTTGTACTGTTATGCATTATTGTCGAATACAATTGATCAATCAAAATGGATTGTAAAACGAGTCGTGGTTTCATCGCAGTCAACACTAAATCCCCCGATAACTGTGAATAGAGAGCGAGTATAAACGGATTACCCTTTATGTGAAATACAACTAAAAAACTGTTATTTTAAGGGGGGTCAAATATCCCAGGTGGGGGGAAGCTGAACAGGGGGCAGAATATCCCAGGGAGGGGCACGATAGCCTAGTCTAGCTTCCCTTCAGGGAAGACTAGGCTAGATAGCCCCCGGGGGAAGCTATACAGGGATCAAGATATACTTTTACACCGGCGGACTCCCCCTACCAACTCCCCCCTGGCGATCTCCCTCCGTAGGCTGACTCTCCCCCGTCCTTCTCCCCCCCATGGCAGATTTTTTATAGTCAGTAAAACTTTAAATCAGCAAAACTTGTACATTTTATTCCTTTTTTAATTTTCAATCCAATTACGAAATTACAATCAAACACTTACTGCAAACTGATCTTTCAAATGCGATCACGAAATTTAATTTTCAGATCACCAGGTTTACTGTGTCTCCCAAATAGAAACCATCTTACAGTTTTAAGTTATACAGTCAGCACAACAGTAGATCAGACATTTCATTAATTCGAAAACTCAATACATCAATCACTTAATTACATAGATTAAAAACATCAATAACCCTTTGGTCTTCATACATCAGTAAGGAAAACAAGTGGGAAGAAGGGTAAAAAGGGAATGAAATGTACAAGTCTTGCTGATGTAAGTTTAGAGAAACTCTGCCCTGAGGGGGGGGGGGGAGAAGGGCGGGTGGGGGACCACCTAGGGGGGGAGACCACCATGAGGAAACCACCGGGGAAAGCGCCAGGGGGGAGATCGCCTGTTCCCCTTTGATTTTCAGGTCACGAAGTTATTTAGGGCCAAAGTTGAAAGATTGAACTCTCTCTCTCTCTATCTGAAATCAAATACAACAGAGCTTTTGAGGATCGGAAGAAGAAGGTGTATTGACTGTGTTTCTGGCATCAATATTCTTAGCTGACAATATCCGGCACATAGAAGACCTGAAGCCAGGTAAGTAAATCCGATGCCATTGCCTGAATGTCATTAATTGACTCCGCATACTGAAATCACCATTAAGATCACTCTGCCTTCTCACCCGTATGAGCGAGCTAATAGAAAGCCATACGTTTGCTTTAGGTATTTTCAATGATTTTTCACACATAATTTCAAGTCAGACATTTATTAACTTTTATTTAAGTTATGCCACCATAACTATATCTATATATGAAATGATTCAGCCTGAAATGTCACATTTAGGGCGCTCTGACACCCCCTCCCCTTCCACTACTTAATTTTTAAAATCCATGGAAAGTTCAAAATTTAAGAGTAGTATCCTGACATTTCATGATGCAAAGAAAACAAATCTTAAATAAATTATAGTAAAATTTGGTTACAGAGACTGACAAAGTTTGTCCGAATTACCAAGGCATCCTGATTATGCAAAAATAACTTGATATGTCAACTAAATAGACCATTGTTGGTAATGCAGACAATCTGCCGTCACCCACAATGCCTCCACGGAGTTTTGCCTCTCAATTTTGCACAGATGACAAAGATTCCCGACTCTTCAGTTTCCCAGCATTCTATGACGTCATCATTAAATGCCATCACATGTTTGAAATTTTAATTGAACTGAATCATCAAATGCAGTTAGTGGCAATGGTCAACTTGAATTGAAAACAGAGTATTATCCTGGTGCCTGGAAATCACGCCCGTTAAATTATATAAATTGATAGTTTAATAAAAAACATGAAGGAAGCTTCATTTCCCTTTGTGCTTCCTCCAATTGCCGTTGCTTGTTCAGATCACACCTCCACAATTAGGTTTGAGAAATTGTATCCAGTCTCCAAAATAGGGAACTGTCCGAATCACCCAGCTTCTTACTGTATAGAAACTAATGGAAAATTAAAAGAGACTGAAATATTTTGTACGAATTATGGAGTTGTCCATGTTGTACAGGTTTGTCAGGAGGGCATGTTTCACTGTGCATAGTGGATCTTGAACTGTTTCTTTTTAAGTTGGCTGGCACCTTTTCTATTTCCACGTATCAGTAACTTCAAATATCCTGATTGATTGTGTCTCATACATTTGCTTCTGCCTTTACTTGTTGGAACTTTTTGGCGTGGCATGCATCTCTAACCGTCATCGCTGACCTAAATTCCGACGTCGTTGCATTTATTCAAACACAGCAATCGTTTTCAGTATACATATGCTCTGATATGCGTTAAATAACAATCAGACTTGTAGGACATAGTCGGTTACGCCAAATTGAAATAAATAGTCAAGTAAAATAATAATTGGTCTTCTGTGAAATAGAGATAAGCATATTAAATAAATGATATCAACAAGCCCGCATGATGCTGGTATTCTACATGGACTGCGGACTTTATTGGTAACGAGGATTTGTGCCATATATAATACAGAGTACAATTTGTTGAACAATTCGGCACCTTCCTAGCTTTTATAAGAATAACGCATAAGAAAATTGAACTTAAAATAATCAAATACACTACAATGTTGCAGGAAGGATTATAGCTTATATTCGGCATATGCTATGCTTATAATGGCAAAATGTGACGATATGTGAAATGCGTTGATCATGTGTAGGGCTTGTAGAGGGAAGAGGTAAAAGCTTGGCATTATTTTAAAAACACCTTTCTTATTTTGAATCCGAAATATTTAGAAGATGTTCAATGTATTAAAGAGTATGCACAAGCATCATACTGCTGCGTACTTACGATATAAAAACACATTTTGTCATTCAAAAACATTAAAAATGGCCACATTAAATTGACAGATTGTTAATTGCTTCCCGTCGCATGGTTAAATCAGAAATGAAAAATACAATAAATTTTTCAGCAAAGAGGTTTCCTAGCTGCGGTCAGCAATATCCATAAGGGTTTACAGAAAGGGTCTAGGACAATACCCCTCAGGCAATACCCCCCGGATGATACGGGGGCGCGAGGGGTATGGTCCTAGAGAGTATGGTCTACGGTCAGCAATATCCATAAGGGTTTACCGAAGGGGTCTAGGACAATACACCCCCAGACAATACCCCCCCCCCCCCGCATGATACGGGGGCATGGGGGTATGGTCCTAGAGGGTATGGTCTGAGGGTATTGTCGGGGGGGGGGGTATCATCCGGGGGTATTGTCTGGGGGTATGGTCCGGAACCCTTACAGAAGATATGGTTTCGATACGTGATGACAGATGTGATTTAGACCATATTTGTGAAACAAAAGTCAAATAAATTACCAGTATATTATTTAAACAAACTGGTTTGCATTTATATGCACAAAGCATCAATTTGTTTAATTAGTTTATATCAATTATTTGTGATTTTTATAACAGATACAGTAACAGAACTCTATTAGTAATCTAAACACAAGGAACCACCCTTGAAATGACGAGGAGTAAGAGAGTGATTTCAGTAAAAAAGGAGTGTTGTACCCCAAAAGCTAACTACGAACCCTTACAATCCCTCATACGTGTGTAAGGAAATCGTTATAATGAAGCATTCGCGAATAGGTACATACTGATGTTCAAGGCCAGTGTGATGTGAAAAAATTACGTCACACCCATGCGCATCGCCGAAGTAGCTACAATCGCGGGATAAAATACAGCCGAGAAAAAGCAGATGAAAAGCGTGAAAATGGGATAGTATTATTATATTTAAATCGTATTAAAATAATTGCTCATTTAAGTTCATGCACCTTTTTCCAAAACAAATAATTTCCTTTATAGCTATGCTTAATGAACAATGCGCATTTATTTAGGAAAACATTACTTTGAGGTATTCCAAAGTTGTTTTACAGTCATCTTATTAAATTCTACACGTCGGCATTATTTCCGTAAGATATACAGCGTTCTTCTGTAAAATTACAACGATACGAACAGTTGTTCATTGTTTTAGCAATTGTGCATAGTATTTCTTTGTCTTTGACATGGTTGCAATGTCATTATACACATTTCACATTTTTTACTTGAAATAATTTATATTTCTAAATAGTTAAACATATATAACTTAGACACGTTTTATATATATCTACATAAATGTAGCACTATCAAACACTGCAATTAGACTAAATCCATTACTTCATTCACAAAAAACCTTAAAATTTCTTCTTTCCTAATTATTTCAAGCATTTGAGTTTCATACACAAAGTAGAGTGTTTAGTATCATTAAATTGTATCTCTAGATGCATTTAGTATTTTTTATTATTCTGATATTCAAGCGTCAAATGTCAAATATCGTAAAATATTTTAAATATTTTCCGAATTCATTAGAATAAAATCATACGTTTTTTGTTTCCAATTTCATAAATAACCGTATGCTACGTTATTTTTTACTCATTTTTAAGACTAAATGAATTATTTTCTCTGAAACATTAGGCAGTCTTTATTAATTACTACGCCCTGATGTAAGTATCGTAAAAGAGATATTCAGCAAGTAGCGATGGCATAAACCAGGTAAAAATGTCACCCTTCTTTTTATTTGTATTTATGCGTGATGACGTCAGCATAACTGTCGTGTTACAGAGTTAAAACATAAGCGATAGGGAACACTCACATTCATTATTTATATCTCTGCCACATTGAACAGTTTTCTACTTTTTTAGTGTTGTTCTTTGGGTTGTGCAAATAACCCGGGAGTTTCAATTAGCAGCGAGGCATTGTATTTTCTATGAGGTACGTGCAAAACGAATGCGCTGTGGAAATGTACTACTTCTGTCACCATGTTTCCAACAAAATTCCCGTTTAATGTTGAGACTGTCGGTCGTAGATGCTGCAAATGTTAAGCGGAAGCCAATTCCCATTTTCTCCCACTTTTGCCTAAAAGTGATAACTTAAAAAAACAGCGCTTCTTTTATTTAAAGGGTTGTTTCGTACACCATTCTGAAACTAGTAATGACTGTTTAATAATCTGATAAACAGTAAAAATGATCTATTATTATTAGTATGTGAAACAAGGTTGCATATTCACCTTTTACTTTTCAAATGGGGAAAAACCGGGCTTCAAATCGAACAAAAACGTGCCTCAAATTCAAAATAACACCCAGCATATTTATATTAGAGCGAAACTACCTTGAGCAGTCCGATAACAAGCAGATTATTTACAATTTTGACACAGTTGGAAAGGTGGTACTCAGTTTGTTCACCCGTGGTATAACGGACGGCGTAACCCTTTTCAGTCTTGTTAGTCATTTAAGTACTGCACTATCGACTGGTGTACTGTGTCATTTGCTTCGTCATAGAACTGAATGTTTGAGCGTTGCTGAAAGTACTTCCTGTTTAAAAACCGTTGTAAAAAATAATTCCAGCTTGTTCAAAATTTTCCCCTTTACTGAGAAGTTTAAAGTAAACTTGCAAGAGAGCTTTGGAATTCTTAACAATGCGCAAACATTCTTAACATATAGGGTATCAGCAAAACTATTCATTGTCAGGTAAAATGAAGTTATGAAATATATAAATACAGATTAGCCGAAACATTAACAAAAGGGGTGTCACTGAAAAAGACCCTCGTGATATCGAGATTTTTCCTAAGGGGAGGGAGGCACTTGGTATCATATGTGTTACCATGCTTGTTAAAACCGCGGAAAAGGAGGTAATTATGAGAGTCGCTTTTGCTATAAAAGGGAATAGTTTTCATTTACTGCTCCGCGATTCCCACAAAAAAAGGGTAGTCAAATGTCTCGCATATATTGACAATAATACAAATTACATCATTTTGCTGGGGCATTAATATGATCTGAAGCCTACGTTGGCATTTGAGTTCCTTATGTTCTATTCGAAGCATTGTATCTGATATGTCAAATAATATGTGGCTTCTCAGTAGGCCTCAAATGAAAATGACATGCCTCTAATCACATTAATGCCCAGCAAAACGATGCAATTGGTATATTAGAAAATGGTGCTGTCCACAGTTGTTTATGTTCCTTTGTTTATTTTCTATGTTGCTTGTTATAAAATATATGTATGCGGCTACTACCGAACTCAAAACATCGTGCACTCGTTACGTTATAACGCGTACCAGTGAATGAAAAGGATGTTATTTTAAAGATCATTTTAAGAAGATTTAAAAATCACGAAACTGTTACCATGCCAGATTTTACAAAACTTTTAAATTTAATTTTACAAAGTTCTCTGATACTTGATACTTTGTACTTGTCAATTAACCTTAATTTTATATTACTTTCTGAAACATAAGCCAGGCCCATTTCTGTTACTCAATGTATTATTTAATAGCCTTTGTGGGTGTATCTGTCAGAACTTCAGCCCCTTTAGCAAAAATATCCACGAAGTATTCGTGACATTCAAATCAATCGTGTAATTTTACATAAATGCTAGAATTTATCACTACGTCTTTACTATAACTGATAAATCATTTTCAATTCAATTACTTTTTAGTACATTAAATAAGTCATTATCAATTCAGTTACTTTTTTTCTATTGTTTTGAAGTTGCAAATATTTATATACTTTAAAACGTTTAAAACGATAGCAGCCTTCATAAATTTGTAATGGCAGTATTTTTATGAACAGAGATCACCTAAAAAACTAAAAGTAAGACAGATATTTACAATTTGTTAATATTTATAGACATTCTTTAAATTTTAATGCCACATGGTACAAAAGACATAGAAATAGAATGCGATTATTTCATATGTTGTATATAGACTCACAAAGCAGCCGTACAGTCATTATATACAGATAAATCAGCAGCTCTTTATGGGTGCTTAACTGAACCACAGAACATCTTCTTAACTCGGTGTATTACAAATGGATCATTTTTATTTCGAATGCGAATATTATCGCAACTGATTCGACTTGCCTAATAATAGTAATAGTAACAATAGCAATAATAACATTTTGCGAATATCAATATGTGAAATCGGAACACCCTTAGTGATTACATAATGAGTGATGTACCGACCCTCTTACTCCTTGCTGTTTTCAAAAAGGCTGGTAAATAAAAGGTCAGTGAATTCGAGGCGCAGCCCCGACATCGAAATTTTGTACGCCGAATGCAATTTTCAACACAAAAGCTAAATTCGATACTAAAACTGAAATCTTAACATCTCAGTGTTTTTACACAAATAATAAACAGGCAGCTATATTTGATAAACAGACTGAAAAATTGACAATTAAATTTTCTCTTCTGGCAAGTAAGTTTTTTCTGACATTGAATTTTATTGTACATTTTTAGCTTTACCAGTATTGTGCCATCATTTTTGTTGTGCTTCAGCTTTATTGTTGTGTGATTTTCAAGCTGGGTAAGCCTAATCAAATTCGATAATCTTGTGGGTGTCAACACATCATAATGCGAATTAAGGTGGCAGGGTAGTCTAGGTCATCTGGAATAATTTTGCACGTTTTATACGGGAATAGATACTAACATTCAACCTATTGATCTCACCGAATGTTGAAAGCTGGAGTTGGCTTACCGCATCCAGTCTAAGAGACACTGAAGCTGTATGCTTAATGCTTAATGTATTTCTGATATTTTATAAATAAATTTAATTTTTCTTGTATTTTTGCCTGCTTCACACTTATAAAATGGTTGATATTTTACAATGTAATATCTTTTCCCTTAAGCTTTGTTTTGTGATCTTCCTTTGACCATTTTAAATTACTACTAGTGCTTATATTGTATGTTTATTTTAGAAATAAACATGAGGAAGAGAATCCAAGTGTACTTGATTAGTATTGTTCATTCATTTAAAAAGGGGAATGTGACTACGTTACGTGAATAACAGTTCAGTATTTTGAATGAAATCGCTTTGACTGCACAGACGTCACAGACATGAGAGTGAGCGCAATGTAACGTATAAGAATAAACCAGCGTAAATGTATGTAAATTAATATGTTACTATTTTTCTAAACTATTTGCTCCTTTTTTACTAAATTGTAGCAAAAAAAATATATAAATAATTGCTGAAACATTATTATCATGGCATTGTTCTACAAAATAGGCGGGGCTTTTGGTAACGTAACTACATAAAATGCTTAGGAACCTCGGTACCGACATATGAGTCACACTTGTTGAGATGATAATGCAACCAGTATTTCTGTTAGAATTATGTATCCGTGCATGTCTCATCAACGTTTTATTCCAATTTTATCAGAAAATATAGGAAATCAGTGTCAGTTGGTCAAGCAACATCTTAAAGTAAGTCTTTTCCAGAATAGGCATCACATCGAACGTGAAAAGGATTTTGCTGCTTTCGAGATTAAGACTTGAAGTTGATATCAAATGGCATTACACTGTTAGTTGTAGTAACAGTAAGTAGAATTTAGGCACCATTTTTTTAAATTACATAGAAAACACAAACGTTATGTTGTTTATTTGAATAATAAGTATATTTGGCTGTCCAGCAATGCATCTAGTTCATTTTACCTGCCAGCTTGAAGGCGTTTACAACACAATACAATTGTGATATTGACATGCCACATTATGCTGTCATAACGTATTATGTATACACTTTCTATTCACATAATAGTCTAACAACAATTATAACGCTGTCTCATATAAAGAAGTGATCAATAAACGATTTCAAAACTTCGATGGCCGCAGTCACACCAATAGCAAAAGTGCAAGTCAAAGGGACTCGCACGAATGCTTTATGACGAAACCCCCTTTTGTTTTGCTTAACTAAATTGCTTTATAGCAGACAGGAGGCGTAATAATAACGGGTTGTCTCTGACAGCGAAACAGAGGGTGTTTTCCCGCTATTTGGCTACCTAAGACACGACTGACTATGTTTTATAATAGCGATAGACCACGGGACTGGTGTGCCGTACACTAGATTTGCTTGGCGATTCATTCACAGGCTTTCCGCGAGTGCTTGAACCCAATACAAATCACACAGCCCCGTGATCTATCCCCACATTCTAACACATCGAGTCATACATGCATTCCCGTGTACAGAACTGACAGGGAACCGCTTGCATTCTTTAAGCTTAAATTCAAGTGTCGAACTACTCCTATACTCATAAAGATACCGGATACTAAAAAATACATCGTTAATCAGTTCTGTTGTTATTTCATGATCCATTTGTAATTACCAGACAATATTTCTAGAAGATCCACCTTCATACTTCAGCACAGCTGCGGGCATTTTTAAGATTTCCTTTGTGTATTTTAATGATTCTCAGTGTCCGTCCCTTGTGATAGAGAACGATCTGGTGGAACAACGCGACTGGCTTGCACTTATCGCTAGTGCTGATTTCGTACCATGGTGTGCTCATTCAATTTGTTAGTGCACTTTAATCAAATGTAAAACCAGCGACAAATATCTTTGAATAGATGATTTATGTCAGAAGAAATTGGTTTAATTTCATTTTCTAAATTGAAAACACAACAGATTTTAAACTGTTAGAGTCAGCAGATGGGATTAAATGTCTGTCTGTGATGTGCAAAACGGGCTGATTGAGGTCTGATGTGACTCGTAATTTTATTTCCTATTATGAGAACGTCAACTCATTAATGGCTTTCTATACTTTAGCGGGGTTTAATTAAGGCAAACAGAAGTGAAACCTGATGTCAGTAATGTTTAGATTACGAAGATTCAATGTAAATAACATGATTAAATTGTGAAATCGTAAATTTTCTCATACAGCTCTTATAACGAAAAAAGTGTTAATCTGACATCCAACAGTAAAGTGCATTTAAACCAAAATGATGCTGCAAAATGGCTTATCTTAGGCTTGGAATTGAGCGATTAGAAATTAAAACAAACCACTTTACAGTTTTATATTAATTGTAATCAGGGATATAAGTTTCTATGCAATTAAAAAGTCAGATTAATTCTATATGGAAACAGATTTTAATGTGCAAGTATTTTGTCTTAAACAACTTCTATAAAATTCGAACAGTAAGCAACACAATTGTTACACATTATAACACATTGTCCTGGCAACGACTACGGCCTAACCACCCGTACCACTAACCCCAGGAAGATCAGAGCAAGGGTACAATAATATGCCGTGGTACACGTGAATTAAACAACTTCTTAGAGTTCATATTCCCCTGTACAGTAAGCAATACATTGTTCTGGCAAACTACCCGGATCATTAACTCGGGGGAGGTAAGCTCGAGGATGCAATAATATGCCGTGGTATACATACATTAATCAACTTCCCCTGTACAGTAAGCAACACACATGCTACACATTGTTCTGGCAAAAGCTAGGAGATCACTAACTCTGGGGAGATCAGATCGAGGGTACAGTAATATACAGTAATAAACCTACATTACAATATATGCCAACGTAATCAATTGTAATCAATTGTAGTGTTATAAACATAAATAAAATGCATGTTACATGTTTAATACCATAACGTCTTTGTTACAGGAAATAATAGCACAAACTAAGTAATCCAACATTTACTGACGTCACAACTTTATGCCGTTTCTAATATCTTCGGACCTATAATTTGTTAACTGTAGGTATACATTCCAACAACAAGTCAACATTAATGCACGAAATAAAACAATTTCTAATAAATTATTAAAGTAGTCTGGCATGTGACTGGAACATACCAAAAGATGCGTCATAGAAATGCTCAAGCCTGGTCCCATTGGCTAATAATGTCGATAAATGCATAACAATTAGAACGCATGTCTCTGTTACAAAATGCCTGTATTTCATACGAAACGCTAATTTCACTACACACATTATCACAAACAGTGTTATCACAAGAGGCATTGTCACAAACGACCTTATAACAAGCGGCATCGTTTCCATCGAGACAGTGTCATAAAAATGTTGCTTGGAGAGGAATAGTTACAAGTGGCATTATAGCAAGAGTTACCGTTACAAACAGCATTGCCACAAATGACGTGAATGTAAACGGCATTGCTACAAACGGCATTACCACAAGACGCTTAGTTATAAACAGTATTGCTACATGAAGCATTGCCAGATGCAACGGTAAACGGAATTTTCCCACCTGGCATTGCCAGTAATGCCATTGTCACAAGACATATTGTCACTTGTCAGATCCAGAATATTTAGTTTAGTTTGAGATTGAGGATTTTCGGCGATATAATGATCCTTTAACCCAAGCAGGTACTTGTTTCGATAACTGTTTCAAACAATAGATGTATATCTACCTTCGTTTATAAATATGCAGGAAGAAGAGGAGCTCCGTGACGTACACTGGATGACCTGTTTGCATGCCAAGCCCTGTGAGCGATTTTAGTTTTTCTGTAATGAAGCCAGAGGTCAGTAAAAGAAGTCACATGTTAGTTTAGACAAGTACATTCATTGAATTTGCCTCTCTGATGCAGTTACATGTTTGTTTTCTCTGTATTTAACCAATAAACCCATGGATGTAAGTTCTGAGTCTCGACCACGGACAAAACGGTTCAGCAGTGGTCATGTTTCTTGAACAATGGTCATAACAGTCCAATTTTGTGCCTTAAGCACCGTGAGAGCTAGAAGTAAAATTATAAACACTGTGGCAAATAAAAACGACTTTGCTGAGTGTGAGTAACAATAGGAAAAGTAGAGCATCATGAAACACTAGGTTTTCACATAGGACAAATAAGCAATGATTTATGTCAACATTTTACCAAAGCAAGGAATAAATAAAGCTTTATGGGGTAACGATAGTTGATGACTTGCATTTGAGCCCTAACGGAACTTTTTCCTTGAGACGGAAAGGAAATGGAGCGGTTTTTGTGCGTATTGATATCACAAAACAAAGTATGTATGCATATCAAAAGGACGATGCAGTATTTTGTGCTTGAAATATACAGAATATTGTTCCTAATCAGACCTTATTGTTATGAGAAAAATGTAATTGCGAATAAGAATAACAGCACATGAGATAAAACATTCTACAGCTGTATATGATACATTGCTTTTGCTCGGCCAAATGTCAAATGAAAGCTGCATGTACAAAACGCTTCAGTTATTTCAGTATTGTTGCTTTGTTATTTCAGCATTGTTAATTTTAAGACAATGTTACCTTCTTTTATCAAAAGACATTATTATTATTATTATTATTATTATTATTATTATTATTATTATTATTATTATTATTATTATTATTATTATTATTATTATTATTATTATTATTATTATTATTATTATTATTTCTGATTTATATATTCGTTTAGCTTATTTTATATGAGTTACTCCTGGTAAAAAACTTTTTCAGATTTTAAGTGTAGCCTTTCCTTAGCCGGTATATTTCACATCATGTGCCTTAGCAATCATTACCAAACATATTTATTAGTTGGCATACATGTTACAAGAAAGCATAGGTCTATTGTCTAAGTTGCGGAGAAAGTAAATCAGTGTTCCTCTCGTATGCGCTGCGTTTGCATGTAAGGGACAACGTCTTCACAGCTTTGATACAATCTGTTGTAACAGAGCAGGCTTCACTATGTATGATTTAAACAGAAGCGAAATGTTAAGATGAGCAAATGACTAATGGTTTGATAAATATGATCAGAGAGTAGCTCTCAACAGATTTGTTGACGCCATATAAGGCCCCACTGGTCCCGTCATCCTTGCTCATTTGGCCCTCATTTCAAGAAAATATGAAACGTGCAATAATCTGTTAGTTGTACAGTCAGCGGCGCCTGCTGACTAGTCACATTGCTCTTGTTGCTTTCATCTGCTTAATTTTATAAATTACGTTTTTACATTGAATTGTTTAATTTTAACGCCTTTAACTAGATAACTTCTCTGTGTTTTGTAGGTATGATTTTTTTTCTGTGATGACAAATGGTCATGACAACTTAAGGAATGCAGTTTTGAATATAAATACATCTTATCATTTCACACAAAGTAAGAATATTGGACTCTTTACGCTATTGTCACATGTACTCTGTTGCTGCATTGGGGAAAGCTATTAGGAAGACGAAGCCAACGTGTGTGATTTACATGAGCCCCTGTGACTACATTCCTGGGACAGGCTTTGCATAGAGTTGTGCAATTTGCTCTGTCATGTCATAACACCACGGGGGACACTGCGCTGTGTGTTTTTGGATATGATAACTACAGAATGAATCAGTGCAAGGTCGCTTTTGCATTTCACAAAGATGACTTTTGCCTGTACAAATTTATTATGTTTTACGTTCGGACAAGAGGCGTTATACTCCAAAGAGAAGAAAAATAGTTCAGCAGAAGATGCTACATGTGACAAGTAGGTGAACTCTAGTTGATTCTTAAGATGTCCAAATATGATTTTTTTAAAGTGGTATTGCAACTGTAGCTTTTACCCTACCCATTTGATGAACTTGCATTGAACAGAAAATACAAGAAATATATATGTGTAATAGAAAATAACGAAAACCGTACATTTGCATGTAAAACTTGTTAGTTTTTCTCTGTCCTGGTGGTCTTAATTCTTAAATTGTATTAAATTGGGCTGTTTGTTTGCAAAATATCTGAAACACAACGGTTAGCATAACAGTGATTTTTCGTCGCCAGAAGCTAATAACGGTACAGTTACAATAAATATTGAAGAATGTACAAATTTGCAATAGCTAAAACACCATTTTATGCAGTCTCCTTAAGTTAAAGGTGATAGATATGCGACATTAGTCATTTACTTCTTCTTGATAGTAAGGCATGGAATAACTCGTAATTGTGTAAGAGTTTCAAGTGCTATTTTATAAGATGTCATCATGTCTATTGTGATGTTACTGTACACATATCAAGTCAACGTCAAGGGTGTATATTTTTTTGAAAAGACTACACTTGCACTTTGCTTTGTGTTGAATTGACAAAGTATACAGTACTACAAAAGACAACATATGTGATGCCCGTTACTACATTTATGTATTCTGGCAGTAAAATACGAAAAGTTGCAAGGGCAGAAAAATAAAGTGATAGTAGAAAACAGAGGAGAAAGAATACACAGATTTAAGAATAATAAGGAAGTAGATATGACTGCCTTTGTGAAAACTGTAAAATTTACTGCTACTGATGAGGTCAGTAATTTTTGTTCACACTATCAGTATTGTGCCATTTCTGTGAACCTATAGATACAGCTTTTTTATGTTGTAGACATTCATATTCTATAGATTGTATTAAAACTTGATGTGTTCATATCGTGGGATTTATTTACAGAACAACACTTAGTCTTCAACCACGTGGTGAAATGAAAGTGGTATTCTAAGCTGGTCAGTAGTGTCTTACCAATGTATGGAGATGCATTTGATGAAACTAATTATTCAACATGGTATCAATAGCTTTGGTTTTCGCTTGTAGTCATTTTCTTTCCGTCGCAAATCGCTTTCACGTTTGTTTATAAGATGCCATTTTAGTATCTTTAGTATATTGCAGCAATTATTACTATAAATCTGACTGTCCGCAAAAAGACTGCTCGATAAAGTAATAGCTGTAGCTTAATCATTTACACAAATTTCACTGTCTGCATATAAACACAGCATGCTGGATAACATAACGCCTTTTTGAAAGCTGAGCTATTACCATACATCTAACTGTCTGGATATAAGTACTATCATTTGATAGTGTGCTCTTTTAAGAAGACACATAGTTGTTCCAAGCCAAGTTTAAATTTAACTTCTACATTCAATTTTAAAGTTTTCAAAACATCACTTTCACATCAACAATGTGTTTATTTGCAGTCATTACCCTTCGACCATGCAATATGTAATAATGCGCCATCACACAATTCCTAAATAAGCACATTGCATTGTATTTTTATCGGATTGTTAGCATGTAATACTTATTCACAGGATCTTCAAAGTGGACAATACCACTTATGGCATAATTACTTCTTGTTTTATTTAATGTCATGTCATCTTATCAGCATTCAATGAGATTAGTTGGTAATACCTCTTACATAACTCTACATCATTATTTAATACAGGTTAATTAAATTTGAGATTCTGCACCTTAATGAATATGAGGGCCGTAAAGAGATTAAAGTTAGGTAGAATATAGATTTGTAACGGGCACCTTTAGTAGCTCTGTTTTATTTAATTTTTGTAGTGAGTTATGCAGCAGAAGAGTTCATGTCTGATTTGCTCTCTTCGTTTTCGTATTGGGGCATTTAATTAAAACCACTAAGACACCAGAGACCGGGGAATGACTGTGTAATTCAGATGTACTAACCATATCATATGCCTGTATAAAATTGAAGTAACACGCTCTCTGACTGCTGAAAATTACTGTGCCAAGCCTCAAACCATCTGCTGCGGAAAGCGGATGCACGGGATAGCGCCAGAAGCATATTAGATTATTTAATCGCTGACATAAATACATGTTATATATATCGCTAATTTATCAGTAGCTTAGTAATAGTACAAATTGATTATAAACGGGAAATAAACATGATTACAGTGTGGCCCACACCAGTACCTTAATTACCTGTAATTAGATTGCTGTCACAGAGTTGTTACCGTGTAGCCATTAAATTTTTGAAAGGATGACATAAAATCAAAATGACTTTTTCATTCGTTGCGGTTTTTAAATAAAAACAACCTTTTAAATGTGTTATCGAACCTTCTGGATGGTCAATAGATTTTTATGTATTATATTTTCTTTTTTAAATAATTAAAAGAACTTTATTAACAAGCAATTGTTCCCATTTCAAATCTAAAGAAAAATGTACTCTGGAGATTTACTTTCTTCTCAAACAAGAAATTTAATTTGGCTGTGACTGATTTTGGGCAGAACCTAATAGCCAAGCTCATTACATGTATTTGACAAGGGAGGCAAAACAGTCTCTCTATAACATCAGATGAAAGAAAGTAAAAGTAAAAACTGTGCAAAATAAGCTTTTTTACTGAAAGTCTCTTCCTCCACATAAAGACTTTTATCATCTGAAATTTATGCGTTCCAAATAAAACCTTTGTTATTGCTAGTTTGATAGAAATATATACCGCCACTATCATAAAATTGTCAATTTTGGGAAAAGAGAAATATAGTTTAAGTGTTCTTCTTGCTATGAGTAGCCGACATTTGTCAAATATATAAAATTACATTAATTTTCTATGAACAGTATCATTATATTTGAAGAGTGCACAGTCTATCTTCTCTTTTAGACATGCATATATGACAGGCTGAAAAAGCACAAGATGTGAAACCTCTACATAGGTAACACAGTTCTAAGCAATTGAATTATTTAATGCCATTTATTAGAAATTACGACCTTAAGGACAACATGACATATATTATATCTCTATTGCGTCTTATTTACTGCTTAATAAGATAAAAGAATGCCAATAAAATAAAGTAAGATAGAGCAATTTATTTTAATATTCGCATGAAGGTTTATGTTCTTGTTATTAACCAGTGTAAGTAATATTTATTAATGTCTTAGAAACCTGTACACCAGTAGATAAATGGTAAAGTGTTCATATTTGCCACAAGTGCACAGTTACCATATTAAATCGTAGGGCTTTAAGTACAGAATATGTACTTGCTATGTTCTTCGTATATTGTACCTTCCTGCTGATAAAGCATTTACTAGTTAATAGTGCAGTTCGGTGTTCAGGTTATACACCTGTTGTTATGTTCTGTTGGTTTTTTTGGTACTTGGGTGGTCCTCGATGTAACCTGATATCGCACTGTTGTTATAGATATGAGTTGCCTTGTAGAATTGTTGATACTGGTTTTTTGTATGTATGGTACTCGTTTTTCCCTCCATGTAGCATGATATCTCGCTGTTGCTGTAGACAGGAGCTGCCATGTACTCACAATTGTTGATACTGGCTTTTTACAACCCGTGTAGTCCCCATATAGCATGACCTCTCGCTCTTAATCTTACTTTAGGTATTTCTGCCTCCTGCTTCTCGCACTTAACATCTAAACCGATTTCCAAAATTGCTTAACGCACTTCAGACTATTACTAAATACAAATCCGTATTTCTTTTTTTTTTTTTTTTGATCGTTATGCAATTATCAATGTAAGAAAATAGTTTCCTTCAAATGCGGTTTATATTTCAATAACATAATTATAATCCAATAACATTATGCAGTGTTACACACATTAAATGCAGCATGTTTACAACGTCTAATTAAAATTAGGTAAATAACTCCAGGAACATTTTATTGTTACAAAGGAATCTAGAATTTATAATTTGTTTTGCCTTGTAATTTTACTTCTTAATGCGAGCCAATGATCCAGTGCCACAGACGGTACACTTGCACTTTTGAGTCACGTAAGTGGGCGTGTTATTGATGTTGTGATATATAAAAACACGTGGGCGGAAAGCTGTGCTAACTACATTGTATCTGTGTGTCAGTGACAGAGTAACCACCAACTCGTCTTGTGATGCAAACATACCAAATCGTGCAGGATTTGCTGCAATTCAATGTTTTGCAACCTTTTTCTGTTATGCAATTTGAAGTGAAAACAGGATGCACAATGCATTATCTAATTGCGTAATGATTTCCCCAAGTCTAAAATTAGCACTTATATTTTTCTAAAGAGATCTGATGGATTATAGCAGGTGCAAATGCAATAAAAATAGCTAAATGGGTTTAAATCCACAAAAGATATGCTTTGAAGGTAACGCAAAACAAGACTTTGAACATTTCAGCTGCCTTGATACTTTAAGACCTGTCTCATATCCATACATCAACAAACACTACATCTCTATGTTCAACCGTCCGGAATTGAAGAGATTGTGGATGGATCACTCGCATTTGCCCTTTCAGTAGAATAGGTGTTTTTAGGTTTTGCATGGCCTTTTTATATACATCTTATTTTTTGGGTGCTTATTGCATTGTCCGCTAAAAATGAGATAAATTAGCTACTCAAATCTTAACAGAAAATATAACACAAAAAGTAGGTTGTCCCCAAAAAAATGCCTCATTCAGTTCTCCACTTGTTACTTTTGTCAAATTTCATTTCACGCATAAATATTTTACGTTGACAAAACAGAGTATAATGCACATAAAAATTTCGACAATTTTACGTTGACAAAACAGAGTATAATGTACATAAAAATTTCGACAATTCTCAGCTTACTTGTCCAATCTACTCAAGTTTCTCACGTAAGCTGATAATTGCATTTTGATTGGCGTAAAAACTACTGTCGGTGTTACAGTGGCTAGAGTCACGTGTCATTACGTCACTGTCAACACGCTTACGAGGGTCCTGCGGAACCTTGAAGATACCTAATATATTTTTGTTCCATATTCTTTGTTAAAGTTTTAATAGCAATGTAATATAAACTCCAAGCCTGTTGACTTTCATCTATCAGTTCCCTACACAATAATACCTGGATGACTAAAACGAGAGTTTTATCATTGAATGAACTGATTTGAAAATCTGGTAAACCAAACAATTATTTTAGGAGAAAAATTAATGTGAATAAGCAATGTTATTGAAAGACTGTGAGTACACGAATACAAAGCAGTCATGGCCTCGTAAAGCAGTTGAGTACAAGTCGGTACGAAAAGGGCAAAGCTATGTGGATTCTACAAAGCAATAACGTAAGTAATAAACATGGGAGTGACTTTGTTCCCTCTGGTTGGGTCTTCGAGTTGTCAGAAAATATTAAAAACCACACGACAGTGAAGTCCTCGCTTAAAACACAAATATTATCTTTAATATCTTATGGAAACCCATCCCACGAAAACAATCATTATCATGTTCGTGAGAACTTGTTTTAAGTGGCTTTGAAATATCATGGTTGCTTTGGCCTATTGAGAAGATTGCTCAATATGTGACTCAATAGTTGGCATGTTTAAGCCTGCTGGTCTCACTATGGGACGGATACACATAAGCCATTACCAGTAAATGCGCGAATTAGATATTGTAAAACACAATAAAAACTTCTTATTGATTATACATCGGTTCACACTGACACTGCTATTTCTTAGCTGCCCACGGTAAGTTATTGGCATCTCTGAAAAGTAACTGAATATATATATATATATATATATATATATATATATATATATATATATATGAAACCGACCTTAGGGAGACAATGTTTAATAATAGACCTTAGGGAGACATATTTCATTTTGATAAATATTTTTCTTATCAAGATACTATTTGATTGTATTTTAACATATATCTTCTTGATATTGCCTATTTATAATGATTTATGAAAAAACTTCACTGAAAAAGAATTATTTAAAGATATAGATATTTTTGTTTAATCGTGTGTCTCCCCAATGTTTTTTATATATAACTCCAGCCTTAGGGAGACACCTGCTACTGAAACCTGTTTTTTTCTGTGCCTTTCACCTTTTGGGGTACCAGTAAATAATTACGAGGTTAACCTTTGAAACCTGTTTTTAAAGCAGAAAATGGCTAAAATGTATTTTGTATATGTTATTATTGTTTGTGTATTTGTAGGTTTATATTTCTTAGAAAATGAAATTATGCTATCGTGCAACACGAGTAATATTTACAAATCTTGGGCGATAATAAAGTGTTGTAATTTAATTTACCTTTGGTAAATTTTGTAAATGAAATCGCATATACGTATTCGAAGAAGTTAGAATGAATAAATAAATATTGGGAATAATGTGAGTTGGGTCTTTATTTCCTAGAAAATGAAATTGTGATATCGCACGACTCTAGTAATATTTAACAAATCTTGGGCGATAATCGTAATAATGTGAATTAGTGTCGGGGCTTGTTTTCATTTCAACAATTTGAATTTACTATAACCGTTTGTTCTCCTTTTCGTAAACATTTGATAGCTCCAAGTCAGCTCTTCATTTTTCTTTTCTGCCACTTTTATCCTACCGGTATCATTTCTTTATACCTTTATTCAAACCGAATTCAGTCGGAACGGAAAAGCTTTTGGGCAAAAGTCTAAGTATGAATCTGCCTATTTACGTGAAATGTAAGAGAGATAGAAACTGCTTCTAATGTGTAACCGTTTGTTCTCATCTTCATACACAATTGATAGCTCCAAGTCAGCTCTTCAGTATTCGTTTCTGCCAGATTTTTTCAGTAATTTCTTTATACCTTGACCCCAACCGAATTCAGTCGAAACGCAAAAACTTTTCGGTAAAAGTCTAAGTACGAACCCGTTTATCTACGTGGGATTTAACAGAGTTAGAAACTGTTTCCACTGTGTAACCGTTTGTTCTCTTTGCACACATTTGATAGCTTCAAGTCAGCTCTTCATTATTCGTTTCTGCCAGTTTTTTTCCTATCATTTCTTTATGCCTTTATTCAAACTGAATTCAGTCGAAACGCAAAATTTTTTCGGCAAAAGTGTAAGTATTATCCCCTGATTTACGTGGGATTTAAGAGAATTCGTTAATTTGATAACTTCAAGTCAGCTCTTCATTATTCGTTTCTGCCAATTTTTTTCCTAACGTTTCTTTATACCTTTATTCCAACTATTTATTTATTGCTTTTTTCAGACTCGAGGTCCATACTTTGATTCTTCACAATGCCTTTAAGTGCAAGATACTTTATCAACATATTAACTATACATAAACTTTTTCGACACATTATACCATTTGCGCATTAAGCTAGATTTTCTCATGATATCACTGGTGCGTAATGACAGTAGAATTGCATTTTCTGATTCATTTATTTAACCTTCTGTCTAAATTCAGTCGAAACACAAAAACTTTTCGGCAAAAGTTTAAGTACGTGGGATTTAGAAAGCTAGAAGCTGTTTCCAATGTGTACGAGTGTAACCTCACATGTACTATTCTCAACCCAACAGAAGTAATTTTTCGATGACATAATAAACTGTCTTTGAGAACTTCTTTTTTGCCACTATTAGATTAACTTTGATTCATACGCGAAATTTGAGCTATTTTGGGAATGTAATTTTCAGCGATAATAGCTTCAGTCTGACAACGCGTGGGCTTGAAATATGTCAAAATAAGGGCAGTCCTGAAACTGCCATTCAGGCAAAGGTCTGAGGCAACCATATTTAAAGGAAAAATGATATAATGGAACGCATGCCCTTCTTCGCGCAAGGGGCAAAAATATTCGAACTTTCTATATACTGCAAATTGTGTAAGGATGCTGAGGGTGGATCAGATATGGGGTACCTGGACCTCAGGTAAGGCGTTATAGAAAGTACGTTTCTACGACAATAAGTATATTAGTGGAACAATGTACAGTACAGATGCAAGTGTACATTGTGCATAGTGTGAATTATTCGCTGCGCATTTGCAAAGTAGAAATTCGATCGATTTTGGAAATGTAATTTTGAGCGATTTTAGCTCTCAGTCTGACAACGTGTGGCCTGGGGTGAAATATGCCAAAAAGAGCAGGCGTGAAAAAAACTTCCATGCAGGCAAACGTCTGAGGCAACCAAATTCTTTTTTTTTATCTGCGGCCATGAATATCTATGTACAAAGTTGTGCAATGCTTTATCATATCATATTTTGTGTCCATTCAAACTTCGTGACCACTGCGATGTTTTTCACATAGCCATTTGTGTGCTGTCACCTGCCCCCTTATGTAATATGTATTGATTCAGGAAATGTACACAAAAATGTTTATTTAGGGCGAACACTGTTTCAACAGTACGAATACAAAGATACTCCGGGAAACATTCTTTGAGAACAGTTCCAAATTCCTAGCTCTTCGCAAATAGCCACACCGTCAGCAAATAATGCGCGTATTTTATATTGCAGATTCTCAGTCAACAGCATAGCCATTTTTTTCTGTTTGTGTTGGAACCACAAACATGCACATGTAAACGTCTGCAATGTTTTACCATATCCATTTCTGTGCCCGTTCAAACTTCATACCCACTCGACTGTCTTGCACACAGCCATTTCTCTGCTCTTACCTGTTATGTTATGTAGTATATTCTGTGTTGAAGAAATGTAGCTAGGAATATGTGTTTACGGCGAACACTGTTTCAACGGTACCAATACTAGTTTGAGCAAAATTATATGAAAAAAACCTGTACAAAATTAATTTGAATCCCTTTTATAGTGCTGCTGCATTTACACTCTTGATCGAGTAAATTTGTAGTGGTTGTTGCATGAATGAAATCAGTGGTTAAGAAAATACAAGCAGCAGATAGTTTGATTAATATTTAACGCTGAGTGCTGCTTGCTATTGTGGGTTCGACTCCCACAGGGTGCTTGCATAACGATTTCTTATGCAACGAATAGGTGCTCTCCGGTGGTAGCGCAGCCCGCGTTTAGTATGGCCATTTGGGTGTTGTTCAATAACAGGCATAATTTGCATATCTTTTATTTCTTCGTTAAATTGCAGAAACGTTACTGCCACATTCACCTGTCAAATGGTTTTTTTTTTTTTTTTTTTTTTTTTTTTTTTACATTTCGGCCTTTAATGTCATGTGCCCAAATTCAAGTGAGTAGAAATTTATATAAAGGGTTATAGATTGTCTGTAAAATGTATATTCAAATAATCGACGGATGTAGAATTGGGCATTTATTTATTCTGTGCACCCACAGTATTTAACTTTTTTTTATTTCCCATACATTTTAAAATATCAATTCAAAATCTTTTGGCGGATAATTAGAAAATGTATTGTCACTTTTTCACGTAATAAAGTGCGCTCCCTGTATGCAAACAAATGTCAATTATTGCGGGAGATTTGTAGTTATTTCTGTATTCTTTTCTTTTACGAAAGCGTGACACAGAAGTTATATATCATTACCGCTGTATTTGTGGGCCTTTAGCATATGCCAATAAACACTTGTGGGTTGTCGAATGTAGCACAATGTGGCCGCACAGAAAGTATATTAGTGCAACAATGTACAGTACAGATGCAATTGCACATTGTGCATAGTGTGAATTATTCGCTGCGCATTCGCAAAGTAGAAATTCGATCGATTTTGGAAATGTAATTTTGAGAGATTTTAGCTCTCAGTCTGACAACGTGTGGCCTGGGGTGAAATATGTCAAAAGAGATCAGGCGTGAAAAAACTGCTATGCAGGCTAAGGTCATATTTAACGCAGCAAGAGATATTTTTTAGCGCATGCGCTTCTTCGTGCAAGGGGCAGAACTTTTCGAACTTTCTGTGTACCACTATTTGTGCATGACATTGAGGGTGGATCAGATAAGGGGTACCAGGACCTCAGATAAGATGTTATAAAAAGTAGGCTTGTACGACAATGTACAGTACAGATGCAAGTGCACATTGTGCATGATGTGAAGTATTCGCTGCGCATGCTCGCAGTAGAAATTCGAGTGGTTTTTGGAATGTTGTTTACAGCGATTTTAGCCCTCAGTCTGACGTGTGGCCTTGGGTGAAATATGCCAAAAAGGGCAGGCGTGAAAAAAACTTCCATGCAGGCAAACGTCTGAGGCAACCAAATTCTTTTTTTTTATCTGCCGCCATGAATATCTATGTACAAAGTTGTGCAATGCTTTATCATATCATATTTTGTGTCCATTCAAACTTCGTGACCACTGCGATGTTTTTCACATAGCCATTTGTGTGCTGTCACCTGCCCCCTTATGTAATATGTATTGATTCAGGAAATGTACACAAAAATGTTTATTTAGGGCGAACACTGTTTCAACAGTACGAATACAAAGATACTCCGGGAAACATTCTTTGAGAACAGTTCCAAATTCCTAGCTCTTCGCAAATAGCCACACCGTCAGCAAATAAAGCGCGCATTTTATATTGCAGATTCTCAGTCAACAGCATAGCCATTTTTTTCTGTTTGTGTTGGAACCACAAACATGCACATGTAAACGTCTGCAATGTTTTATCATATCCATTTCTGTGCCCGTTCAAACTTCATACCCACTCGACTGTCTTGCACACAGCCATTTCTCTGCTCTTACCTGTTATGTTATGTAGTATATTCTGTGTTGAAGAAATGTAGCTAGGAATATGTGTTTACGGCGAACACTGTTTCAACGGTACCAATACTAGTTTGAGCAAAATTATATGAAAAAAACCTGTACAAAATTAATTTGAATCCCTTTTATAGTGCTGCTGCATTTACACTCTTGATCGAGTAAATTTGTTGTGGTTGTTGCATGAATGAAATCAGCGGTTAAGAAAATACAAGCAGCAGATAGTTTGATTAATATTTAACGCTGAGTGTTGCTTGCTATTGTGGATTCGACTCCCACAGGGTGCTTGCATAACGATTTCTTATGCAACGAATAGGTGCTCTCCGGTGGTAGCGCAGCCCGCGTTTAGTATGGCCATTTGGGTGTTGTTCAATAACAGGCATAATTTGCATATCTTTTATTTCTTCGTTAAATTGCAGATACGTTACTGCCACATTCACCTGTCAAATGTTTTTTTTTTTTTTTTTTTTTTTCACATTTCGGCCTTTAATGTCATGTGCCCAAATTCAAGTGAGTAGAAATTTATATAAAGGGTTATAGATTGTCTGTAAAATGTATATTCAAATAATCGACGGATGTAGAATTGGGCATTTATTTATTCTGTGCACCCACAGTATTTAACTTTTTTTTATTTCCCATACAATTTAAAATTATCAATTCAAAATCTTTTGGCGGATAATTAGAAAATGTATTGTCACTTTTTCACGTAATAAAGTACGCTCCCTGTATGCAAACAAATGTCAATTATTGCGGGAGATTTGTAGTTATTTCTGTATTCTTTTCTTTTACGAAAGCGTGACACAGAAGTTATATATCATTACCGCTGTATTTGTGGGCCTTTAGCATATGCCAATAAACACTTGTGGGTTGTCGAATGTAGCACAATGTGGCCGCACAGAAAGTATATTAGTGCAACAATGTACAGTACAGATGCAATTGCACATTGTGCATAGTGTGAATTATTCGCTGCGCATTCGCAAAGTAGAAATTCGATCGATTTTGGAAATGTAATTTTGAGAGATTTTAGCTCTCAGTCTGACAACGTGTGGCCTGGGGTGAAATATGTCAAAAGAGATCAGGCGTGAAAAAACTGCTATGCAGGCTAAGGTCATGTTTAACGCAGCAAGAGATATTTTTAGCGCATGCGCTTCTTCGTGCAAGGGGCAGAACTTTTCGAACTTTCTGTGTACCACTATTTGTGCATGACATTGAGGGTGGATCAGATAAGGGTTACCTGGACTTCAGATAAGATGTTATAAAAAGTAGGCTTGTACGACAATGTACAGTACAGATGCAAGTGCACATTGTGCATGATGTGAAGTATTCCTTGCGCATGCTCGTAGTAGAAATTCGAGTGGTTTTTGGAATGTTGTTTACAGCGATTTTAGCCCTCAGTCTGACGTGTGGCCTTGGGTGAAATATGCCAAAAAGGGTAGGCGTGAAAAAAACTTCCATGCAGGCAAACGTCTGAGGCAACCAAATTCTTTTTTTTTATCTGCCGCCATGAATATCTATGTACAAAGTTGTGCAATGCTTTATCATATCATATTTTGTGTCCATTCAAACTTCGTGACCACTGCGATGTTTTTCACATAGCCATTTGTGTGCTGTCACCTGCCCCCTTATGTAATATGTATTGATTCAGGAAATGTACACAAAAATATTTATTTAGGGCGAACACTGTTTCAACAGTACGAGTACAAAGATACTCCAGGAAACATTCTTTGAGAACAGTTTCAAATTCCTAGCTCTTCGCAAATAGCCACACCGTCAGCAAATAATGCGCGTATTTTATATTGCAGATTCTCAGTCAACAGCATAGCTATTTTTTTCTGTTTGTGTTGGAACCACAAACATGCACATGTAAACGTCTGCAATGTTTTACCATATCCATTTCTGTGCCCGTTCAAACTTCATACCCACTCGACTGTCTTGCACACATAAAATAAGTTGCCACTGACATCAGAAAAGATTTCTGGAAATTTCATATTTTTAATTTGAGCTCTATTGTACAAAGCAGAGAAACGGAGACTGGAAACGAAAAATAGAAGGAAAATAGGTAGAGAGCTGCAAACTTGGTTTCTGTATGAAACTGTTGCACGTTTTCTCTTTCCAAAATTTCAAAGAAATTGACAGAAAAACAAAGCTACAAGTAGAGGATTTGTGAAATCGCTGTGTTAAAACTCCATAGACTAACAATGGAAAAGTAGTGATGTAAGGACTGACGTGAAAAAATTTTGAAAACTACCTTTAGTAAACAGATCAATTCCATACTTGGCACATTCCAAGACAATTCCTCATACATCTGATATGCTACCCAACTTTCTGAATTCAACTCAAGGATTATCCATGAACTTATAATGAATTGCACTGAAAAATAGTTATTTTTTGTGACTCAACATACTTCTTAATTCCCAAAAAGTAGCTTAAGACCTGCAGGAGTAATAAAATACACAATTGCTTCAAAGCCACAATACTGCCCTACTAAGCTATACTAAAGAAAATTCAAAAGATAATTGTTAAACGGAAGAGTGAATTAAAACGTGGTATAATGGCCTATTGGTCATTCTTGTCCACTCTGAACGGCTGCGGTGTAAAAGGCCTGGATGTTTTGAGAACATTATAGGTGTAAACCAGTGGTCTGTACTATTTTTAAAATAAGTTGTTCCTGACGACAGAAAAGACTTTTGGAAATTTTATATTTTTCCTTCGAGTTCTGTTATACAACGCTGAGAAACGGAGACTGGATACTAAAAATAGAAAGAAAATAGGTAGAGAGCTGTAAAAGTGGTTTCTGTATGAAACTATTGCACATTCTCTCTTTCCAAAGTTTCAAAGAAATTGACAGAAAAAGAAAGCTACAAGTAGAGGATTTGTGAAATCGCTGTGTTAAAACTCCATAGACTAACAATGGAAAGTAGTGATGTAAGGACCGACGTGAAAAAATTTTGAAAACTACCTTCTGGTAAACAGAGCAACTCCATACTCGGCACATACCAAGACAATGACTCATACATCTGACGTGCTACCCAATTTTTGCAATTGAACTTACGGATTGGCCATAAACTTATCATGAATTGCACTGAAAATTAGTTAGTTTTGGTGACTCAACGTACTTCTTCACTTCAAATAAGTAGCTAAAGACCTGCAGGAGCAATTAAATACACGCAATGCTGCGTAGCCCCAAAACTGCCTTAATAAAGTATACTATAGACAGTGCAAAAGACAATTCTCAAACCTAACAGTCAATTCAAATGTGGTATGATAACTTATTGTTCACTGTCGCACACTCTTAATGGCTACTTCACAAAAAGCTTGGATATTTTGAGAACACCATAGATGTACACCATAGGTCTCCCTTATTTGTAAAATAAGTTGCTCCTGACGAAAGAAAAGACTTTTGGAAATTTTACATTTTTCGTTCGAGTTCTGTTGTACAACGCTGAGAAACGGAGACTGGATACGAAAAATAGAAAGAAAATAGGTAGAGAGCTGTAAATGTGGTTTCTGTGTGAAACTGTTGCACATTCTCTCTTTCCAAAGTTTCAAAGAAATTGACAGAAAAAGAAAGCTACAAGTAGAGGATTTGTGAAATCGCTGTGTTAAAACTCCATAGACCAACAATGGAAAAGTAGTGATGTAAGGACTGACGTGAAAATTTTTTGAAAACTACCTTCTGGTAAACAGATCAATTCCATACTTGGCACATTCCAAGACAATGCCTCATACATCTGTTCGGCTACCAAACTTTCGGAATTCATCTCAAGGATTATCCATGAACTTGTCATGAATTGCTCTGAAAAATAGTTAGTTTTGGTGACTCAACATACTTCTTAACTCCAAAAAAGTAGCTTAAGACCTGCAGGTGTAATAAAATACATAACTGCTGCATAGCCACATATTGGCTTACTAAACTATACTAAAGATAATTCAAAAGATAATTGTTAAACGGAAGAGTGAATTAAAAAGTGGTATAATGGCCTATTGGTCATTGTTGTCCACTCTGAACGGCTGCGGTGTAAAAGGCCTGGATGTTTTGAGAACACTATAGGTGTAAATCAGTGGTCTGCACTATTTTTAAAATAAGTTGTTCCTGACGACAGAAAAGACTTTTGGAAATTTTATATTTTTCCTTCGAGTTCTGTTATACAACGCTGAGAAACGGAGACTGGATACGAAAAATAGAAAGAAAATAGGTAGAGAGCTGTAAATGTGGTTTCTGTATGAAACTGTTGCACATTCTCTCTTTCCAAAGTTTCAAAGAAATTGACAGAAAAAGAAAGCTACAAGTAGAGGATTTGTGAAATCGCTGTGTTAAAACTCCATAGACTAACAATGGAAAAGTAGTGATGTAAGGACCGACGTGAAAAAATTTTGAAAACTACCTTCTGATAAACAGAGCAACTCCATACTCGGCACATACCAAGACAATGACTCATACATCTGACGTGCTACCCAACTTTTGCAATTGAACTTACGGATTGGCCATAAACTTATCATGAATTGCTCTGAAAATTAGTTATTTTTGGTGACTCAACGTACTTCTTCACTTCAAATAAGTAGCTAAAGACCTGCAGGAGCAATTAAATACACGCAATGCTGCGTAGCCCCAAAACTGCCTTACTAAAGTATACTATAGACAGTGCAAAAAACAATTCTCAAACCTAACAGTCAATTCAAATGTGGTATGATAACTTATTGTTCACTGTCGCACACTCTTAATGGCTACTTCACAAAAAGCTTGGATATTTTGAGAACACCATAGATGTACACCATAGGTCTCCCTTATTTGTAAAATAAGTTGCTCCTGACGAAAGAAAAGACTTTTGGAAATTTTACATTTTTCGTTCGAGTTCTGTTGTACAACGCTGAGAAACGGAGACTGGATACGAAAAATAGAAAGAAAATAGGTAGAGAGCTGTAAATGTGGTTTCTGTATGAAACTGTTGCACATTCTCTCTTTCCAAAGTTTCAAAGAAATTGACAGAAAAAGAAAGCTACAAGAAGAGGATTTGTGAAATCGCTGTGTTAAAACTCCATAGACTAACAATGGAAAAGTAGTGATGTAAGGACTGACGTGAAAATTTTTTGAAAACTACCTTCTGGTAAACAGATCAATTCCATACTTGGCACATTCCAAGACAATGCCTCATACATCTGTTCTGCTACCAAACTTTCGGAATTCATCTCAAGGATTATCCATGAACTTTTCATGAATTGCTCTGAAAAATAGTTAGTTTTGGTGACTCAACATACTTCTTAACTCCAAAAAAGTAGCTTAAGACCTGCAGAAGTAATAAAATACATAACTGCTGCATGGCCACAATACTGCCTTACTAAACTATACTAAAGAAAATTCAAAAGATAATTGTTAAACGGAAGAGTGAATTAAAAAGTGGTATAATGGCCTATTGGTCATTGTTGTCCACTCTGAACGCCTGCGGTGCAAAAGGCCTGGATGTTTTGAGAACACTATAGGTGTAAATCAGTGGTCTGCACTATTTTTAAAATAAGTTGTTCCTGACGACAGAAAAGACTTTTGGAAATTTTATATTTTTCCTTCGAGTTCTGTTATACAACGCTGAGAAACGGAGACTGGATACGAAAAATAGAAAGAAAATAGGTAGAGAACTGTAAACGTGGTTTCTGTATGAAACTGTTGCACATTCTCTCTTTCCAAAGTTTCAAAGAAATTGACAGAAAAAGAAAGCTACAAGTAGAGGATTTGTGAAATCGCTGTGTTAAAACTCCATAGACTAACAATGGAAAAGTAGTGATGTAAGGACCGACGTGAAAAAATTTTGAAAACTACCTTCTGGTAAACAGAGCAACTCCATACTCGGCACATACCAAGACAATGACTCATACATCTGACGTGCTACCCAACTTTTGCAATTGAACTTACGGATTGGCCATAAACTTATCATGAATTGCACTGAAAATTAGTTATTTTTGGTGACTCAACGTACTTCTTCACTTCAAATAAGTAGCTAAAGACCTGCAGGAGCAATTAAATACACGCAATGCTGCGTAGCCCCAAAACTGCCTTACTAAAGTATACTATAGACAGTGCAAAAGACAATTCTCAAACCTAACAGTCAATTCAAATGTGGTATGATAACTTATTGGTCACTGTCGCACACTCTTAATGGCTACTTCACAAAAAGCTTGGATATTTTGAGAACACCATAGATGTAACCAAAGGTCTCCCTTATTTGTAAAATAAGTTGCTCCGTACGAAAGAAAAGACTTTTGGAAATTTTACATTTTTCGTTCGAGTTCTGTTGTACAACGCTGAGAAACGGAGACTGGATACGAAAAATAGAAAGAAAATAGGTAGAGAGCTGTAAACGTGGTTTCTGTATGAAACTGTTGCACATTCTCTCTTTCCAAAGTTTCAAAGAAATTGACAGAAAAAGAAAGCTACAAGAAGAGGATTTGTGAAATCGCTGTGTTAAAACTCCATAGACTAACAATGGAAAAGTAGTGATGTAAGGACTGACGTGAAAATTTTTTGAAAACTACCTTCTGGTAAACAGATCAATTCCATACTTGGCACATTCCAAGACAATGCCTCATACATCTGTTCTGCTACCAAACTTTTGGAATTCATCTCAAGGATTATCCATGAACTTGTCATGAATTTCTCTGAAAAATAGTTAGCTTTGGTGACTCAACATACTTCTTAACTCCAAAAAAGTAGCTTAAGACCTGCAGGTGTAATAAAATACATAACTGCTGCATAGCCACAATACTGCCTTACTAAACTATACTAAAGAAAATTCAAAAGATAATTGTTAAACGGAAGAGTGAATTAAAACGTGGTATAATGGCCTATTGGTCATTCTTGTCCACTCTGAACGGCTGCGGTGTAAAAGGCCTGGATGTTTTGAGAACACTATAGGTGTAAACCAGTTGTCTGCACTATTTTTAAAATAAGTTGTTCCTGACGACAGAAAAGACTTTTGGAAATTTTATATTTTTCCTTCGAGTTCTGTTATACAACGCTGAGAAACGGAGACTGGATACGAAAAATAGAAAGAAAATAGGTAGAGAGCTGTAAACGTGGTTTCTGTATGAAACTGTTGCACATTCTCTCTTTCCAAAGTTTCAAAGAAATTGACAGAAAAAGAAAGCTACAAGTAGAGGATTTGTGAAATCGCTGTGTTAAAACTCCATAGACTAACAATGGAAAAGTAGTGATGTAAGGACCGACGTGAAAAAATTTTGAAAACTACCTTCTGGTAAACAGAGCAACTCCATACTCGGCACATACCAAGACAATGACTCATACATCTGACGTGCTACCCAACTTTTGCAATTGAACTTACGGATTGGCCATAAACTTATCATGAATTGCACTGAAAATTAGTTATTTTTGGTGACTCAACGTACTTCTTCACTTCAAATAAGTAGCTAAAGACCTGCAGGAGCAATTAAATACACGCAATGCTGCGTAGCCCCAAAACTGCCTTACTAAAGTATACTATAGACAGTACAAAAGACAATTCTCAAACCTAACAGTCAATTCAAATGTGGTATGATAACTTATTGGTCACTGTCGCACACTCTTAATGGCTACTTCACAAAAAGCTTGGATATTTTGAGAACACCATAGATGTAACCAAAGGTCTCCCTTATTTGTAAAATAAGTTGCTCCGTACGAAAGAAAAGACTTTTGGAAATTTTACATTTTTCGTTCGAGTTCTGTTGTACAACGCTGAGAAACGGAGACTGGATACGAAAAATAGAAAGAAAATAGGTAGAGAGCTGTAAATGTGGTTTCTGTATGAAAGTGTTCTACATTCTCTCTTTCCATAGTTTCAAAGAAATTGACAGAAAAAGAAAGCTACAAGAAGAGGATTTGTGAAATCGCTGTGCTAAAACTCCATAGACTAACAATGGAAAAGTAGTGATGTAAGGACTGACGTGAAAATTTTTTGAAAACTACCTTCTGGTAAATAGATCAATTCCATACTTGGCACATTCCAAGACAATGCCTCATACATCTGTTCTGCTACCAAACTTTTGGAATTCATCTCAAGGATTATCCATGAACTTGTCATGAATTTCTCTGAAAAATAGTTAGTTTTGGTGACTCAACATACTTCTTAACTCCAAAAAAGTAGCTTAAGACCTGCAGAAGTAATAAAATACATAACTGCTGCATGGCCACAATACTGCCTTACTAAACTATACTAAAGAAAATTCAAAAGATAATTGTTAAACGGAAGAGTGAATTAAAACGTGGTATAATGGCCTATTGGTCATTCTTGTCCACTCTGAACGGCTGCGGTGTAAAAGGCCTGGATGTTTTGAGAACACTATAGGTGTAAACCAGTGGTCTGCACTATTTTTAAAATAAGTTGTTCCTGACGACAGAAAAGGCTTTTGGAAATTTTATATTTTTCCTTCGAGTTCTGTTATACAACGCTGAGAAACGGAGACTGGATACGAAAAATAGAAAGAAAATAGGTAGAAAGCTGTAAACGTGGTTTCTGTATAAAACTGTTGCACATTCTCTCTTTCCAAAGTTTCAAAGAAATTGACAGAAAAAGAAAGCTACAAGTAGAGGATTTGTGAAATCGCTGTGTTAAAACTCCATAGACTAACAATGGAAAAGTAGTGATGTAAGGACTGACGTGAAAATTTTTTGAAAACTACCTTCTGGTAAACAGATCAATTCCATACTTGGCACATTCCAAGACAATGCCTCATACATCTGTTCTGCTACCAAACTTTCGGAATTCATCTCAAGGATTATCCATGAACTTGTCATGAATTGCTCTGAAAAATAGTTAGTTTTGGTGACTCATCATACTTCTTAACTACAAATAAGTAGCTAAAGACCTGCAGGAGCGATTAAATGCACGCAATTCTGCGTAGCCCCAAAACTGCCTTACTAAAGTATACTATAGACAGTGCAAAAGACAATTCTCAAACCTCACAGTAAATTCAAATGTGGTATAATAACCTATTGGTCACTGTCACACACTCTTAACGGCTACTTTACAAAAAGCTTGGATATTTTGAGAACACCATAGATGTACACCAGAGGTCTCCCTTATTTGTAAAATAAGTTGATACTGATGACAGAAAAGACTTTTGGAAATTTTATGTTTTTCCTCCGAGTTCTGTTGTACAACGCTGAGAAACGGAGACTGGACACGAAAAATAGAAGAAAAATAGCTAGAGAGCTATAAACTTGGTTTCTGTATGAAACTGTTGTACGTTCTCTCTTTCCAAAGTCTCAAAGAAATTAACAGAAAAACAAAGGTGCAGGAAGAGGATTTGTGACATCCTTGTGTTAAAAGTCCATAGACTAACAATGGAAAAGTAGTGATTGAAGGACCGACGTGAAAAATTTTTGAAAACTGCCTTCTGATAAACAGATCAACTTCATACTATGCACATACCAAGACAATGACTCATACATCTAATCTGCTACCCGAAGTTTGAAATTCAACTTACGGATTGTCTATGAGCTTATCATGTATTGCGCTGAAAATTAGTTATTTTTGGTGACTTAAGATACTTCTTAACTCCAAATAATTAGGTAAAGACCTGCAGGAGCGGTTAAATACACGCAATGCTGCGTAGCCTCAAAACGGCCTCACTAAACTATACTAGAGAAAATGCAAAAGACATTGGCTAAACCGAAGAGTGAATTAAAATGTGGTATAATGACCTATTGGTCATTGCTGCTCACTCTTAACGGCTACGGTGAAAAAGGCTAGGACATTTTGAGTTTTGTACAATAAGTTGTTCCTGACGTCAGAAAAGAATTTTTGGAAATTTCATATTTGTCCTTTAAGTACTGCTGTACAACGCAGAGAAACGAGACTGAATACGAAACATTAAGGGAAATAGGCAGAGAGCTGTAAACTTGGCTTCTGTGTGAAACTGTTGAACGTTCTCTCTTTCCAAAGTTTCAAAGTAAATGACAAAAAAAATAAAGGTACAGGAAGAGGATTTGGGACATCCCTGTGTAAAGGGAAATGCGGGTGTCTCAGCTACAGTTGACATTTCCTTCATACTTTCACAGTTTAATGCTTTGAAGGTAAACAGTCAAAAATTGGAGTCACCGATGCTATAAGAGAAATAAAAACAGTGAAAGATCGCGAACTTTTATTATAAAAACCTCAAGCTAGTACTAATAATACTAGTTTACTAGTAGCTTACTACTTTGAGCAAAATTATATAAAAATACCTGTACAAATTTAATTGAATCCCTTTTACAGTGCTGCTGCACTTACAGTTACAAATTTAGTGTGGTTATTACATGAATGAGCACTTCCCTTAATACTGCTGCTATCCTATGTGGAAATTTTGGTCTGTAACTATTTTACTGGTAAGTGTCTTAGTCTAACACTTATCTTGCTGAGCTATTACCGGAGAGTGCCAGTTGATTGCATAAAAAATCGTTATGCAAGCACTCTGTGGGAGTCGAACCCACAAAAGCAAACAACGACAAGTGCTGACTAAAACATATATTTATGACCGTTTTCCTGTTTCTTTCCCAACGATTTTACTCACGACTTACATCCGTAAATGGCTCCTGCTCGTAGCATAAACAAGTCGCCATGCACCCTGTGTGTCGATCAAAAAAAGATAAAATACTGTTATTTAAACTAAGAATATATGAAGAAAATAAGAATTCATAGTTTTCGGTATCTGCGAAGCAAGACATTGTAGGTAAAGTTCACGGGAATTCTTCATCAATTACAAAAAAACGAAAGAAACTCCAAACGACATCCCCACTCGGCTGTTCTGCACATAACAATTTTTATGCAGTCATATAAGCCGTTAGGTAAAATATGCTCTCTTCAGGAAATGTACGCAAAAATACATATTTAGGGCGAACACTGTTTCAACAGTACCAATTCAAAGATTTGCTTTCAAATATTCTTTGAGTGGGGTTCCAAATTCCTAGTTCTTCGCTCACAGCCACACCATCAGCAAATAATATGCATATTTTAGACTTCAGATTCGCAGCTCAACAGCATAGCCATTTCTTTTGTCTCTGTGTTGGTACCACAAACATGCACATGCAAAATTATGCAATGCTTTACCATATCCAATTCAGTGCCCATTCAAACTTCATCCCCACTCGACTGTACTGCACGTAGCCATTTATCTGCTCTTACCTACTCGTTTATGTAATATATGCTGTGTTGAAGAAATTTATCTAGGAATGTATGTTAACGGCAAATACTATTTCAAAGGTACCAATACAAAGATGCATTGCCAACCGTTCTTTGAGTACTGTTCTGAATTCGTAGCTCTTCGCACACAGCCACAACGACAGCAAGTAAAATGCATATTATAGACTCAAAGTTCTCTGCTCAACTGCAGAGCCATTTCTTTTCTTTTTAATTTGCGGTCATAAACATGTTTATATAAAGTTACGCAATGCTTTATCATATAAAATTTTGTGTCCATTCAAACTTCATCCCCACTCGGCTGTCTGGCACACAGCCGTTTGTCAGCTAAGTATAAATTACTGCCCATAAGAATCAACGCGTTATTTGACATTAATGTTAGAACAACAAGGCAAGCAGGAAAATTTATTGTCAGGTTCAAAAGAACAAAACTTAAGTCATTTTGCTTATCTTCAATTGGAGTCAAATTTTGGAACAATCTTAATGAAAATTTGCGAAACTGTAAATCATTCAATATTTATAAGAGTAGCTATAAAAAATTCATTCTGGAGTCGTACAAAAATCTTTGTTAATTACTTATGCATAATGCATGATGTCTGGTATGGTTATTCAAGTATTACTATGCTTAAGTATTAAATTAAATAGGTAGGCTTTCCCCATAAGTGAAAACTTTTTCGGTCTACCTTTTCCAATTGTAGCTTGTTTATCATATCTAATTGTATATTAGTTTGCCGAATTGTAAATATTGCTATTTTGGAAATAAAATCTTTGAATCTTGAATCTTTGAATATATACAACAATGTATATTTATGGCGAACACTGTTTCAACAGTACCAACACAAAGATACTTTCTTCAAGTACAGTTTCGAATTCCTAGCTCTTCGCACATGGCCACACCATCAGAGAATCATATGTGTATTTTAGACTCCAGATTCTCAGCTCAACAGCATAGCCACTTCTTTTGTGTTTATGTTGGGGCCACAAACATGCACATGCAAAGTTATGTGCTGCACTTACAATCTTGATCAAACAAATTTGTTGTGATTGCTACATAAATGAAATCAATGGTTGAAAAAATACAACCAGCTAGATAGTTGATTTACGTCTAACGCTTAGTGCTGTTTGTTGTTGTGGGTTCGACTCCCACAGAGTGCTTGCATGACGCTTTCTTGATGCAACGAATAAGCGCTCCCCGATGGTAGCACAGCCCGCGTTAAGTATGGCCATTTATGCCATATCGTTTATCAAGATTTAGAAGCTACACGCAGTAGCAGTGAAAACCTTTAGTAACATTTTGATATCTGCTGCTATTTTAACGATGTAGAAAATTCTGCAGTTTCCATGATTCGACTAAAACTATAGGGAGAATAGCTTTTATAAACATTCTCTGACGCACATACACATTTTTAGCCAGCGAGAACTTTATGTCGTGAGTCCTTATCCATTTAGCACTCTTTCTTTAGTATGTAGCACTCCTTTTTTTATACTACTGCTATCCTTTGTAGACATTTTGGTCTGTAGCCATTTTGCAGGTAACATGGTCTAGTCTAATACTTCTCTTGCTGTGCTTTCACCGGAGAGTGCGAACTGATTGCATAAAAAATCGTTATGCAAGCACTCTGTGGAAGTTGAATCCACAAAAGCAAGCGACAAGTGCTGACTAAAGCATACATTTATGACCGTTTTCATGTTTCTTTCCCAACGATTTTACTCACAACGATTTATATCCATGGCAGACTTCTGATAGTAGCACAAGATCGCCATGAACCTTGCAAGTGTTAAAAAACAAGAGAAAACACTCTGTTATTTAAAATAAGAACATATCAAGCAAATAAGAACTCATTTATTTTTCTATATTTGCGAAACAAGGCACTATAGTCAAAGTTAGTCTTTTCTAGAATAGACTAACTTAGATGAAGAGCAATTAAATTTCTTTTATTCTCTTTAGATTTCAATTAGATCGAGACTCTCGAAAAGTCTATTTCAGAATGTATTCACTTTGTCGATAGTACACAATTTCGCCTTCAAAGAAAATATGCAGATGCTTAGTTACTTGATGCATTGTTATTTTAAACAATAGAGTGTTAGAATTGCTTTCAATCATAGATTACTAAATGTTGCACCCGAATGTTCACGGGATTGCTTCATCAATCACCAAGAAACAAAGAAAGAAACTTCATCCTCGTTGAAACCCTGTTAGCATGCCGCTTCTTGGAGCTACTCATTGATTAGCTGCAAGAAGCGGCCCGCTACTGAGGTTCGGCGTATATACCAAGAAAAATAATGAAGAGCTGACTTGGAGCTACTCAGTGATATGTAGCTCACTAAAATTTGTGCCTGTTTTCTTTTCGCATGAACTTGCAGTAAATGCACGAATATTGGGTACTGTTATGCAAGATTTGTGCCTCAGGACAATTTGACCTCTATCAGCGGAACAGCGGAAGGCTTCGTAGCTTTGACAGAGATATAACAGGTACAGGGTTGCATCTGCTGCGCGGGATGTGCGGGAATACCGCCTTCTTGAAACAATCCCGCACTGTCCTCGGCGCTTTTCGAAAGCAATCCCTCACAATTGTAAGAGCAGAACGAAATTTTGAAATTATGAAAACAAATAACGTATTTACATTGCATGCTTTTTTAAATATTACTTTACGTATATATGCATTACTTGTTTGATAAAACTGGGTACACAAGACGTTGGTTGTTTGAACTTTAATAAAAGAACAGCTACATATCAATTGAGTCCGCTGTATATATGTCTATACATTTGATCCCACATTTGATTCCAAATCCCGCGCTTCCTGCAAACAGAATCGTAGCCCAACTATAAATAACAAATCGCAGTGCAAGTTGGCCGTGAACCAACTTCATTGTGCACGCAATTTAGAAGTTTTGTCTTCAAAGAGGAAGGTTATAAGGTACCATACGATCGAATAGTATATCACTCCCTGCGCATGCTGTTCGTACAACAGTACAGAAACAGAAATAAAGCTAAATTTCGAACACCTGTTATGCGTGTATCTACGTAAAGGCATATTGTAATAAGAATGGATATGTACCTGTAAGAGTTGACTCGGAGCTATTCAGTGATGTGCCTCGAAGTGAGAGCAATTGAATGTTTATATAGCGAGAAACTGAAGCTGCACTCCCCAGTACCGAGACATCTTTAAGCCAGTACTTTTCATTAATTTCCTTTATTATGTCTCCAACACCACCACAGAGGCGCCTCAAAGCGAGCGCAGTTGACTTACATATCGTATATAACTTCCCTCGTATGCGTTTCGTATAACAGTGCAGAAACATGAATAAATTTATATTCCGAAAACCTCTTATGCTTGTATCTACGTAAAGGCATATTGTAATAAGAATGGATATGTATCCGTAATTTGGACAAGTATGCAGTTATTGCGAGCTGAACGAACCTTTCTTCCATCGTAAAATTGCATATTTTCGCTCAAAATACAATTCGTTGTTTTTATAACAACTGAAGTCATAAACGTTTAATACTGATACTAGTATTTGGGAAAATGAATATTAATAACTAGTAGAATCCTATTTCTTCTGCAATATTAATGGTAGATAATGGCTGAAACTAGCTAATTTATACAAGCAGTTTCTCTAGCAACATTCGTTTATAGCTAGGGAGCATGGCGTACTGAGATATATATCAAATTATTATTAAAGTCCGAGCTGACTCGGATCTGGCCCTAGTTCCTGCATGTTTGCATAAAAATAAAACCCTTTAGAAGTTTTGTCTTCAAAGAGGAAGGTTATAAGGCACCATACGATCGAATAGTATATCACTCCCTGCGCATGCTGTTCGCACAACAGTACAGAAACAGAAATAAAGCTAAATTTCGAACACCTGTTATGCGTGTATCTACGTAAAGGCATATTGTAATAAGAATGGATATGTACCTGTAAGAGTTAACTCGGAGCTATTCATTGATGTGCCTCGAAGTGAGAGCAACTGAATGTTTATATAGTGAGTGAATTCTAACCACTTCAAATGTGTGTTTTATTATTTTTGTTACTGGCACCAGGTTGCTAAACCTCTATGGCCAGCTCAGTTTTATTACTCCATGGCTTAATATTTCGAACAATGCTTTGCAAGTACAACGGAGATCTATAGTTATAAACTATTTCTTCACTTTTAAAGAAGTTATCAAATCTGTTCTTAAATGAATTTACACAGTGTGAGTCAATCACGGATTGTGGAAGAGCATTCCATATGCTGACTATGCGCTGGGTGAATGATTCACTCCTGATCTTCTCTTTGGACCTGCTCTTTGCTAGTGTTTGACTATGACCACGTAGTTTTTGTTGACACTCTTTCGACCTTCGTTTTAAGTCAGGAACGACCTTACTATCATAGATACCATTCATTATTTTGTATGTTTCTATCATATCCCCTCGTAATCTTCGATAGGCTAGGGTTGGAAGCTTTAGTTTCCTAAGCCTCTATTCATATGTTAACTCTTTCATTCCTGGTAAAAACATGGTTGCTCTTTTTTGAACATTTTCAATAGCGTGTATCCACTTCACTTTGTACGGAGCCCAAACACTATTTGCATATTCGAGATGACTACGAGCCAGTGCTTTATATAATGGTAAAAATGTTCGTTCATTTAAAAATTTGTAAGATCTTCTTATCAACGCTGACATATAGTTTGCTTTATTGATTTTGTCGTTGATGTGCTTTTCGAATTCTAAGTTTCGATCGAAGATCACTCCAATATCTTTTTCGTGTGCTACATCCTTTATTTGATACTCAGAAATCTTACTTTTTAAGTAGTATTTATAGCCAGGTTCACTGTTTATGCTTAGAAGCTTGCATTTATCTTGATTGAATTTTAACAGCCATTTGTCACTCCACTTCATAACTGTATTTAAATCCTTCTGTAATTGACTTTTATCATCATCATTCTTGACAATTTGATATAACTTTGTGTCATCAGCAAAAAGCAAAATTTCGTTGATAATGGAGTCACATATGTCATTAATATATATAATAAACAACAGTGGTCCTAGGACACTTCCTTGCGGAATCCCGCTTTTTACTTCAGTCCATTGCGACCCTCTCCCGTTAACAATGACTCTCTGGGTTCGAAAATGGTAGAAATATATTTATGCGTCATATATTTAAGTATTATTAAATTTGATGGTCGAGAAATCCCGAATAGCCCTATTTTAGATAGGTCCAAAAACTATTTACAAAACCATTATTTTTTTTTAATCATAACCATGGAAAACCTTCAATACTGCGATTTAACTTCGTAATCAATGTAGAAAAGTTCCTTTAGTAGGAATTTTGGTCTATTATAAGTGAAAAATGCATTGGTCCATTTTAGTTTTCGTTTATTTCAAGCAGTTCGAACGGCTAAATATGCATTATAGACAACTTAAGTGAAGTAGTTTTGTATGATATTTCGTAAAAAAATGTTATATAAATCGTTATATAGCCAGGATTTGAAGCACTCCGCCGAACCTCAGCAGCGGATCGCTTCTAGGAGCCACATACGATTGCATCGTACCAGTAACCTACGACCGTTCGCCACTTTTCGATGGCTTTTGCGCAATAACTCTCATGTTTTTAACACGATCCTGATATGCTTTTGCATATAGCAAATACAGAATTTTACATAAGTGTTCTGTTATGCACGAAGTAAAATGTCATGATTTACGAAAATGCCAGGCCGATGTACTTTATCGGGCAGGATTTTACTGCATGAGCACAAACCTGACAGTTTACTTATAGCAGCCCAGTATTTTGCATTCGAGAGCCAGTGGCACTTGCCGGGAGGTTCGGCAAAAAATATCATTTCCGGGATAATTGTTGTTTCCGGGAGGTGGCGACGGTACAGATACAGGCGGATTGGACCTAGGTTACTGGTATATCGCTTCCCTCGTATGCGTTTCGTATAACAGTGCAGAAACATGAATACATTTATGTTCCGAACACCTTTTATGCTTGTATCTACGTAAAAGCATATTGTAATAAGAATAGATATGTATCGGTAACGTTGGAAGAGTATGCAGTTATTGCGAGCTGAACAAACCTTTCTTACATCGTAAAATTGCATATTTTCGCTCAAACTACAATTCGTTGTTTTTATAACAATTGAAGTCATAAACATTTAATACTGAAACCAGTATTTGAGAAAATGAATATTAATAACTGGTATAATCCTATTTTTCTGTGATATTAATGGTAGATAATGGTTGAAACTAGCCAATTTGTACATACCAGCTTCACTAGCAACAGCAAGTGCCCGCCACGATATTGCCACCGAAGATGTGTTTTTCTTTTCGACGCAAGTTGTCATTTTTATTTTAATAAAATAAAGTAATAAACATTGTATATAACAGAATGAAGAGGTACTTATGTACATATTTTTTTCGAAAGCTCTTAAGAAAGATATACATAGCATCAATGGGTAAAATTTAGCAAAAAAGATATGTCTCCCTAAGGTCTAAATTTCAACATATACAATACGGTAGAGATATAGACGGAAACATTTCTGATTTTTTATTGGCCTTACAAACAAAGTTTAACTTTTCAAATGTTGTTGAAACTTATGAATAATGTGAAACAAATTACATTGTTTTATTTTCCATTGCAAAATAAAGGTTTTGCTATTTTGTAATCACAGAAGATAAGCATTAACATTAGGGAGACATTGAAAATGTCTCCCCAATGATAATGTCTCCCTAAGGGCTATTTCTAAATACGGAATGTCTCCCCAATACCGACATTTTATATATATATATATATATATATATATATATATATATATATATATATATTAGGGCTGTGTTTACATTGCTAAGCACAAACATTTTGTTGGCAGACTTTCCTAAGCCAAACGCGACGACAACTGTTACTTCTCAGCGGTGTATGATCGGATTGTCTCTGGTCTAACTAACTGAAAATCCTGACTAGGTCTCTCTTTGGAATTATAAACAGTGACATTAAAATTCCACTGTTAGTGGTTTCTGGTACTTAATTACGGAGTATTATCAGAATCAGATCATACAGAATCAAATTACATAAATACTCTGGGTGCACAAGGTTACGGACAAAGACGACGAAGTGAAAACAGACGCAGATTCCGGCCAATAAAGAGTGCGTGTGTTTGGATTATTGCAGAAACAAGATGATATGTAATGCTATGGCAGCTTTCCACCCCACTGCACTAGTATATTTGAGACAATTTCTTCCAAATGAGTAGCGAAAACCCATTACTACAGTCTACGGACTGGCATAAGTAAAACAAACGCCTCTCAGCTTTGACCTACGCCCAAACACGAAAAAAGGCTTCCATACAACGCTGTGGGTTTGCGGGAGTTGTATTGAAAACTGAAAGGCCCCTATATTAAAATAATAGTTAAATATTTACAGTAACCGTGTAATAACTCAATATTGTTTGCGTGAAAAAAAAACAGCACTGATTTTTTTTGTTATGTATTGATTGCATAAGCACCGTGTATCTGATACATAATTCTCTGCTCATGAGCACAACTACTCAGAGTTGTCTGGTGGTACCTTGGAGTTACTCAATAAGTACACAATATGTGTGTGGCTTGTACCAGTCATGTAACATCTAAACTAAATGTTTGAGATAATTCTGCTTTCTTAATAGATCAGGCTGACTGAATAATCAATATTGCTGTTAAACAATGTGGTTTTGCAAAATTAATGTTTTTTTTCTGTGGGGAGATCTATAAAGTTTTGAATTTAGACTTTGTAATGTAAACGCCTTGGTTTTTAAGTCTTGTTATGCCCTATGGGATCCTTCTTTTCCATATATATATATATATATATATATATATATATATATATATATATATATATATATATATATATATATATATATATATATTATTGGTGAAAGATATATTTACGTCACAGATACGTCATATTGTAGGAAGCAATTCCTAGCCTATATACAATGATACTTGCGTGAAGGATGGAGACTGGTCCCTGCGGAAAACTTAGCGCCGGGATGTGGAGAGCAAGCAAGTGTACCCTCCCAAATAAAGACGTTTGGCCTATTATAGAGAAACCTACTACCTTCGAGTTGCAATTAAGAAACACCAATCTGACAGTCAAGAATCATCATTAATTAGTGAGAAACGTATTACTTAAGGCTGCTATCTCTGACGTTATGCTACGGTTAGTCTTAACAAAAGGTTTTGGACAAGTGAATAGTATCAATGAAAAGCAAATGGTATATAGCGGGTGCTCTCGGCTCGTGCACAAAATTGTGGCGATTTTAACCGTAGTGAGATCTCTGCTTCTGGCCGATCTCCGCCCACTCATTGGCGTGGAACAGCCCTTAACAGCGCGCCACACAGCTGTCAGCCGCACACAGCTATCAGCCGCACACAGCTGTCAGCCGCACACAGCTATCATGTGGGTTCACCATTCATTGGCGTGGAACACCCCATACCAGCGCGCCACACAGCTATCAGCCGCACACAGCTGTCAGCCGCACACAGCTGTCAGCCGCACACAGCTATCACGTGGGTCCACCATTCACTGGCGTGGAACACCCCATAACAGCGCGCCACACAGCTGCCAGCCGCACACAGCTGTCAGCCGCACACAGCTATCAGCCGCACACAGCTGTCAGCCGCACACAGCTATCATGTGGGTTCACCATTCATTCATATGCTTACTGCCAACAAGAACAAGAACGCGAGTGAAAAGAAAGAACAAAAAGAAAGAAAGAAAGAAAGAAAGAAAGAAAGAGAAAAGAAAAAGAAGAAAAGAAAGAGAGACAGGGGGAAAGAAATACACCAGTCTTTTTCAGTTAATTCTGCTAAAGCCCACTTACATTATATCCACATATATCGATATCATTGCTCATTTTAACTAGGAGATAATTATAATTTTACGTACAGACCTTACAAATCTAAATCACTGCCAAACGAACTGATGTAGTATGGGCCTATAGATGCACTGCTGTGGCAAGTAGAACTAAAAATATGGCCTGTAAAACCCATGTAGAGAGACACTGAAAAAATGAGCGCTGAGTGGAGCTCGAACTCACGATCTCTCGCTTCACAAGCGACCACGCTAACAACTAGATAATCCGGCCCCCACACATCACGATTGGTGGAGAAGCACCATCTGTCAGCATTTCTCTGCAATTCTACCAGTTTTTTGCCAATTTGCAAACAAAATACAAGTTTGATGCAGGAATTTCAGAGGCTCATTGCTGTAAAATTTCAACACATTCGGACCGAATTCGTAGGAAGAGTAATAATGTTGGTGTTGCCTTAGATTTGGCCAATATTTAGGCCAATAGGCGGACTACCAAGGAAATCAAAAGTTTTTAAAAGAATCGGGCAAGAAATGTAGAAATGTTTACACACATATACACATATCGGCCGACTAACGACCAGTGATGGGTAGAGTCCATCGATTAAAGTCGGCTGGGCTAAAAAAGAAGCACACACACACACACATTATATATATATATATATATATGCAGTGTATATATATATATATATATATATATATATATATATATATATATATATATATATATATATATATATTAAACGACAGGATCAGACAAAGTTTTCTGTGGATAATTTCCTTCCTCAGTTTATTAATGCCTACTTTTATAAGCTTACGTCACCGCATCCATTACGTGTCTGATTGGCCTGGCAAAGGTGCTCTCTCTTTCTCTCTAGAGTCAACCTCCATCATATTTGGCATCATAAAACTGAAGTTAATTAAAGCCTTTCTTTTCTGTCTCTTAGTTGAAAAGGGATCTTCAATCAAAACGTATAAATTGTTGGTGCTGTGTAAAGTATTTTGTGGTGATATAAAAACAAAGACATACAAAAATGAAAAAGCCTTATTAGTTAAGACATGGCTTAGACTTTAGGAGTTATAAAAGCGCATCAAGAAATTACATAGAGCCTTTTTTTGGGTTTTTCATCCTGCTCGGAGACAGACAGGGCAATGCGATAGGACATTCCAGTCCTTATTTTTGTCCGTCTGTGAAACTTGAGATTAAACTTAGTGAAAAAAAGCACATTAAAAAGGTCCCAGGGTTAATCGATATTGATGACAAATATTGGATTTCTTGTATAATCGAAATGGTTTTGATTGAAGAAGCGATGTTCAATTACATGATATGTGCCGTAAATATATTGTTCATTATCACCAATGATTACAACCAAAAACAGCGAATTCAAAATTACTCATTACATCCTATTTGTTTATGAAGTATAAACTTCTATTTCAGTTTACGAGGGGAGCGATATATGGGGTTCAGTGATTTAGAAATGAGACCCTTTTTAGAACGTTCGTTGTACAAGTATAAACTTCTTCAAAAGAACTTTTGTAATTGATTTTAAGGGACAATTGTTATATTTTAATGAAACGTTTTGGAGATATTTTAGTTTTTGACAACCTTATTAAGGTTTAGATTTGTTTCATTTCATTATCGCTGTGACATTTCTATATCCTTTTCCTCTTAAAATATTCTTTTCTCATAGACAATTGAAGTCTCCACTGACTGGATGCACAGTCTCGCTGACCGGTCGTACAGTGGTGGTTGTGGTGGTGGTGGTGGTGGCGGTTCGAACCCCTCAGGTTCCACACAACAAACGACAAACAACAAACAAGCGGAAAGACCAGTACGAAGACAAGCGATACCAACATCTCTCCCTCCCCCCCCCTCTCTCTCTCTCTCTCTCTCTCTCTCTCTCTCTCTCTCTCTCTCTCTCTCTCTTTTTTTCTCTCTCTATCTATCTATCTATCTATCTATCTATCTATCTATCTATCTATCTATCTATCTATCTACCTATATCTGTCTATCTACCAATCTATCTATCTCTCCTTTCTCGAGTGAGAGTACCACCAGCCTTGGCTCTTCTGGAAATATGGAATATGAGGTTATCATAAATATTTTTTTCAAAATGATGCTGGAGTAAATGTGCGCGCGCTTGAAACTCTCACATACTTGACGTCTTCGTTTTGGTGTCCATTTTCGAAAGGACCTGTCATGGCCGCCAATCCGGCTGGGCGTTAATATGAGAAGGTTGTTATTTGGTTGTGAGCCCGACATCTCTACATCTGCGACTTTTTCGACGTCTGTTCAGCGTGGATGGGATGTCGGACAAAGTGGTGTTTTGGTTATGTTTTGTTTGTTGTTGTTCATCCGACTCCCATTCAAGATTTATCAAAGATGATGATCTGTGATAGCGATCAATCACAATCAAATTGCAACCATAATTTAATCGGTTGTCAATGATCAAGATGCAATGCTGGAATTATTTTGAAACAGTTTTGCGTCATTGGTAGTCAGTTGCATTTTATGGCATGTGCCCCACCCCCCCCCCCCCCCCCTGATATTAAAAGCAAGGCGAAACAAGCAACCGACAACAGACAAAGCAGGTGGGCGTGGGACACCCCCACTGGCATTTTTCCTGTATATTTTTAAATTCTAAGCACCCCTATAAAATGGATATGACCATAGGTAACCTCCGCAGGTCTTCACTCAGCTGCGAAGGTTTCTTTTTTCTTTTCTTTCTTTCTTTTTTTTCTTTTTTTTTGGCAAAATGTCTATTAATTGGAATCAAGGCCAAAGTCATCTGCGCGTCAGATTCCCGCTCTGATCCCTAAAATACTGGTATTATGGCCAATGCTGGACCATCGAAGTAAAATAAAAAGGCTCTAATATAGGGTCTAGTTTTTCAAGAAAAAATATTTCGACTTTCTTGTCAAAGTTGCACAAAAAAATTGGTGAGAAGGAAGACCTTTTTCCTTTCTGGGCCAGTTAAAGGGAAATGCGGGTATTTCACCTACAATTGACATTTCCTTCATGCTTTCACAGTTTAATGCTTTGAGGGTATACATTCAAAAATTGAAAAGAAAAAGGGGGGTCACCGATGTTATAAGAGAAATAAAGACGCTGAGAGATCGCATACTTTAACTATAGAAACCATTAGGAAAACCAAGAAATTTCAATCAAAACGCAAAATTCACACATAATCACAATTGACAATTGCCTCATTTTTTCCCTGTTTGAAGAACACGTCATACGAAATGTTTTAAGCAAATAAAAAATATATCACCGTATCAATAAGAGAATTATACAATCTTTTTGACAAAATCCCATTGACTCAATGGATAAATATGTGAAAACAGTGCAATATGATTTTAATGGACAATATATCAACACAGGCCCTTCTAGGAACAAAATATCAATACAGACCATTTCTGGACACGACCATATTTGTCTTTGAAAATAATTTTTCGATCTAGACGGATTTAGTAGTTATTTACACTGTGTAAACATGGATTCAAACTCAGCGATATTCAACGTAATGCGCATTTCGGTCGCAAGATGGCGCAGAGATACCCACATTTCCCTTTACGCAATGGCGAAATATAATGTATCGCAAGGTCATGGATCATTGCAACGCTCAAAAGCAATACAGTTCAGCAAAACTGTGCCGAACCTGTGAGACACTAGCCTGTGTTAGTCGATTGATATTTAGCCGAGAGACATTAATGGAGGGACATTTAGCTCAAGTTGATATCTACGACATTTAGTCGAAAAGTTCTTTTGCTTGATTAGTCAAATTAGAAAAAAAGATGTTTACTCGGTTAGTTGTTGAACTTTCTATTGAAAAATAGCATGGGTGATAAAAGACACTTTTGATATACTCTGAATCTGATCCGGATCTGTCCTCTTAATCTCTGGCAACTGATGACTTAATTTGTTAACGGATCAATTTACTACGGTTCCGTCATTGAAACCAGAGACTTGGTTGAGTTCAGGCCAGGAATCAACGCAATCTACTCATTGCCGTAGATAGCCACATTGGGGTAACTCTCGCTCGGTTGAATGTTGCTCGCTGACTGTCGCTCGACTGAATGTCGCTTGGCTGAATGTTGCTAGGCTAAATGTCGGGATATCGATAAATATATACAGTACAAAGAAATGGGCACAACTATATAGAGCTGTAAACTAAGAACCCCACTGGAAGAAATGTCTCCCTTCAAATGCAACATTTACATAGTAACAGCTGAAAAGCAAGTCTTTTCTTGGTGTGTCTCGTCAAAATTAATCGTTTTTGCTATTTGATCGTGTTATTATGAAGCGGGCTACTTCTGGAAGAAGTATCAAGGTGAGGGCTACGGCAGCAGGCTGATGAAGCTGCCATCAGCGATGATAAATGGCCTACAAATAGCTAATGTCTTGCTCACAGTGTCACAAGTCATCACACGCGGTGTTAACAAAGCGAGCTGTGAATTCCCGGCATGTTTATAAAAGCACGCTGTGTGTTTATTCCGGGATGTTTATTAATAGGTCTGTGTGTTTATTCAAGAATGTAGTGCTCAGATGGGTGGTGGGGACGGGAGACGGGGGTGGGCAGCGGGGATGGGGGTGGACGGCAGGGTCGGGAGAGGGTTAAGCTTGCACCCTCTCGTGGTATCTTATCTCAAACTTGCACCACGTCAGAGTGGCACCAGATTCCTCCATTGCATTTGTTGTCGCAATTAATGCTCTATCCCACTCTTATATATTGTTACTTTAGCAACCCCAGAAATAAACCAAACCGGAAGTAAGAGAGCAGGAGTAAGTCCTTATACAAGGCAGAACATTTTGCGCAACTTCTATTGCGATTTTTTTTTAGGAATAATGCCTTGTTAAAGAGTCTATGATGTGTTTTGGGATGCAAATTGTAGCCATGGCAAACAGGGTGAGAAATTAAACGTGTGATATTCGTGGCGATTGTGCGCCTGTGGCGCTTCCGGTAGCGTCGTTGTCCAGCACCCGAATATTGGATTACTGTGTGATCAACCCTTTTTCCGGCCAAGCCAGTGGGCATTCCGTGAAAACAGTGCACATTCAGGGAGGGGGAACTACTTTCTTAAACTCTATGCGCTTTAATTTGTACATCACAGAGAAATATCACCAGAGGTCTTCTGCTTCATGAGGACGCCCTCCTCCAATCCCCCCCACCCCCACCCCCGCCCTCGTCAAACAGTGGCAGCGGATATGAAGTGCTACCATCTCGTTAATATCTCGTTAAAACTCATCTATGAAAAATTAGGGGGGTGATTGTAGGGGAAGGGTGAGGAGGGATTTTGAGATGTTATCTACTCCCAGAATCGGCGTCGAAAACTCAAATAAACGTTTGATCGATCTCAGAATGTTCATTGAGTATTATGGGAGCTGAAGTATTGACTGACTGGATAGTCAGTCACTGTGAACTAACGTGGAGACTACTATGACTAAAAAAAATCCCATAAGTCTGAGACAAAGTGACCTTATGTCGAAGTCACAGCTGCTTGAAATAGCAACGGCTTAATTACAAGAATATCAGCTTTGAAAGTTGATCCCGATGGAATGCCTTAAGAAGACGAATTGCTCAAGTGATATGTTTTGACTTGAGTTATGCCGTTCAAAGGGCTAATGTCGCGAATTACCGACAGGGCTGAATTGAACATAAAATCTCCTAGCAATCAAGTAGTGTCCCCCCCCCCCACCTCCCTCCACCCCACAGGCGTGAGACGCTTGCATTAAATCCACCAGGACAGTTTCCATCAAGTTTCAGATGTTATTTCTTTCCTTTTGAGATTTTAATATCGAAAGTGTTGGTCACAAAACATTCACCATAGGGCTCTATAAGAAGAACGAAATGGAAACAAAAATAATGGGGAACAGTCAACCAAAAACCAGCTATTGCGGGTCGAGAGTTTAAATAAACGTTTAATGTGATGTGTTCTAATGTGGAGCATGCCAGTATCAGATCTGAAAGTCTCCTCCGCTGCTTCTTTATCGTCTTTCAGCCCCTCGGGATGAGTACAAGTTTCCCGCCATGCGTGGTTCTGCCTTTTGATTGGTTGATGGGAATGGTGTCTAGACTTGGTCTGGTTTCCTGTTTTCATATCGCTGTGATGGACAGCTGAAGGAGACCGCCGACAGCGCAGATGCGTGGCAGGGAGTTTTAATAATATATAACAATGCCTTACGGACGATGCTATCAGACGCAGCAGTTACCAATATAATATTTCTGAAAATGGAGATCACCAAATTGGTGGCCTTTTGTGCGCCTTTACTAGTTATAATGGACATAAGTACAAGATCAGACGGCATCTGGAGCTGAACAAACGTGGCTTCTGTTTCTGACTTTTCGTGATTCCGTGAAGGGGGGGGGGAGGGAGGGGATGTTCTGCGTTAGCAGTCTATCAAAACTTCCCAGAGTATAGTGTGCAACCATTTCGGATGCGTTTTACTTTGAGAGATTTTAATTATCAGGGGGACAGAGACCGAGAGAGTGTGTGTGTGTGTGTGAGAGAGAGAGAGAGAGAGAGAGAGAGAGAGAGAGAGAGAGAGAGAGAGAGAGAGAGAGAGAGAAAGCTACTAGGGTTGGCTTTGAATGCGAGAGCAGTCGTTGGTCTAAACTTTGTATTATCTGATGCCCTGTGTGTACCCGGATCCTAAAGGTGCACCATTCTTTTTAAAAAGCTGTTGGTACTAGAAAGATTTAAAGAACAAACTGTCATTGATATTCTGGTCTGGTTTCTCATTTCATCAGCAAACCAGTGGCGCAGTGAATGCCCACACATAAATAGATTTTATCAAACTTGCAGTTGTTCCACCTATGATACATGTATTATATCAAGTACTACGTATATACGTATACTGTTATTAACACTTGACAAGTCTTTGGCTTGCAAGGGTTATATGAATTTGTGCGAGCAAAATTCGTCCTTTTTTTTTCTTCTTGACACTTTTCCCGATTTTTTGTGTCTTCTTCTTCTCTGACACTATGGGCCCTACGACCATGAAACGTGGGACTTATGAAGAGCTTGATCTGAACATGTGCATGTCACTTTTTATTTTCGTTTTTGATTTCGTTTTCTTTGTTAAAACGCCATGTGAAAAAAGGGTATTTTTTGCAAGTAAATGCGTAGCATTTAACGACAGCACAGAATACACATTTGCTCAGTGAGCTTTGTGCGAGCTCTCACTGCGTAAATAGATAACAAGGCGTATGCCTGATCAGTCAATAAAACTTTAAGTCAACAACAACCAAACACTACTCGGCTTATAAGACGTGTTCAAGCTGTGTTGTTTGCAATATATTATTCAAGAAATAACCCATTGAAGGAAGTATTTTTGCGTTTTAATTTTGTCAAGTGTTTAACATTTCGCTAGCGATATGAGCTTCTAGTTATTATATCAAGTACTGCATCAACTACTCATTTGCATTCACTTATTTTGTGAAGTGTTTTTAAACTCCTAAAACTTAACTGCTGAAAGAAATGGCGCAGAAGTGTCAGAAAGTGTCAGAAAGTGAAGAAGATTATTTCCCATTTAGTCATTCATTGTTCTTGATTTTTTTCAGTATGAAATAGTTTCGTTTAAATGAATAAATTACAAAAAAAAATATGCCACGCCAATGTGACCAATGTGGAGGTGCCTTAATTCATTCAGTATTTTTAATTGCCTTAAGAAGACCTTTGAAAAAAAGGAGAAAGTACTGATATGCTAATGATTGGGCTACAGATACCTTAAAAAGATACTGTCATTGATTTTTTCATGGTTCGTTTGTCGTGTGATACTCCAAAAAATTAAAAATTCAAAGAAAATTCAAAGACACAATCATACTCAACTTAATGTGTGAAAATTAATGTGGTTGAAAACTAATTGGACTTGATTCTACACATTGCGTCATAAATACCTGTGGGGTGAGTCTAGGCAAAACCCCCCGACCGAAACCCCCCGGCCCTAACCACCCCCCCCCCCCCGTCAAAACCCCCCCGACTAAAACTCCCCGGCGGCCTAACCCCCCCCCCCCCCCCCGACCCAAAACCCCCCGTTCTCTAAATTACCCATTCAAGTGAATCACAATGGATGTAAGTCACATCTACCGAAAGAGACATTGTTATTTGTAAACTCGACTGATCTCGCAACCGGTATATGAATTGCAATTTTTAATGTGTACACACTCACAATCATAAGAGCAATTGCAATTTCAAAAACTGAGTGCTATCGTCAATGGATGTATGAAGTTTCTTTTATAATGATAATCAATTCCTTCAGTGGTTCGGAAATTGCAATTTTAAACGCGGTGTGGTCTCTTCAATGGGTATTTGAAGTGTAATTAACAACGTAGACCTGAGAACCGGGGGGTTTTGGGTCGGGAGGTTCAGGCCGCCGGGGGGTTTTAGTCGGGGGGGGTTTGACGGGGGGGGGGTTAGGGCCGGGGGGTTTCGGTCGGGGGGGGGGGTTGGGCCTGTTCCCCTGTGGGGTACATTGTGAATTGCCATATCATCTATGAGATGTGGTGTGACTCCGGCCTGTATATTTTAGTGCCACGAAGCAGAAAATGTCACTGCACAAGCCACAAAATGACTAATGTTTCAACCAGCAATACCTCGGTACCCGAGTACCAAATGAAACTGGGCATCCCTTGCATTGGCATATCACTTTGCCCTCATAAAGGAAGTTCACTTCTGTCAAGTTCAAAATGCCGAGGTTGTCTAATTATTGGTCAGTTTGGCGTACCGGGTCAGATGGCAGCAACAATTGCACGACGCCTTGGAGTTGCTGAGTCGACAGTCACTGGTCTACGGTAGAAGTTCCCGCCGTCGAACGACGTTACCGATCTGCCACGGTCAGGAAGACTACGAGTCACAATTCGAAGGGAAGACCGGCTGATAACGGGCACAGTTAACCAAAATCGCTTCCAAACGGGTGTGTTTCAGTGTGCTTATGTTTCTTTTAGTGCGTGTGTGTGTTCGTTTTAGGGTAGCGCGTACGCGTGGAAGCGTTTCAGTGCGTGCGGGTGTGCACGTGTGAAGTTCAGTGAGGTTGAGTGAAGTCCACTAAAGTTCAATGAAATCCAGTACAACTGAATGAAGTTCATTAGGATCGCTCATTAGGTCCATGGGATGGGATGCGATGAGATGGGTCAAGATCAAGGAAAGCCATGATGGACCAAGATGAGAAGCATATCCCGGCATGGGTCAAGTTGGGCCGTGATGTGACGAGTTGGGCCACGATGTGTCACGATGGATCAGATGAGTCATAATGGGTCTTAACGAGCCAGACGGATCATGATGGGTCATATGGGTAAAACTGGACCAACTAGGTGAACGTGGACCATGATGGATCGAGATGGATCATGAGGGCCCAGATGATACACAATAATACATGACGGGCCGAGTTGGGACAAGATGGCACATGGGTCAAGATTGGCCGACATGGGTCAAAATTGGCCACATGGGTCAACATGGGCCGAGATGAGTGAGAATGAACACATGGATCAAGATGGGACATTATGGGCAGACATGTTGAGATAAGCTAAAATTTGCCAGCCGGAAGGGCTAAGATGGGCAGGATTAGTTTTGAGGACCAGAGTTTGGTTCATCTTGATCTAAAAATGACACATTTTTCCATCCTGCTCACCATGGTCCAATCCGACCCATCATAACCCATTTTGTCTCATCGCGGCCCAGCTTTATCTACTATGGCTCAGGTAACCCATAAAGCAAATCTTCGCCCATCTCAGACCGTCGCTGCCCATCATGGCTCATTTTTACCCATGTGGCCATTTTAATCCATCTCTGCCCATGCAGCCCATTTTGACCCATGTGGCCCACTTTGATAATCTCGACCCATGTGGTCCATCTTGACTCATGTGACCCACCTTAACTCATGTGACCCATCTTGTACCATTTGGTGTCATGCTGTCTCATCTTGGCCCATCTTTACCCATCATAGCCCTTCGTGACCCATCCGGACCATCACTGTTCATGCTGACCTAAAATGACCCATCTTGGCCCCTCAAAAATTATTGCTGCCCGATCAGAAATCATTTGCCAAATCAGACTCTTCTTCTAAGAAACTAACAAACTTCGAGAATGGGGGGATATCCCCTTTTTCTCTTCTCCTTTCATTGGCTTTGTCACTCGTTTAGAAATCGTAAACTGGGTAGCGGATGCATTCCGAATTTTACACTACTTTAGCAAGTCAACAAACTTGCGCAGGGCTCGACAATCGTTTGATGAAACCTTTATCTAACTAACCAACTTCTCCCGAAATGCCTTTGCGACTGAATAAGAACTACCAAATTGGGATTCAAATAACTTAAGAGCCTCAGTATAGGCTTTCGGAGTAACTATTAAAGAAGTAACCTCCCAATTTTTCTCAAATAATGAATCCGCTGTTCTGGCGGAATAGTACGACTTGAGATTAGAGTATCGAGTGCCCCTTTCCAAACTGGATACTAAAGCGGGATCTCCTGTAAAAAAAACCCTGCTCATGCGCAGACAGTCTAGCTAAAGTTAAATGGTTACACAAAGTTTGAACGAGACTGCCCAGTTGACAAGTTTCGCTTGGAATTATACATTCGGTAAGGCAGTAAGTCGAGCACTAAAACTCTCCGGCTTATGAGCCTTTCCTTTTCTGTACATGTTTTCGAGCGCACACTTCCACGAACACTCTCTTCATTCGAATCACCACCTAACTGCAATACCATGTGATCTGATTCACTATCAGTATCAGAAATTTTAAGGCTCCTTGGGCCTGCCAGTACCTCCATGGGTTCTGCTTTTCGTTTCGTTTAGTCTTCATATTTTGACATTTTCACGTTGGACAGTATGCTTCGACATAATGAATTATTATTGCATATAATAAGACAACCGAAGCACCAAGACACCTGTGCGTGCTGAACTGATAAATCAAAACTACTTGAGCAAAAAGATCGAATACAGAATACTGAGACGCAAATCGTTTAGAATTAATGCAAGAAAAGCGCCTTAATCGAAGTTATGTTAACATGAAAAACCTAAATTTCAGAGTGTATATTTCACTTTCTTAAGCAAAATCGTTCTAGTTAAAAGCTCATTAACTGAAACAAGTATTTCCATAAACTAAAAAGAAGCCGTTAGTGCGATCTTGTTTTCTTATAGCAAGAGTGGTGGATAGCCTACAACGCTGTACCAAAAATAATTTTATTACAACGCAGAAACTATGCTGAGCCAAAACAGATCATGGCGGATATCATATGGACTTAATCATGTCTAATTAACGTTCGAACGAAACTTAAGTTGTACAAAAAAGTACTGCCAGCGCGTTTAATTTCTAAGTCACACTGAACTTGATTTTTTAAACTTCATGAACGAAAATCGGTGTATTTAGTTAATATGCATGGCTGCGGAATTCTCCTTTGCTTAAAAATACCGACGCAAAAACAAGGTAGTATATCTTAGCAACTAATTGCCCAATTTCCCTGTGTGTGTTTTTTTTTGTTTTGTTTCAAAACCCCTATTTTCCAAATACAGCCTAGCTTTGACGCAACTACCGTAAAGATTCAAAATAAAAAGGGGGAGGGTGAAACCCTTGTTTTAAAATGCATCGTCAAACACACCGCTCAAACAAACAAAAAAAAGAGACTGAGGTGCTAAATTAATCAAACTGATCCAAGGTATACCCACAGACACAAAATATACGAATTCAGAGCGCGCTAATGAAAGGCACGCGCACACTTCAGGGCGCGCTGTTTGATGACGACTGCACGCGTCGAGGCGCGCTGTATGGAGATGTCCGCATGCGTCAAGATATGCTGTCTGAAGATATGTGCACGTGTCAAGGTGCGCCGTCTCACAACACACACACGTGTCCAGGTGCTTGCGGGTCCGGGCCCTTTCCACAGCTAAGGAAGAAACATTGATCTACCGGCCCCGTACAGTTCAGGTCAGAAGCATCGTTTCACTATAATGGCATGTGACGGACGGGTGTCACTGACGGGTGTGACGGAGCAACAAAAAGGAAGAGGTCTTCTGTCGATGCACGCGTTTATTTTTCACACAACGGTGAAACAGTATAAAAAAAAGATACAGATCAGAAATGTATATACTGCAGCATTGATTATCACTACATGCATTCATCATCTAAATCAAATTAGAAATAACTCAATACGTTTCAAAATAACAATCGCGTTTCCATTACATTCATAAAGACAATTGTTACCGTGTAAATAAATCACTGAAGTACAGCCATATCATAAATATCAACATGAAATATCAACAAGACAGATGCGATACATTGTATATTAATTTAAATATAAAACTAATATATCTGCTCACCGCTGTTAAGGCCCCTTCTCATTTTGTAGGCTAACAACACAAAGACAAAGAAGGCCAAATAACCTGAAATATTCATAACACCGATAAAAGAACCAATTACACCCTAATGCGGATTTTAAAACTTTATTTCTGGCAACACCATTTATCGCCAATTTACAGGGGCAGTTTTAATGATATTTCAGCCGAATACACATATTTTATAACAATGCTACTCATGTTAAGGGCAGTAATGAATCTTACCGGTTGATTTGACATTTTTCTTCCAAATTATTCAAATATTTGCAACAAAGACCGCTCCATGTGGTTTGTAGTTTCTACGACCGTAAACTTCTGCAATTCACTGTTGTTATATTTTCGCGACACAAGCAAAAGAGGCCGAGAATCCTGCGCACTCCTCATTTATACTGAGACTGTATGGTACTATATGACGTAACACACAAAAACAGCTTTTCATCAACAAAAATCTGTATGCAGTAACACATATATCGACCGTGTGGTTAACATATGTCGACCGTGTGGTTATCATATGTCGACCGTGTGATTAACATATGTTTCTAACTGTATATTTAACACATGTTTGATCATGTGGTGAACATATGCGAAGATTACTGAATCATGTGATTACTTATGAGAGTAGGGGTGAACATCGGCCTGATATCCGAGTGCAGCGTCTCCCGTGTTTCTTAACCATAAATATGGTATACAAGGAGCGTGGATTAATCAACCATCAGAATGGTATACAACTGGTGTGGATTAACCAACCATAATTATGGCATAGAAGGGGTGTGGATTAACTAACCATAAGAATACAAGGGATGTCAAGAAAAATGGTTTTATTTTCGAGTTGGTCTTAATCTCGGGGTTTTATCTTACACTGGATATGGAGAGTATTTTTTTCAGCCCACATTTGTGCTCCACTTCCCCTTCCCCGCCTGAAAACCAATTCCTTCCCTCACCTTCAGCCCAGAGGTCTGTGTACATCTCCAATGGCCTATAATGTCAGCCTATTCACACCTCCCCCCCGCCTCCCCCCCGCCCCCTATTGGATGGCCCCTTATGGGGGGGGGGGTGCAAACGACGTCATCCTTTATACCTCATGTGATCACTACATGACATGTCTACGTTATGACGTAATCGCCCTAAGAGTTAACGATAATTGCACCCTGCACTGTATGGGGACAATTCCCATTACGTCACTAGACTTCGCCTCAGTTGCCGAGATGTGGGAATTTCACCAACAGGACATAGGATCAAAAATAGTCGCTCCGCCATCTCTCAAAATAAAAATAAATACTGTCTAGAACCATTTACATTTTATAGAAAAAAACAGAACAGCCGGGTTGCTTTTTACGTCACTGCTGCCATGCCGTCATAAGTAATTGAGGAGACAGGAGGTACAGACTGGGCGGCTTGCTCAAAACATGCCTATTTTCAAAAGGGCAACAACATTTTGATAATGTTATAAACAGACAACTTAATGAAGACTGACTTTTCCTCTCACACAGTTCGTACCTTTGAAGTAATTTGCGACATATAAATTGCATTTAACAGACGTGGTTCCCCCCCTCCCTTCCCCTCCTCCCCCTCCCTCCCCCCTGCCTACCGCCTCCGAGAAATAAACCCACTTTGAGTGGAGTGATTCCTGCTATCTTGGCAATGCAGTGTGATTTGACAAGAAGGGCAAGATAAATACAACAAGGCCATCCATCATGTTACGGTCTGTGATGGATGAGGGGTTTTCTTTTGCGTTAAATGCAAAATGGCGGCTACGATTATTACGACCTGTATTTAAATGGCATTGGTACTTTTTTTCTGTCGCTCGATGTACCACGTGATGTACCACGTGATGTACCACGTGATGTGCCATGTAATGCGCCACGTGATGTACCACGTGATGTACCACGTAATGTATCATGTAATGCGCCACGTGATGTACCACGTGATGTGCCATGTAATGCGCCACGTGATGTACCACGTGATGTACCACGTGATGTACCACGTAATGTGTCATGTAATGCGCCACATGATGTACCACGTGATGTACCACGTGATGTGTCATGTAATGCGCCACGTGATGTACCACGTGATGTGCCATGTAATGCGCCACGTGATGTACCACGTGATGTACCACGTGATGTGTCATGTAATGCGCCACGTGATGTACCACGTGATGTGCCATGTAATGCGCCATGTGATGTACCACGTGATGTACCACGTGATGTTTCATGTAATGCGCCACGGTGACAGAACGCCTGAGATAAGGGGGTCATCCGTAAACCACCTACCCATCCAGAGAGCTGTATGCTCTGGTGTCGTGCGTATGCAAAATGTTAGTCCAAAAGTCGACGTCTAAAGAATGCCGGTACACCCGTTAGTAAGAAGACCGTAACACCACAACGGGATGAAGACAATTTTAGAAATGTTTCCTACATGTTTCCTAAATGTTTACTACATCTGAGGTTCAGCGTCATTCAGTTGCAGTTTTTATCGCCCCTTTTTTTGGTAAAGCGAAGCCAAAGCAGTGTAAAATAAAATCGAAAACGCATCAATTTCCGGTCTTCTTTTGTGGTTCATTGACGTGTGGAGGTTATTTATGCCGGGAAAGGCGTCCATTCAACATCGTTCTCCAAGCCATTATACCATGTGCTCCTGTCAGCGTCTGCCGGGGAAACATTGCGACGTTACATCAACGTTCGATAGACGTCGTCTCGACGTTGGGTTTTGGTTGTTTATAAAATCAAAACAAAATCTACATGCAGCGTTAGATAGATGTAGCTTATCCGACGTCTAATCAACGTTGCAGGAGAGAATGTTGTAAATGGGGGTGTAAATGTTATTGAGATATCTGGAAGGGCGACGTTCTGTAGACGTAAGGGTAAAAACTAAAATCTAGAATCGCCAATTGTCAGGTATCAAATCGCCCACACTCTCAACTCGACGTTGGAATGTTTACAGGGTATGCGTAATCTCATGACCATGATTCTGTGCTCTTTTGAAAATTAACGCACAACGGGTCTAGTTGCAATCAACTACTTACTTACAAAATGTCGTTGTAAACAATGCGGTTCTGTTGACGTCTTTAAACGTTAATGTACATAGTTGGGCTCTCTCTCTAAACGTAATTTTCACAAAACTACTTCAACGTCACTTTCGAAAAAAAAAAAACATTGCACATTTCCATTTCTCAACTCCAGAAGCAGACCTCTGCTAACGTAATGTCAAACTTACGCCGCAGAAAGGCTAAGCAGATTTTTACAACTTGTCTCACTGTCTTGACATTGTGCAGAAGCCCATAGAACGCCGTATCATAGACGCCATGAGAACACTATTGTATAGAACCTGACTTGTAAGCAATATTCCCAAGAAGCTGATGGCTGTTTCCAGTATGCGACGTCTGTAAGGTAACGTTACAAAGACGTCTTTGGGACGTCATTTTCGCGACAATCGGACAGAGGGGTAGAACGAGAGAGTCGGGAGCCGAGTCTGCCCAAGAAGCAACAACAACAACAACAACAACAAAAACAACAACAAATCGCTACATTTTTGCCACATCAGATTCACATGTAACAGACACACCAAAAGTCAGTGTTTCCTTGGTGACTTTCTCCCAGGGTTCTCTTGTGTTGGTGTGACTGCAACAAAAAGTTTTTCTCACTGAATCCAATAGAACTTGTCACGTTCCCTCGGCGCATGCAAAGATGTTCCTCTTCTTCTGCTAAATAGTATTTCAAATTGGATGTTCCTTTTTTAGCTTCGTGAAAATAAAGCTTGTTGCCCCTTTTAGATATCGTGGGGGCTACGACTCTCTGTTCAGACCCTTTGAACGTAATAGGCAATCCGAAATCTGATATTTCGGCCGTTTCGTTTCCCCAACCCCCCCCCCCCCCCCCCTTCACCAGAAGATGTCATATCTAGAACAATCTTAATTGCTCTTTAGGTAAATTCACGGTTTCTTGACAGTATGGCAACTGTTAACCGCACCTGGCATCGAAGGATAGCATTGATAAAATGATGTGTATTATCTGTGTCCGAGGTGCAATGCTTCGTTCTTTCACTGAAAAGGTTTCAGAAAAAAAGAATGCCTTCATTTTTTGTTAGTGTTGCATGTAATAACATTATTCGCAAAAATGAAATCATGAAAAAAAAATTGGGCCATGATTCTAAGCCAGACATCCATGACAGAATTCTGTAGCTTTGGGATTTTACGCTGCAGGCACATTTTTTCAACTTCAGTCTGAAGCACTTAGGTAAATTTAATACCGCAACTGAACGCCATGCCGTTAATTTATCTTGATTAGAAATGTAGCCCCCTCTACATCAGCGAAGGTTCTTAATCTTTTGAGCATAATGGTTGGTGCTAAGAAATGCTGGTTCTCTGTAAATTAATGCAACTAACAGACAGAGCCCACGCAGACTTTAAGTCATTACAGCTCTTAGTGTATTTATGATGGGCTCAGGGAAAATCTTTGGATTTCTAAAAGTGTGTCGTTATTTCATTCCCAGACTGGCATTCGAAACTAAAATCTGGCACTTTCATATCTTTTAATTTCAGTCTTTCATCAGGAAATGATTAAATCTATTTGGCAAAAATATATATTTTGAATACAACATCCTTTTTCAATTAACAAAGAAAAAAATATATGAGTTATGATGCAATAAACTTCAAATCCTACACAAAAATCAATAAAGTCACGTGCGGAAGTACTTTCGGAAGCAGTACCAGGAGTACTTCCGGAAGTACCCGAAAGAAGGCGTGGAAGTCAGCATTTCTTCAATCACTTTCCATATATGAATATGCTCCAATCGAGGTGTTAATTGGATCTGTCAAACTTTTGTGGCTAATACTCGATTGCTGGGAATTAAAGGCCGCGGAGCGTAAGTACCCCCTTTCCCTCGTGGTACTCTATTTTATGCCGAAGAAAAAATTGAATTTACTCAGTAAAAATTCGAAATCATAACCGGCACGTTGTACGAAATTTGATCCGGCAAGCCTAAGTAGTGTCTGAAGACTGACCGCAGTTCAGCGCCTCAGTGGTCGCTGGAGCTTCCGGAGTGCACTCCATCCCCAGCGACACGCTAAGGAATCCGTATAGAGGAAACTGGATCCACTGCAGACCGCCCTATATCGAGGAAACTGTGGGTTTGTACCCTTAGGCAAGACCAAAGAATACGTGTGTCACATCTCCGAGACCGTTTTTTCCGGCGAGGGTCACTGCCATACAGATCCCCGGAACCCACAATAAGAGTGTCTGCAGCCAGACTGTGATGTTCAAGAAAGAGACCAATGGGGCAGTATAAGTGTGATATGGTGGGCGGGCATATCATTAGCTTATCGGGCTGAACTCCGTTTTGTCAATGGCATTCTTAACGCAGAATAGAATTGAGAATATATTTGGGGGCGATCAGCAGTCCGTTTTGTACGTCAAAATGGTCTAATTCTTCGAGTGCAAAACGCCTTTTGGCAGTATCCTTCGCCGATCGAACACGCGTGGGATATGCTTGGAAAAGCCGCACGCGAGCGCAACAACCTGCCTGAGACATTGACAGAGCTTAGACTTGTGAAGGGTCGGAATCGCATTCCACTTCACATAATACAGAATTTGTTGAGATCCATGCGACCAAGATTAATTGCAGTAAGGGACGTTCTTTGTGGACACATTCGGTATTACGAGCGTGTACTTAATGAAGCGTTACATTGTAGCTTTTGACGAAAAGTCAATTTGATTTGTAGAAACAGAAAGCTTAACATTTCAGCTATTAAAATATGTAATTATACTTAGGCTTTATTATTTCTCACATAATACATTTTGCAGGTTTCAAAGTTGCGTTTTTTTCACATTTGTTGAGTATGTGAATTAATTTATTTAGAAATTTGTAAAAAAAAATAATGCAAAAAAAAAATACCGCTTAGAACACCACCTTGGCATATATAAGTTTTACAATGCAAACAATAAATAGTACTTCAAATACTTCTTGATAGCTAGAAATGTGGCTGAATTACGAGAGCTAACTCTAAATTGAGACCATTTTACAAAAAAATACAGCTTAATTATTAAGACTCAATATTTAACATATGGTTATATTAGACAGCAGAGATCGTTTCATGCGTCGGATTATAGAGTTGGAAATGTTGTTGAGTAGAAAACAATTTGACCAAACACAAAATAATAACGATTTCTATTTCAATGATAACAGACAGACCTATTGGGTCGCCATAAAGATTTCACCAAATGAGCAAAACTCTAGTTAATGGACGTACTGTTTTGAAAGCAATTGATTATTTTCACCTGTTTTCTTCCGAGAAAGAAAAACAAACAATGTAGTTCCAAGTGCAATGGTCTCATAAAGACACTTGAAACTTCTTTGAACTATTATTGGATTTTAATTATTGTTACATAAATAAATGAATACATCAGCTACATATGTCGAAAAACAGTGTTTTTCTTTTTTTTATATTTCCACAAACCCACACAGCAGTTATGTGATATTTGTTGCAAATACTCTCTGTAGCGAATTGCCACAGGCAGAACTGTTCCTGGAATAAATCCTCCCTTATTTTAAGGTAAGAATGACCATGCAATTAGGAGGTCATTTTGCTCTAAAATGCTTCCTTACTGAAGCTGGCTTTCCTTACTACAGTAGAAGTTTTGATGGAGAAACACTACTGTACCCTTTATCACCCCACCCCACCTACCTATTATGTTAGATCATCTATATAACAGCACTAACAGAAAACAGATTAACAACGTGAGGCAAACAGTTGGTGATGGATAGGTGAACGGATTGACAACACCTGAACCTGTAGACCACTCCGCCTCCTGAGCCCCTGTTGAAATTCTGATTTTGGAGTCACTACCCCTCCTCCTTCTCTTGGAATAAAAACCCCCTGCATTGGTGTAGCCACGTTTTTACAACACTCGGGGGGGGGGGCAAACCTTCGTAACTGAGGACGGAGGTGGGGTGAAGGATACTGTGGCCCCCACTCTGAAAAGTGATGGGGGGCTGAGGCCTTTCCACCGCCCCCGGTGGCTACGCTTAAGCCCCCTGGATGATACACATTCGGGCCCGGGTATGACAACACTCCCCCCCCCAAAAAAAAAATCACAGAACCCCCCCACCCCCACAACCATAAACACTACAGAAACTCCACACCAATCCCCAACCCCACCACCACCACCACAGAACCCCATACCACCACCATCACCACCACCACCTCGGAACCCCTACCACCACCATTACAGAACCCCCACCACCATCAACACCACAGAACCCACCCCAGCACCACCACAAAACCGCCGCCCTCACCACAATAGAACGCTAACCCTTAACACCACCACCCCCACAGAACCTTCCCCCCCCCACCGCCATCACAGAAGCCCCACCCCATCACCACCACCACCACAGAATCCTCAACCCCATCACCACCACTACCACAATTCCACCCCCAATACAATCACCACAGAAACCCCAACTACCACCACCACAGAAGTGTCACCCCAAGCACTACCACCAATAGAGAATCCCCAACCCAACCACCACCACCACAAACCCCTTTACCACCACCACCACCACCACCATCGCAGAACCCTACCCCGCCACCACAGAACCCCACCCTCACCTCCATCACAGAACCCCACCCATCCGCCACACCACCACCACCATCACCACCACAGAACCCCATCCCGAGACGATTACAGAATCCCACCCCACCACCACCACAGAACCCCACCCATCCCCCCATACCAACACCACCAACACAAAACCCCCATCATCACAGAACCCCACTCCCTCATCACCACCACTACAGAACCCCTACCCAGACCTTCCACCTGGGAGAACACAAAATGTCAACTCAACCTAACATGTTATTTCATTTTAAAATGCAATATTACACCGATTTTTTTCTCCTCTTTTAATAATCTGCGGCGTCCTTTTTCTGCAATCTTGTATTTTTCAACCAGTGCATGAACAGCTACACCCCCAGTATAATCACAAATGCCGGTTCAATTCACATTTTCCTTGGAAAATTAAAATAAACATTTTCGACTTCATATAGATTCGGTAAAACTAACTAAATATACGCCTTTCATTATTATACAGAAATATACAGCTGTGGGCGAGCGGATCAGTGGTTTGCTGAAAGGAGAATGTGGCAAGAGCACAAAGCACCAGTCTTTGAATGTAGTCATTGGATATTATCCAGGGATGCACTCTTGGTATCCACATATTTAAGTGTACTGACGTGGTGACCACGAATTCACAAAAAATGTTGATATAGTCACATAGCATCTGAATGATGTAATAAAATAGCTATCAAATGCTGTTATGCCCCTCACCGATATCGCTAACGTAAGTCATTCCATGGGGGCCTATGACCAACTCGTAAGACAAACCCATTTATAGACGCCGAAAAACAAAACATGAAAAAGAGACAACAAAACAACTGATTGTTCAGCAGGTGATTAAAAAATATGGCGCTTAAATACTGTCATTCACAAAAATAATCCAGCTGCGCTCTCAAATTGTTTCATAACAAAGCGAGTATAAATCGACATGTTAGGTCAATAAAGTTTTCCAAAATGTCAGTTGTTGTTTAATAACTCCTTGAACATCCATTTTACCTGACAAAACAATACCCATTCCTTCAGAATGTTTACACGTTGTTCAGAATATCAAAGTTCTTTCACGACTTCGCTTTGAATTTCTTCAATAAACGTAAAAGACTTCAACAAGTCTGCAAGAATCTTTCTGCAAGACTGAAGCAATTGCAGTGAGCAGCAGCAGATAGCTCTGCACATCTGGTCGGCTTATAACAATATTTCGGAGAATGATAATAGCTTAGAATACGAGATGTTGTACTTCTCTCTGACCAGTGAAGTACTTTTAAATACAGTTGTATTTACTAGAAGTACTTTCTACCAACACTCGTAAGTGTAAGTATAAAACAACTGATTGTTCAGCAGGTGATTAAAAAATCTGGCCCTTAAATACTGTCATTCACAAAAATAATTCAGCTGCGCTCTCAAATTGTTTTATAACAAACCGAGTATAAATCGACATGTCAGGTCAATAAAGTTTTCGAAAACGTCAGTTGTGGTTTCATAACTCCTTGAACATCCATTTTTATCCTTGAACAAACAACTGAGATATAGCTGGAAAAGTGATATTTAGTTCTGTTCATTCTCAGGTTCCAATGTCACACATGGTTTTATCTTGTGTAATATTCCTACATTCCTCTCCTCCCACCAAACACGTGAACATCCTAATTTTATAACAATTGTATGATGTTATACGTTGATTATATGCAGTGACCATACGTTTTAAAGGTAAACAGATGTAGGCAAAAACATGCTCCAGATTGGATGGCTTTGTTGCCACTTTATGGTATGACACCCAAGAACACTAAGCGTCATAACATCACAGTCATTCTGACGTCAGGTTAAAGTCAGTGAGGTCACTATAGTTGGGCATAGTAAAATGACAAATACAATTCTACCAATCAGAACTGTAATGAATGTCATTTACACATCCCTGTTTAACTGGACACTAAATTGCTTAATGCGAGCCCGCTCCACAGATGACATATATTTCAGTGTTTGGTCATACGAACAAGCTGTATATGGCAACTTTGCATTGGCATTTTTGTGTATGTCTACGTATCTATATGCATAATATATCATCACCATACTGTGTCATACTGTTACTTTCGAAGTTACGACGTTTAATTCCATTGTCGCTCTTTCTGTCACGCCATGTCATATAGTATCTATGATGTCATATAGTGTCTATGATGTCCTATAGTGTCCATGATGTCACATAGTGTCTGTGAACACGCCTGTGATGTGAAATCACCTCAAAGCCAGACCTGCTTTCTTGCATAGCAAAACATCTAGAGCTATGTGACAAAACTATTCAAGACTCTCATTATGTTAAAATACAGAAGCCTTTATTGAGAGACATGACAGCCTTAGTGGCTACCGAAGCTGTTATTTCTCATTGAGACCCAAAAAGTCTTCAAATGAAATACGTAAGTACGCCCATATACAGGCCATATGCAATGAACGATCTCATGTATTAATTGTATTCTCTTAAGCAAATGCGTTTTTAGGATATCATTGAAGATTTATTGTTGAATATACTACAGTGCTCTGATATTGTACTTGACGTTTATCACGAGGAAATAATTCTTTGGTTTCAGTGTCGCTATTTCATGCAGTGTTTTGTTATTGTGTTTGTTGGTAATGCGATAGTGTCTTGAAACCATTTTCCATGATGTTATATAGCACATCCACCCCTATTTATGAGTCCCGAATTCCATCGTCAGACGGTATTTGTTGTAAAATTAAACACTCCAACACAGATTATCTATTTGAATTTATCGGTAATAAATTAGGTTTTACTCATCAACGCGATTTGCATGTCAATGACTTTACGTAAAAACAAACGAATGCAAGATGACTGTTGATCAAACTGATAAAAGAACTGTTTCCGCTTAGCTGAGTCATCTGAGGTGAAAGTATATAACTTGTAACTCATACCGTTCACAAAATCAACCTGAATCAAAAGCAAAAAGAACTTCGCAAACTGAGCAGCGCTTATTACTTTTGCGCATGTAGTAGAAAAATCTTCTAATTACAACAAGTGGTTGCCTCTTTTTAGTCTAGATTAGAATGCGATTAAATAATAAATGATGCTTTATGGGAGACGCCTTCGATGATAACACGATGGTGGCGAATAATATTCGTCCATTGACTGTTCTCTTATAACCGTCAACAAATCAACACAGGAAGTTATAGATATTTATTATATATACACACCAGAACCCCGGGATTGGACCGCCCGGCAGATAGGATCACCCCCACATATAGGGCCATCCCATAAATCGGACTTGTTTTAGCCAGTCCCGCAGGTGGTCCGATTTCCGGGGTTCCGATGTACTGAATGCACTCCACCAAGTGTGCAAGTTCCATCTCTTACTTGGCATTTAAGGCAGGTTCTGGTATGCCGGTTTTATTGTTCTGATGACCCTTTTACATATCATGGTTGTCTTAGTTCAATTAGGCCTTTCAGTTGATTATAGTTTAAATAAAATTCGATCAGGAATAAAAAACAAAAGAAATGCATAAACACGTGCGCTAATGAACTGATCTGAAAGTTCGTGTTGAAAAACAATGGAATCTTTAAAATCTTCCGTTCAGAATAACAACGTAAGGCAGATTTGAGGCGAGAGCTACAACATTAAGAACAGTAATGGTACATTACATGAGATGAGCTGTAGATAGGGCGAGAAATGGAAGCAAATTGAGGTGCTTTATAGTGTGATTTATTACAGATTGTGGCTATTCGTCTGTGGCGGAGGCTTGTATTACAGGTCAGCAAATCTCACTTTTATAGAGCGAGGAAGTTGTAATGAGTCTCATCGGAGCTCTAAAGGCTATCCAAAGTCAGCAAAGTACACTCAAGAAGCACAGACTCTGAACTGATGAAATTGCTTCCCATTATGTTGTTTTGTTATGCATCATTTTCCTTTCAAATTTCTATCGGTATATACGTTCTATACAGAAGACGAACAGAAAATGAAAAATTGCTGTGTATTGGATACACAATAAAGGACAATGTCGAAATTGTAATGGCGATGTATTCGCGATTGAACATGTACTTTCTATTGATTACTAGGTGACGTCATAAACAGCGGACCCTGGCCAAATTACAAGGAAGATTTAAAACATTGTCAAGGGATAAAAGGAAAAAAGAGGGGATAAGGAGATAGAAATAACCTTAAGCGCATCACCGCCCGGCGTCACGGCAAGACAAGCCAACACAACTTCCCAACCCCGGTCCAGCCATTCTTGCTGTAAATGTTCATCTATGTAGGATTAAACGCTCCTGGTTTCCACGTTTTGTCCCGTATGTCACAAGGTGAGTCCCGCAGTCATGTAATAAATCCTTTTGCATCTCGTTATTTGTTTTGTATAACGCATACGTAAGGATAAGCAAACTTTTCAAATTTTAAATTAAATTAAGTTATTGACTATATGCTTAAAGTAAAAAGTTTCAGAAAATCAATATTGCACATACTAAAAACGCGGATTCGTTCTACACATGAAATATTTTTAGTTGTTCACAAGGGCTGTTTACATGTCCATATGCAGCTTTTACAAGTGTATTGAGAATGCGTGCCATCGCTCATTCTTAAAGGAGACTTAATTCTCTGTATCATAATGAACCATTGTCATGTTTTGCTTTTTTATCAGTTTTAGGTTTTATCTTGTACCTTCTGTGACTTATAGCCCTCGGTATTTTTTGTCAATTATGTCTTGCAGAGAGTGTTGCATTGCAATTAACTTAACTCAGGAATAGATATTCTTACATAAATTTCGTACTACCCTAGATATGTAGATGCAGATGCTTGATATATTTTCTCAAATAAATAAAAACATTCACCTCAAGCGTTGCCATGGTATTGTATTACGTTGTCTAAGCAATATATGGCTTTTACAGCCTGTTTTGAATGTCATAAGGCATCATCCACATGACAGCCAAGCCTTCAGGGACAACCATCAACATTACTCGGCCGCTTTCACAATTAATTGCTTTCTAAATTTAATACCACTGTTTAATGTTCGTTTCCATGGCAACCAGAAAAAAGATGATTTCCGCAATGGAAGTTACTGTGTTATTAGTTTCAATACAATTAAGTCGGCAGCATTTAGCATTTAGCAACAACGGGCTCTTCGGTAATTCTGTGCCTTCCCTGCCTGAATCCTTCCTCCTATTGCTGATTTAAAATACACGAAGAATATAAAAGATGATATTTTGCGGCCCTTTATGGTCTCAAAAAACATAATGGTTAATTTGACGCTATACTGGATAGAAAGACTTTTATATTATGCACTTATTGTATGCCATTCATAATGAGTGCAGAAATGTTTGTGCTGAGGCAGGCTCCTAAACTGCTTGCTTTTAATCGGAGCTTAGCCAGTTTCAGAAAATAGGTTTATAAATGTTGCAATCTAAAATATAAACATCTGACACCTTTGATGGCTTGCAGTGATATTCGAGCAATTGCAAAGTAGTCCCTGTAACGGAATACTTCAAACGGTAAGGGCACCACAGTTAAGACATTAATCTCGTATTTGGTATACTTATACTGATTATTATATTGGCCTGTACTTATTTCTCCCTTTTATTAGACAACAATATCAGTAACACCTTCCATACCATGTCAATATCTAATGGCTTCAATAATTCAGATTCAACAACATGTGAGTCTGTGTCTTATTCAAAGCTACAAACAATTGTTTTATGTTAGGCTACGTGTGGGTATTCAATGCAAGCGTACGTATGTGTATTTTTACAGTCAATGCTACATCAAAAAAGCTAATAAGAAACCTCAAGTCGTTCAGTGACGTTTTTTTGTCTTTTTTTTGCTTATCATTATGACAGGATACATGTCATATTGTGTAACTTGTTCTTGTCACACTGGCTTTTACGCAAACTGGTTTCTGTGTAAGTAAAGTAAGGAAAATGAAAACTGTTATTAATATCTTCCCAAGTCTTTGTGCTACGTGAATGGCTCTGTTAGTTCTGCTGCAGACTGTCGATTACGTGATGTGAATACTCACAGTAAAATACTTGTGTGTTCTTTTATATATTTTGACTTTGCTTCTGAGTTTGTTCTATTCTGCCTTTCACGTATTAATCAAGGCGCAGTCAAAAAGATGTCTAATTGCAATATGCAGGACTTCTTGACTAGTCTTAATAGTCTTTTTTCCTATGCGAGATTGAAGATGACTCACTCAAAAGATAAAATTAAAAAGAAGGTACAGACAATGCTGTCTAAAGTAGAACCGGATGTGATAGAATTGCAATAAATCTATGTAATGACATAATACAATACTGCATTCTCTGATCATACTGATCGTAAACAAAACACATGACTGATAGTAAGGAACTAATATCGCTGTCATACAAAAACTGTCGCTGAACGCAAACAACTTTCGTTAAAAGCAAGCAACACCTATCTCTGATCATAAACAATAATTTGCTGGGGTCCAAATTGCACCACCGCTGTTACCCCATGACGTGTTTCCTTTATGAAAAGAATTAAAAGCAAATGCTACCATGCAACTTACACAATTGTACAGAAGATTGAGTTAACCAGTAATATACTGCTGGCTGTACAAGGAATTTCAAATTAACATTTTAAAGTGTATCAGAGCACTAGTGACAATGCACTCCGGTACAGAGAAATAATAAGTACATTTTCCAATACAAAATACACCAGCTGCATTAACTAAAATAGATAAGGGGGCCGGTGTGTTTTTGTTGAATTCGGCCACTTTTGGGAGGCCAATGAATTCACCACGGTTCGTTTTCAGATCTAAGCGTGTCCAAATACAATGCAAATCCATTTCCACAAGCTACCCCTGTACCTTACGCCTACTGTACCAAAGAAACATAACAACAGAGTTTGAAAGGCAAACACATCTTACCATCACTTCAACCGCCTCCCCTTCTAACGAATCCCCCCCCCACCCTCCTGTAAATGCTAAATGTCAACGAAATGCCTATTGTGCTACAAAATAAGATTTTTTCCCAATCTTTAAGTAATGCATTACTCGCTATCTGTCATCCTTCAGAATCAAAGTCTTTGTTAATGTTACTAACGGAAGCAGGTCTGATACAGTGTCTGTGAACTGCAGGTATCTTTTTATATTGCCAAAGCAAAACGACTACTGCTGATTTCGAGGTTAACATTATCAACAAACGAAGATAGCATTTACAAATTAGATGTCTCAAATTAGTATAACGTTTTTAAATTATAAACTATAAAATTTAATTTGGATGTTCAAAATTAGGATGCAGATTGAGCAAGAATTTCTGTAACTTTCGATTTTTACCAATTCCAGTAAATTATAATAATAAGTGGGGGACATTCAATAAATAACAAAATAACAATAAAAGTGTATTGAATGTATCAAAAGTGATGCACCAAATATGTTCTCTTTACTTAGTAGGCTTTAACATTTCTCAAAAGATGGATCAAATGTCTGAACTGCTAAACTTTTTTGCACTTCTTTATTTATTTTCACCAGGAGATGTTTATTTGTGCAGCGCATAAAGACACCGGTTCTGACGGCTATTTGATCCTGTCTTCGAGACTATCATCATATACAAGGCAAAGGAATAGAAAACGAGCTGGTTCTGAAATAAATTAAATGTTTGTGTCCTTACATGCTGGTATGAAATCTGCAGTGAATATGGCATCTATAGTGGAAGGGAGGTTAGATGAGCCATAGAGTCATCAGTTAGATCAACAATAGCTAGGGCAATGAAATGAGTGACCTATTATTCTTGACTAAAGCTAAGTGTGAATCTTTGGCATCATTTCCACTAAGAGTTCAATTTATTTATTTTTATGGATTTAAACCACTCTTTCCATTTTAAACAACTGGAGTATACTTATTTAAGTGCAAAAATACATAGCAATATCTATTTTGCGTGTTTTTCCGTTAAGTCAAAAAGCCTCAGAAAAAACATTATGGGCTTGAGGACTATGATTTTGCTTTGTAATTCGTCGCGATTTGTCAGTTTGTTGTGTTTTGGTGCATCAATTTCTTGGGGCCTGAGACACTTGTGTTTTCACTGTTACCAAACGATGAATCTGACCCTCAGTGAAGGACATTTCAGATCCAGCGCCGTAATGCACAACAAAAACAATTCCCATTCCCATCTGCATTGTTGAGCCTGCCACAGTCTAGTGTGTGGCTTCTTGCAAAGCTTTACATTTCCCTCGGGACAGGTCTCGGAATAACATGAATATTCATTGCATGCGCCGCACCAAGATGACAATTTTATTGCGCTTTGTTTGCTTTTTTCTGAGAATTCGAGGTTGCCGTGATTCTAGTAAGTAATGGGAATGAAATGTCTTGATTATTTTTTGTATTAATTGTAAGATAATTGCATTTCTATCAAGCTAATGTCATACAATACGTCACACGTCTTGGTCAACAAAACGTCACATTTATTACAATAGAAATAATTTAGATTTGTTTTGTTTTATATATACAGATGCTTCAAACTCAATTATTCATTTAGTAATAAAAACAGTTCATAAGAAATGCAGGATTAAGATAAATGTACCAATATAACTGCATAAAATATCATATCAATTATAACACGTAAATAATAACTATAAAATAGCATACACTCACAGTAATCTTTTAGAATAACAACTTTTATTAAGAGGCGCTTTTCTGAAGTCATACATATTATCTTATATTATACACAAGAAGTATATAATACACGATTTAAGCTATGTTGGCTTTTTCTTGTCTTTATCTTTTCATGAAAATATTGCAGGTTACTCCTGGTTCTTCTTGGATATGTTCAAAGATTATTCTCCTTGTTGTATGCTGGTATCAGCTGTAAATAACACGTAGCCATTCAGTTTAACCTTTAAACTTCAGTAGAAATTTCAGCTTTCCGTAAAATATTTCACATTCAGTGTGATATTTATACTTGAGCTATCTTCAACATAACCCCTCAGCATAACACGAACTTTTTGGCATTAACCTCCACCGTAACAAAGGCCCTGCATAGCCGAAATCACCAGCATATCATCTAACATCAATGGTGCTTCTATTCTTTTTTCTTCGGTGTCTTATTTTGTTTGGGAAAATTTGTGAAATCTAAATTGTGACAAATTGTTGGCAATTTGGTACTTTTATTGTAATGATGTCGCAAGCGAAATAGCGAGCATAAATTGTTGTTACTGCGTTTATCTGTTTGACCTCGATAGATGAAAAATAAACCACACAAAGCGAAGCTTTTATCGTTAATTTGGTGTGCATTAAAACAAAAATGAATATTTTTTCGGTTTAATAAAGCTACTTCATAAACTCTACGAGTTAAAAATCCCTTTATGAATGTTATTTTGCTTTCCTAACATTATCTGGCTCGTTGTAGTAGCGTAGTAGAGTCCCAAAAATTTTAATGGTCTCAATAAACTAACTAAATAAAATTGTATAAAAGTTTCAACTATTAAATAATTCATGTAATCTCTTCAATGCCAAATGCATTTAAGTTAATAAATGACTCATTTCTCTTCAGGCTAAGCTCTAGCTCATTACTACGCCATTGCTGAGCGCATCCTCTGAACATTGCCATTTACTGCAAAGAGCTTCCTCTGAACATTGCCATCCAAAGCAAAGTTCACCTTCTGAATATTTACATCCTGTCTGCGCATTGTCTTTCACCGCGAAGTGCACCCTGTCTATAGATTACCACCTTAATATAACTCAATAGTCATGTGTCCATGTTGTAGTTTCAATTTTAATACATATAATTATATAATATAACAGAAGTGAGCTTCTAAATTTTACTTTGTTTATTTTCAACTGTATAATTACAGCATAAATTTTAATATGTTACATATTTTATTACGAGTACAAAAAGCACAAAAAGCACTTTATATTGAGAGCACTGCCATCAAATTTTGAAATGCCGAGTAAGAGAAAACGAGAAAATGAAAACCTAGTAAACAGATTTTCAAGCCCATAAATCCTATAAATCCATCCATTTATAAATCATAATAATCTGATATAATTTTAAAATATTCATTATAAAAGTTTTTGGAAGAGTATAAGCCATTTTCCCCACCGAGTTGTGGAAAATAAACTAAGATCCTGAACATTTAAAATTTAGAATTCCTTAAAACCTTTCAAAAGGCATGCCAAGTTACCAGTTGCATGAAACAATATAAAACAGCTTTTGACATACTATATCCCAGCCAATAAGCTGGCCAAATAGCAACATTAAATCTGGTTGTAATTTGCTTATGATTGTTGGCGACCATAGATCAAAGCCTTTGACACAACGTTGAATAAAAGTTGGATAAGCAACCCTGCGTAGACATTGATTTTGATCGCAAAAATCCACTTTCGCAACATAAAACCTCGTTGTGATTTGGTTATGATTTATCGCAACCATAGAGCAACGTCTTTAATATCCTAATATCCATTGGATAGACGTTGAATAAAAAACGCTAATTAGACGTCAAGTTGGTTTTGTTTTCAGAAAACCCCACTTTCACGGCCAGCTAATTAACATCTGTGGTGCAACGTTCACCCGATTTAGAAAAATCGACGATATATGTAAGCGTTGTAAATTGACATCTCAAACACTTAATGTCTGAGTCACAACCAAAACAACAGCAACCTAATCATGATAATACTCACAGGAAATTTAAGTACATATGGTAGCTTTGAAAATTGACGAAAATGAAGAGCTCAAGTATGTTGCCAGTTTTCTCGGTCTGCTTTTGAAAAACATATATGACAATTAGCTGTATAATATCTTGTTACGCTGGATTACTTTGACGGACCGATGACCAATACACCTGTGAATCGTTCTGTCCAGACAGCGATCTGATTATTATTTTCGTGTTTCATCTCGCTGTGAAGCCGATTCTAGGCTTCCATAATCAGCAAAAATTTTATGGGATGAATAAGTTATCATAACGTCAGAAGTATTAATATCACGGCATAACAATCTTTGTCAAATTGAGGATTATCTCTTTGCGTATAGATGCGTCTAATTTACTAGTTTTTGGACAGTTAAGTAGAAACTCGAAATGACAAAATGACAAAATGAAACAAATAAGAGAACTATGAAATTTGTTTTTGGGAATACATTTTAATTTCTTTTGACAATAAGGGCAAACAAAATAAATTATTAAGGACAAAAGGCAGAAATCTGGCAAACTAAATATTAATAATTTTAAGTCATTTTTCATGTGGATACAATTTAATACCGAGTGTTATTACTTTCAAACGTGACAGCCAAACATCACCGCTGTTCAGCCTGACATCAAGCTACACCACATAGCACATTTGAGCAATATTTGTTCACTCATTGTCATATAGCGAAGCTTATATATCAGTTTCTATGACAGAATTTTACTGTTTTGTCCTTTTTACAGATTTGTATGAAATATTTTGCATTTCTAGTCCGAACCGCCTCTGACTTGCTGGCATTACAAGATGATAACAGAAAAGGGAACCATACTGAAACACCTTACGAACTCAATGAACTATGAGAATTAAAAATATCAAAGTGTAGTAATGCAACTCCAGAGAATATTTATAAAACACCCAATGATATTACCGCACGACAATTTGCTTTTAATTTGTCAACAGGCGCGTTGTGCTATCCATGCATACACAAAACAACAAGCGCTAAAATCAAACTGAAGACTAAAGAAGACAAAACAACTTGTCCAGACAGATAGATGGATGATGAATGCTCTCAAAAAGTTGTATTTTGTATTTTGTAAATCTGGACTCCTAAAGCACAGTCAAAATAAAGCACTGAAAACATCATGTTAGTCAAAAAAGTGATTAAGTGACATGGTTATAACAAGAGTACAAGTACCACATGAAAAGAAAACATCTTAAATATTCATTTCCCTGTTTACATACTAAAAAAGCAATTGAAACAACTATATATTTGCATTTTGTAGTCTGAAAATTGCTTTATTTAAAATTATCAGGACATTACCCTCATGCATCTATAATTTTAACATACTGGTATGTTGCAACATAAAAAAGTTCTTTTTCAGTTGACATAATAAAATTTAATGGTATCATTGCATTTAAAACTGTAGATATAGATCATTTGTATGTTTCAAGAGCGATCACAAAATGTTAGTGAAGTATTAAACGTTCTAAAATAGGCGAGATATTGAACATTTGAGACCGTAAATCATCAACTTTTACTTGATGATGACATGATGTTAAAATGTCCGCTTTTAACTCGCTCCATCCTATGCATGGCAGTTGCATATATCTTTGGAATCTGATATTATTATTATTGCTATTATTATTATTATGATTTTTATTATTATTGTTATTATTATTAGTATAAGTATTATTATTATTATTATTATTATTATTATTATTATTATTATTATTATTATTATTATTATTAGTATTAGTATTAGTATTAGTATTATTAGTATTAGTATTAGTATTAGTATTATTAGTATTATTATTATTATTGTTATAAACAGTCATATTTGCTCAGAGCGCTTTACGTAGGGAACTAAAAGTACATGTACAGGTAAAGAAACTACATAGGATGCATGAAGTTAAACATAATATTAGAATTCATGGTGAATATTAATACTGATATTTAAAATGCTATAAATTCAAGTTGACTACAATTTATCACAGACACTTGGAAATACTTTCCGGAAGAAATACGTTATTAGTCCTTTCTGGCAAACTCACACTGAGGTTTCCAACTCATCGGGCAACTGATTCCATATAGTTGACGCTGCGTAAGCAAATGATGGGTCACGAGCAGACTTAAGCTTTGTTTTGGGCATCATTGGGAGAAATTGGGAGCAGTTTTCTTCGTTTTTCGCGAATTCCTATAAGTTCCCGAAGGTACTTCGGACCGCTTCCAATAATGACTTTAAATACGATCACACCATACCGTACTGATTGCCAATGTAATTTCTGGAGGGCTTCACTCACATGATCGAATTTTCTGAAGCCGAATATCAACCGTGCAGCCGCGTTTTGAACATACTGAAGCATATCCATAAGGTGTTCGTGAATGCCAAATAACGTGCTATTACAATAATCCAGGTGTGAAGTAACCAAAGCTTGAACAAATGTCCGTGTAAAATTTATATTCAAGTACTTGCGAATGGATCTGAGCTGCTATGTTGGCATAGCACACACGTTGGACATTGGCTACATGAGCTGATATAGCAAACGAAATTGAACCAAACTTCATTTTGCGGATTTGGTGTTTTGTACCCAGAATCATGACCTCGGTTTTGTCACTGTTCAGTTTAAGCCTGCTTTGGGTCACTTTACTGATGCATCCTCTAGTTGCCCTTTTGCAGAAAACTGGGAGATTAGAGAATTAGGGTCTAATCCTTTATATAACTGCGTGTCATCCGCAAACATGTGATGTGAAATCCTGAAGAACTGAATAAGTGGACCCAAGTGTATTTTGTTTTACCCCAGGGCGCTAATCCGGATATCTCAGGCATTCCATTTTCTAGCTGGCGTAGGTCTGACTTTACGTTGTTGACAAGGACTCTTTGTGACATGTCCAAAAATATGAGGTGTAACAAGGAGAGTGCCGAACCTTCTATGTCGAAATTTCCAAAAGCATGCTGTACGGTAGAGTGTCATAGGCGGAGCTGGAATCCAAAAGGGTAAGTGATGTTGTTTTCCCGCAATCCATATGATCCAGAATATCGTTCGTAACCCTCAACAGTGCAGTTTCGGTACTGTGGCCGCGGCGATACGTAGACTGAAATGCTTCGCTGAGATTGATGCTGTCACAAAATGCGGTCAGCCGATCGACTACTTTGCATTCTATAAGCTTAGAGATGGAAGACCGATTCGATATGGGTCTAACATTTTTTAAAGATAGGTCCTTGGGTTTCTTGGAACAGGAGTAACTGAGGTCCTTTGAAGTAGTTTAGGCATACATCCTTCGGATAACGATTTATTGACGATGCATGTGATCACTGGCAGTACTTCGCATATACAGTTTTTCAACAAGGCAGTACGGACAGAATCAATTTGACATGATTTACTTGGAGAAGCCAAATGTACCTCTTCATTTTGATACAGGGACTGAGCATGGAGCGGGGTGATATGTGTTGGATTTGGGCAAGTGTTGAAGGTCTGTGGATAAATTGTGCTACGTTCATTGGCCTTCCATAGGTGCCCGAATTTAATCAAGATGATTACAGCAGCATATGGTCTACTACCGTTGTAGCACAAAAACACAGCAAAACAGAAACATAGCTAAGCGGTGCAGAAATGCTATCTTTTCCGCTATGCGTCCGTGTACTGTGATGAGGCCTATGTGTTGCATAGCGCCCTTCGCTTCGTTGATCAAACAGAGTTCCGTCACAAAGCCTTAGTCAGAGTCTCATTGGATTATACCTATGGCGTTCGTGTGAATGCGTTGATCCAAGTTTTGTACATGGTTAGATAACACAAATTTTAATCATCATTTCTTTATGTTAAAGTGCATTCACCAATCGATACATGTTATAACTGCATTTCTGCACAACTTCCTAAATCCCAATTCAGGGAATTCTCTATGTTTTACCTGTTTTACCGCAATTGCGACACACGTCTTTGCCTGTCATTTGTTTATACCTCGTCTACTAATTACTCAGACCAAGCGATCCTTGTGTCTCAATGTGTTCTATGCTTTTTAATTCATATTTAGATAATGCTGAATGAGTACAAGTGTTTTATTTCTGCATCACAAAGCAACGTGTTTGCCATTGTGTCTTAAGCTTCTTAATCACCAGTTATACAAACAAAGACCTGTCGCACTGTCTACAGTCGCTGACCTTAAGGGTGATCGAGCACATACTACATCATAGTCCATGTTATATGCCCCAAACATATATCCGAACACTCCCATATCCGGATAGTTCTCCTCGAGCTATTCGGATAACAGAAGTTCAACTGTATGCGATATATATATATATATATATATATATATATATATATATATATATATATATATATATATATATATATATATATATATCAACTGGATAACGATAACGATACAAACAACAATCTATAATGTGATAACGATAACGATACATACAACAACGCTGCATGCGCAAAAGAAATAGCGGATTGCCGTAAAATGTATTTATGTACCACACTTTAAGTCTTTATTTCATCAGCCAAGCTGAAGTATGATAAAAGTCTTCGACAAATGGCATTGCATTCTGTTTATGAAAAGTTTAATTGAGAACTTGAAACTTAACAGCTAAACTAACATGTATTTACTATATAAATCCGTTGTTGTTCCAAAAAGTGGTATTTACCCTGTTCAGTAATTGGTAGTATTTTAAACTAGACCGCTTTCGCTAACGAGTATTACACTTACACTTTGAACCACAAAAACACGATTTTGAAGAAAATTAGCTGTATAAAAAAAATCTTACCGACTCTGAACACTTAATTTTAGAATTTTGGAATTATTTAAAATTTTTTGCTAGCCATGACAAGTTACCAGTTGCATGACAACTAAACGCATCACAGCGTTTTACATGTCACATTTCGGTGCACACTGTGATGCCTAGAAAACGTCGATCTGAGGTTGTGCCATTGTCAGGCCAAATCGCAACATTAAATCTTGTTGTAATTTTGGTTCTGAATGGTTGCGACCATTGACAGAAAGTTTACTAGATATTGGATAAACAAAGATATGTAGATGCTGATTTTGCAGACACAATCTCACTTCCGTAACATTAAATCTGGTTAATCTGGTTGTGATCTCGTGTGTGACTATAGGTGACGTGATGTTGACGTGATGCCGAAAACGAAACTTTTTCAATCAACACCTCTGTCGCAACGTTGAATATATTTATGTAGATGTACAAAAAGATTCCGGTTCACAACCAAAAGAAGCAAAAGCAACAAACATAAAAACATAGCTGTGTTGACGCTCACAGGAAATTTGATCCTGGTACTGGTAATGACTGGTGGCTTCGAAAACTGACTAAAATCAGGTCATAAATTGTGGGGTATTCAGATTCGCGCCAGTTTCTTACCACCTACGTTTGAAATATATTCACAAACATTGACTTCATGCCTATCCTGTGCTATCCGATGACACAAAGGAAACTTTGATGAACATTATTCCCTATGATTATCACTGTTTAGATGAAGATATGATTAATATTTTCCAGGTGACTATGTGTCACCCAGCACCTACATATTCTTTAGGCAGATGTTGATAGGTGAACCTTCCCGCCCCCTTACTTAGGCAACTGCAGAAAAAGATCACCTCTGAGAAAAATTTGCTTCAAATTTCTGAAAATAAAATGGTCTAATGGTCGGTTTTTCATTTTAAGACACCAGCTTCCTTACATTGTTAGCTAAATGCACCTGCTTTATAATGGGCTTCAATAGGAAAATTTCAATCTTTTCCATATAAAATGCCAATGAATTTCTAAAAGCTATTGAGGTGGATCAACTAGACATGCTATATCATGTTTCTGCCGTTCTAGTCCTAACCGCCTAAGAGGAGCTCTACGAGAAGGTTATGGTGAAAAACAGGAACCATACGGAAACACGTTACCTAATCGTGTGAATTCAGTAAAATATTGTTTCCTATATGTAAACTTTTGTGTTACGGTGCCACTAACAAGCACGTCATCACATGACGCAGCAAGCGATGACGCCTATATCATCACTATGCTAATGGGCATTTGCACAAGCTTCTTGTACTAAAATGCTGCATTAAATTGAGTTCCATCACAAACAAATTGGTTTATTTAGCTATTTGAAGAAGATAGACAAGTTGCCATCTGAGTCCATTTGGTTCCACTTATTACTTTTCCCTCCTCTCCAAATCGCATTTTCCTATTACCGTCATTCTAAAGTATGCTTGTAATTTAACAACACAAAAAGAACTAGCGTCGTTCTACAAGTACACTTATGTACAGTATAACCGGGGATGACAACTCCTGTAAATGCACTCACGTTAAATTGGTAAACGATTTAGTACTTAAGTGACCTTTGCAATGGAAGACACAGGAGGTTTAATATAATGTTATTTGCAAATTGTGGCTTTCTGGCCATTGTTTAGATGACTCCACAGTTAACTATTACTCTATGCTGTAGGTCATTTCTTCTATAACTTTCTATTTACCGAAAGTGTTACATGTAAATATCTGAAACAAAAAAGTGTTATTTTTACTTGTATGCAAGAGATAAACAATACGGTATGAATGTGGTAAAAAATTTACGGCGGTGTGGATTAAGTAACGGAACAAAGTCACACATGACGCAAGATATATCTCATGGAAACCTTGCTTTTATTTTATCCCTTAAACTGGAAATGGCGTCGTGTCATACATATACACGGATCTCAACGTCGAAAGAAATGTCAATAGGCATTACGGTGTGTATGGGTGTATGTAGAGGTGTGTGTATAGGTGAGTGCATAGTGTGTGTGTATAGGTGTGTGTATAAGTGTGTGTACAGGTATTTGTGTATAGGCGTTTGTACAAGTGTGGGGGGAGACTAATGATGTTTGGGCTCCCAAAAGTAATTTGACTCTGATCTATAGCTTTTTACATTCTAAGCATTCGCCAGTGAAGCCTTTTTAACAAAATAAATTACATCCTGTACGACACTGATCACCGCTGCCTAAAAACATATGGACGAAACAGTTTGTAGATTAAGTAACGCCAATCCACACTATTCTGGTATACGGTAAACTCTTCCACTCTGTTATGAAACTTGCATTCCGGAGGTAATAGGTTCTCACTCCTACAATTAGAGTAACTATACCAGAGACAGCTTTCAATGACAGTTTGCTAATTGGTCCTAGCTTCATTTAACCGTTGTCCTATCTAATCAACTGTTTTAAATTGCTAGTTTAGTTGTATCTTGAATCAGAGAATATATCAATACCGTTTATACATAGGGTAGTATATTCTTATAAATTTAGTGTTTAATCCATGTGGTTTGCAGAAGTTATTAGCAATATTTTGCTGAAGGTTTGGATGGGTAAACATTTTACTGTGTATTAACATACATATCGTTGTAGAAGCAACTGCATTCTAGACACATCTCATAAAACAGTACAAAATAATATTTGAACCACGACAGTCGATTTGCATGTAAAAGTATTTCTACTCATTTGTGCTGTGCAATAGTGTCGTCTATTCAAAAACATATCATTATACAGCATATAGTATCTGCCTCCCCTGACAAGCAATAATTTGCTTCTTGTTTGCACTAACTTTTTTGCTTATCGACAGTTTTATGTTCCCAAGAAAATTTCTAAAAGACATCAATGAACACACAAGAATGTTCCAAACTAGAGAATGCAACAGGATGTCACCATTACATGACATAATAACAATAAATTCTATTTGTAAAGGGCATAAGGTGGTGAATGTTTGCGTTTTTTCTTCACACAATATAAAGAGGTCAAAAGTGAGAACAGAAAACAAGAAGGCTACTTCGCGTTTTCAGGGTGTATTATACTTCAGATTACTTGTCCTTATCCTCAAAAACTACCTTTTCTGTTACTATTCGATTTTAGCAATCCAATAACCATAAGTGAGTACTCGCAACTAATGCACTTTAGCTGCCGTTTTTAGACTGGGGCAAATGCTACTGTGTTAAGCCATGTGCTTTGTCGAATTTCCAGGGAAAAACAATTCAAATAAAATAAACGAAATTTTTTAAACGCTCATGTTGTATTATATATGATTTTTGAAGTTTTTTTATGTGCTCGTACCAGGTTGCTCGTACCAGGTTGCTGTTCTTTCACCGAAATACTCTCGTGCTAAATGTGCTAAAATGTATATTTTTAACACTTTAGTGCTGTTACCTTTTTTAACGTTTTTAATGTTTTAATGTTTAACTGGGCTTCTTCCTTGTACTGTACTTCTTGCTGTACTTCTTGTTTTTTTCTGGATGACACACATTCCATACCTGATTCCATATTTTGTCAGATAAGCGAACAGCAATAGTTAGTTGTCTATGATTTTTTATTGTAAGGTAAAATGCTCAGCAGTATAAGTCAGTTTCGAACATAGGGTACATGTGTTCATAATCAACCTTGCACTAGAATACCACCTAAAATTTAAGGTTCTTTTAGAATTTTTATGGGCTCACTACAGGTGTGACTCATTGTTGAGCCACAGTTGTGTTTTAGCAGTACTTTATTTGCTGATATCTGCCAGTAAGAACACAAGAAGTGTGATGTTGGTATCGGAGACAGATATTTGATCTTTGTGGCAGGCTTTGGCAGCATCTATGCGACATTACTGGTCCAGTGCAGGAGATCGTTCTTGTGAAGTTACAAAGGCGTCCTTCCCACTTGGTATTTTGGTCGATTTTATGTCGCAACTTGACAGGTAACATATGGCCTACCAAGATATGCAATAGCTGTCTACTTAAGCCTCAACTGATTTTGCTAAGTATATTCGAGTGCACTACCCATATGAAACACATCAAAAAGGGGTATATTTCCTTTACATTCTAACTAAGAATGCTATTTAAGAATGCTCTGTCTGTAAGGTATTGACGAGGTGTTGACAAGGCATTGACAAGGTCTAGACTAAATATAGGCGAAGTACTGACAAAGTATCGACAAGGTAGTGACAAGGTGTTGTAAAGGCATAAAAAAGGTGTTTACAAGGTCTGGGTAAAGCACTGACAAGGTATTAAAAAGGTATTGACAAGGCAGGGACAAGGTATTGACAAGGTATTGGCAAGGTATTGACAATGTGTTGACAGGATACTGGCAAGGTGTTGACAAGTATTGGCAAGGTGTTGACAAAGTGTTGACACCGTATTGGCTAGGTATTGATAAGACATTTACAAGATCTTCGAAATGAGCAGCTTAGTTAAGAAATTCATGGTATAATTTAGAATTTAGAAACTGTTTGCGTTCCAAGAAGTCACGCCAAATTTTTAGCAAAACACAATTTTGTACAAGTATTATATTCCGGCAAACTCTTTGAGATCCGGGTCATAAAACAGCACCCAAACATGAGGTAATCCACCGAACATTAGCCTTTGTATACTATTTAGACAGAATCTTTGCACTTTTCCCTTATGCAAATTGAATAATTTGGCATGAGGAATGACAGAGTGTGACTGAATATGACAGAAAACGTATGCATTAACCTGCTTCAGCGTTGACAATATTGCCAGCTTTATAATTTACGCTCTCGTCATCGATCAGCAGACAACGATTCATGAAGTCAGCGATTCTTCTAGTCTAAAAAACAAACAATGTTTAAACTTCTTCAAGGGTGCCCAATTTTTTTTTAATTGCTGTAAACACCAAGAGCACACCTTTTGCGTATTTTCACTCAGATATCAGTAAATACAGTACTGCTTAGACACAGTCATTACTCACTTAGAGCAAACACTTACAGTGTTTATTTTTTAAACAATAATTCCAATTAACTTAAACTGTTAGCAGTCCACCACAAGGTTGAAAACTAGCAGGAATTTTCAGATGTGACTTCTTGGTGTTAAATCATCTGTTGTTATGGAGGACGCATATACTGATTTAGTTGAAATTGTGGTTGGGACTTGAATGATAGCGGTGTATTGTAAAAATTGTATCTTAAGAAAACACTCTTATATTCTAAAGAACATTCATGGAATTTTGTTTAAAACATTGAAGCTCTATTCCAGTGACAGAAGGCAGTTGTCTTTTACCCGTTTACCCGGACATAACAAACGGACATTTACACGGTTTCCAACTAAACAGCCGCTAGGCGTTATGTTCCCGCCGTTGGTTTACCGACGTCTGTACAACACTGCTCTAAAGCTTTTCTGATACCCCTAAGATACTAGTGGAAATAGCCAACATCGAACGCTAGCAAAAAAAAAAATCTTCATATTCTTGCCTCCAACTAACTTTTTCCTTTAAAAACATTGAATTGTTTTTTGTTTTCTTTTCTGTGCTTTAATTCTGATGAGGCACAGAATTTGATGTCATTTTATCTCCATGACAACTGTACCTTGTGATGGTCTGTATGAAATGCTCTTTATTGATTTGAATGCAATCAAAAGACAATCCTGGAAATACGAAACCATTTCTCGCGTGTTGGTGCAGCGCTGTCTCAGGGAAAGCGTTCTTACCGTAATTTAATTGAAGTGTAATGCTACACAAGAAAGATCCATTTCAAATGAAACCTGCTCTTCTCCAAGTGGCACTTTGATTAAAAGTAATAATCTATCTTACTAAGTGAACAAGATCGGGTTTAGGCAACAGATCGTTGACTTAACTGAAGCAGAATCGGCCGCTCTCTTTGTAAATACACATGGGAATTAAGACAACACACGGGATTTGTCAATGTAGTCTCATTTCCTCATATTTCTGGAATGACAAGTGGAGGGGGTGGGGGGGGGAGGACAGGGGGTGTGCTGCGAGGGTTAATTTTCCGATTTTAGGGGAGGGGGATTTTTCTTCATGTTTTTTCCTGTAAGTGAAATCATTGAGAAAAAAAGATGAAACCCTAGAAAGATCCCCAGGATTGACAATTATTATTTGAATTTAAGAGCTTTTTCGTTTTACGATTTCTAAATTTTTTAATTACAAGTTTTAATTTATTAATTTTTTAATACTGCACAGTTCTAGGACAAGACATTTCAGCTAGTTGGTACACAGCGCTTACAACCATCTTTCCTAAGTCAAGCCATTACGAACAGCCCAGCAAATATTAAGACTTCAGAATGATGTGGCGGTATATTTAAACAAAAAATCAAAACGTACATGCTGTGTATTTTATTTTTTCTCGCGTTCATATGAATGGCCTCTCGGCAACTTTCTTGGCCGCGCAACATTTACATTTCATATGTTATTTGACTATTTATTTCGCGCTCTTTAATTTCGCCATAATTTTATCCCGCACCATAATTAAACGTCTCGCGTTTTAAAGAACGTTTGTCTGACCATGCGTTTTATCACGTAATTAAATTTCTTAATTTTGGAACGCGAAAAAATAATTATAGGGCGCGATAAATTGAATTCATTATATCATTTATTTTTTAAATAATAAAGCACGTGCAGAAATTAATAGCGACTTGGATAATATAAAAAGTGGTTCGCGAAAGAATTAAATATTTTCTCATCCATTAATTGCACATAAATACCATTGCGATCAAAAATAAATGTTGGAGCGCGAACGCCATGAAATTCTTGTACAAATATACCGCCATAGAATGACGTCGGGTCGGGTCGTGACCCGACGTTTCCGACGGGCGCCATACTTTTTATTTTCGCCAATCTGCAAAATGGCCTTAAATATGGTTTTTTAATTGCCCGATTCAAAAATCGGATGCGCAATACATGGGGAAAGATCTCTGAATAAAATAGCCGGTAATTCATCATAATTAATAACAGTAAACAAACCAAACCGGTTCCTTTGCCTTCTCTCTCTTTCTCTCTCTCTCTCTCTCTCTCTCTCTCTCTCTCTCTCTCTCTCTCTCTCTCCTCTCCTCTCTGTCGCTCTCTCTCGCTCTGTCTGTCTGTCTGTCTGCCTCTATCTCTTTCCCCCTCTCTCTGTGTCTATCTCTCTCTTTATCTCTCTCTCTCTCTCTCTCTCTCTCTCTCTCTCTCTCTCTCTCTCTCTCTCTCTCTCCCTCTCTGCCACTATCTCTCTTTGTCTATCTGTCATAGATAGTGACGTCACAAAGTCGGAAAACTGACACGAAAAGTTTTCATTATGAGAAAATACCATAGATAATTCAGTGGTATTCCACTGACGAGCTGCCATGTAGCAATATCTATTGTAGTTCACTGGTACTTCAGACAGATGGCGCTGACGACACGCAAGAAACTGCGACTTCACAAGTAGCGAGTTTGCACTAACGGAAGTGGCCCATTCGTGTTCTGCTGCACATTTAGGTGACTTCTGTTTTTTATGTTTGTTCATTTACGGGATTTCCTCCCCATTCCTGCCAAAAGGAGGGTGGGGGGATATTTGACAAAATGGATTTACATCTAAATTGGTTTATGTAAAATGTAATAGAAGAGCGCCATGTTGTGCATTATCCTGCTGCCCATTACACACCAACTGAGGAGCATTATTTACCAGCCCATTTGTACAGGTTAAGTCAATCGGCTTGACTCCAGCCAACCAATTACACCGAGCCAAATTGTTTAAGACAAGATGTTTCCCTTCATACTAAGGCTGACTATTGCATTTTTTAAGTGTAAAAAATCTTACCAGGGTTCTGCAAAGACAAGTTAAGTACAGAAATCCCAAACCCCGAAGTTAATATCTGGCAGTGCGACGGTTATGCAACGAAATGACGTGACAAGGTTGATAAACCCGCTCATCAAAGAAAGCGATTCTCCCTTTCTGCTTGCAATGAGAGCTTTAACAACGTATGTTCCGTTCTGTTTTGTCCGCTGTACCGAAATGTCCGCTAATTACAAGCTGTTCCAAAATGTCCGCTAACCCCGTTCCAAAGTATCCGCTCGTTCCAAAATGTCCGCTAACCCCGTTCCAAAGTATCCGCTCGTTCCAAAGTGTCCGCTAACCCTGTTCCAAAGTATCCGCTCGTTCCATAATGTCCGCTAAACCTGTTCCAAACTATCCGCTCGTTCCATAATGTCCGCTAAACCTGTTCCAAAGTGTCCGCTCGTCCTGGTTTGTCCGCTAACCCCGTTCCGTTTTATCCGCTGGTAGTGTCCGCTAAATCTTCAATTTTTAACCCAACCTACTTTGTCTTGTGACTTTTTTGTGACTATGTAACATCATGTGACATTATATGACACTATGTGACTTTATGTGACTATGTAACATCATGTGACATTATGTGACATTATGTGACTTTATGTGACTATGTAACATCATGTGACATTATGTGACATTATGTGACTTTATGTGACTCTGTGACATCATGTGACATTATGTGACTCAGGGAGATTATGTGACTATGTGACATTATGTGACTTTATATGACTCTGTTACATCATGAGACATTATGTGACATCATATGGCTATATGACTATGTGAGGACTATGTAATTGCTATGTCAGCATAATTAGTCTAACTATGTATGTAATTATCAGACTGTTCAATAGACCAGCTCTATAAGCTCACTTGGTAGAGCAGCGGACTCGTAAGCTGAAGATCGGTGGTTCGATCCCACCTAGGGGCAAACATAACTTTTCGTTTTTTGTTTGTTTTCTGTTTGTTTTTTTGTTTGTTTTTAACATTGCCATATTTCTATGCCTTTTTTCACTGATAATATTTAATAAGTAATATTTCAGTGGTTCTATTACAGTAAAAACTCATACACACAAAGCGTAGGAATAAGTAAATTAAAGCCCTCAGAGTGTGGGAACGATCAATAAATTTGTGCGCAAAAGACCTCAGAGCGTGAGAACGATCAATAAATTTGAGGACATCAAAGGCCTAGACCGTGCGAACGATCGATAAATTTGAGAAGGAATGGGATTTTCCCCACGATAAGTCTAATGTTATATTTTATGTTATAGTAGTGGGAAAATGGTGGTTCGAAAGCACATTTAACAAATGTAGTTTTTGGAAAACATATGATGCATAAAATAAGTTTCCCACTACTATAACATAAAATATAACATTAGACTTAGCGTGGGGAAAATCCCATTCCTTCTCAAATTTATCGATCGTTCGCACGGTCTAGGCCTTTGATGTTCTCAAATTTATTGATCGTTCTCACGCTCTGAGGGCTTTAATTTACTTATTCCTACGCTTTGTGTGTATGAGTTTTTACTGTAATAGAACCACTGAAATATTACTTATTAAATATTATCAGTGAAAAAAGGCATAGAAATATGGCCATGTTAAAAACAAACAAAAAAACAAACAGAAAACAAACAAAAAACGAAAAGTTATGTTTGCCCCTAGGTGGGATCGAACCACCGATCTTCAGCTTACGAGTCCGCTGCTCTACCAAGTGAGCTAACAGAGCTGGTCTATTGAACAGTCTGATAATTACATACATAGTTAGACTAATTATGCTGACATAGCAATTACATAGTCCTCACATAGTCATATAGCCATATGATGTCACATAATGTCTCATGATGTAACAGAGTCATATAAAGTCACATAATGTCACATAGTCACATAATCTCCCTGAGTCACATAATGTCACATGATGTCACAGAGTCACATAAAGTCACATAAAGTCACATAATGTCACATGATGTTACATAGTCACATAAAGTCACATAATGTCACATAATGTCACATGATGTTACATAGTCACATAAAGTCACATAATGTCACATAATGTCACATGATGTTACATAGTCACATAAAGTCACATAATGTCACATAATGTCACATGATGTTACATAGTCACATTAAGTCACATAATGTCATATAATGTCACATGATGTTACATAGTCACAAAAAAGTCACAAGACAAAGTAGGTTGGGTTAAAAATTGAAGATTTAGCGGACACTACCAGCGGATAAAACGGAACGGGGTTAGCGGACAAACCAGGACGAGCGGACACTTTGGAACAGGTTTAGCGGACATTATGGAACGAGCGGATAGTTTGGAACAGGTTTAGCGGACATTATGGAACGAGCGGATACTTTTGAACAGGGTTAGCGGACACTTTGGAACGAGCGGATACTTTGGAACGGGGTTAGCGGACATTTTGGAACGAGCGGATACTTTGGAACGGGGTTAGCGGACATTTTGGAACAGCTTGTAATTAGCGGACATTTCGGTACAGCGGACAAAACAGAACGGAACAAACGTACAAAATGAACATGCGGCGGGTGAAACAATGAGCTAACGTGTGCAAAACGTCCAATATTTTGTCTTTTCAGGTCTCAAATTGCCGATTTGTTGCCTTTTAAATTACTAAAAATAGCGGATTTGTTTTAGCTGGCAATTTTTCGATCTTTTCGTCTTTCATTGTTTTGAAAACTCTTTTTGCTTTTCAGATGATAAAATGTAAAATCTTTTCGGTTTGATTTTTCACATGCAGCACATCAGGTTTCATGCTGAATACTTTCTTTCTTATTTTTTGTCGCCCGTTGTTGTCCAGCAAATGACCTCTGCGGCTGTTAGGTCTGCTGTGTATAACACCTTTTACTCCGCAGATCGACTGGGGATTCCGCGCAAAACAGTACTCATAAAGGAGAGGAATCACTTTAAAAACACTAAAATATAGATCTTAGTGACTTGGACACTCATATACACTTTTGTCACTCACGTGCAAGAATGATTAACAATGTGGTCTATCTAACCCCACACATGTCTATCAAACGCCACACATGTCTATTTAACGCCACTCATGTCTATCCAACGCCACACATGTCTATCAAACGCCACACATATCTAAACAATGCCAAACATGTCTACCCAACGCACACATGTCTATTCAACGCCGCACATATCTTTTGGACGTCACACAAGTCTGTCGAGTGCACACATGTCTATCCAGCGTCATATGTATCTATCCAATGCCACACGTGTTTATCGGACGCCAGAGAAGATAGCGTGTCATAGAAGCTAGCGTGTCACAGAAGACAGCCTATTACAGGAGCTATCATGTCACAGAAAACAGCATGTCACAGGAGCTAGCGGTTTAAGTCGCATGCGCAACGAACCGATTTTAGTGAGAAAAACCGTTATTTTGCAAGCCAGTATATAACTTCAAAAAATAAACATTGGACGACATTTGTAAAATTGAATTTGATGTCCAATAAACGTCCATGAACAGTTCTTGGTGATACTGGTGTACAGATCGTAGAAAGGCATATACTTAGTGTAACTATTTTGGGATATAGTAGAATTTCGCTGACCAAAAAATTTCACCAGGAATTTTATAGATTTCTCGTCTTTTCTATTTTTATTTTTCCTTTTAAAACTACAGTGGAACCTTAGAAAAAGGATCGTATACAGGATTCAACTGGTGGTCCGATTTCTGGAGTTCTTCATGATGTAAAGCAGCTGCATGGAACGAGGACTGTTAAAAAGTTGTCATCATTCTAAACTGGTTCCATTTGATGGATGTTCTTCTACCAGCGATCCTCTGTATTTACACACCTTTTCCACCTGTATACACATGTTTTTAAGTTCGCTGAAACAAAAGCGTGTTTCAGCCGCAGATTGCCACAAGTCATGAAAAACTCAATCGATTTTTCAAATGAGCAACAAGAAATTTAATGAAAGCTAAAAGAATTTAAGCCCCTTTTGAAAACCGTAATGGCGCTGCTAACAAGGGCCTCAGGTGGCTGGCAAAAGGTCCCATCCTTTCCCTCTCTCTTTCTCTCTCTCTCCACAACACTAAGTCCCAGTGCCGAGGAAAGTTTGGGACAATATTTACCACAGATCAGACAGGGCGGCGTAATTGTTTTAGGCTGCTGACAAATCGCATCAAGAGTTGCATCTGCTCCGTACGAAAATGAGGACCCTCTATTTTATGTCAGGGCTGACTTGGGATGCCTTCCTCCCTGAGAATTACCGTCAATTGGGCGCTTTAGGAACAGACAGCCAGATAAATGGCGGCATAAAATGCTCTACACAAAACGCTTTCAAGCGCAAAAACCAAACTTAAGCTGATTTGAAATAAAGTTCAGTAGTTGTAAAATGTATCTCCAGCAAATAGCCTCTCCATATTTAAAATGTGATAGCGACGACTAGCCTCTCCACGTATAACGGTATGGTGGCGCGGTTACTGAAGCCGTTGCTTTCAGAGACTTGATGCGGAGTATTTGACAACACAATCTTTTTACAAGAAAACGAAGAACTGTGTTGTTTTTTTTTGACAGCATGGAATAAATATAGGCAGTTTATTGGATATCTTGTAACGACATTCGACGCAATCCCTTAATCCAGTTAGGCTTGACAGAAAGTAAGAGAGAAAGAGAGAAAGAGAGAGAGGGCAACCTGCTCTATCGGACTTGTTGCTAAGTTTTCGCATTAGTCAATCTTTCAGAGCTGCTCTTCAATTTGTTTCGTTTATTTTACCAGTGTTGAAATGTGTTCCTAAACAGATATAAATACACATGCGATTGATTTGTGTAGAAAAATGGAAACTGCTGAACTTAGGATTATTTTTATTTCTTCTAGTTTGTAAGGCTCAGACTTTCATCTCTGCGGATTTGTAAACTACGCGGATAACACCACGGAATAGATTTTGAAAGATCACTTGTTTAGTAGAACGGAATTCCGAGGTAAATATGTTGAATAACATATATTTTCTTTACATGCATCTAAAAAATTTAAAGATGCAATAAATTTAAATTTATTTTGGCTGATCAGAGTAATCTAAAAGTTACCGAAATTGCCAATTTTTCTTTGTTTATTTTTGTCATATTTGCATCCAGTGATACAAAATAAACAATAATTAAAACTTTTGTCATGCAAAAAAAAAAACACCCAAAAGTAGTTCTGTGAAATGAAGGCCTTTCCAAGGCCGCCTTGCCGTTTTGCCGCAAGTGGGTGGGGGGGGGGGTGTCTGGGTGTCCTACATAAAACATAAAAAGTGTTTCTTCTGTAAAATAATCTTTCCGTTACAGAAAGCCACAGAAGGCTTTGGAAAAGTTCGTTACTGTATTTAAATTTGATACTTTATGTGTTATTTGATATTTCGTTTATAGAGAATCAAGAAATCTAAAATTGATTTCTACAACCACGGATTCTTTACAAATGAAATTAAATTTTGGATAATTGCAAATGTGTGACAGCAACATTCTTCAACAGTTTCTTTTTATACACTGGGGCTCGTATTCACGAAACACCGTAAGCGCTAGTACCGTGTACTTGTTTATGAATACTGGCCCCGGATGGTGAATGGTGCCTTGATTTTCGTGTTGTGTGATATGTTTTGTTTTCATTACTTGTTGCTTCAGCTTCAGACGTATATCTCAAAGAATTTATGACTGCATTCAAATACGTGTTTATGACGTCACGATCTTAAGTAATTGAAAAAAAAAACAAACATTCTTCTTCGGAAATTGAATTCACTGAAAACAACGAAATCTGTATTTGTCCCATGCCGTGTAGGAAAAGGCAACATAAAATATATTTGGCATTGTCAGATACAAATCATATATTCATAGATAAAATATTTGTTGTAAAAAATAGAAAGATATCAAAACATTTGATTTTATTTCAATGAAAATAAGAACATTAACAGCTTCTACCTCCTTACTTTACCTAGACTTGTGCATTACAGCATTATTGGAGTAATTTGAAAGACGAAGATTTGTAGTACCGTCGCCGCCGAACGTAAACCAATCACAGGGCTGTACGATATATCCAATGGGAAGAGATGCCTGTATTTCCCATTTTAGCTTAATTCCAGGTCGATTTATATCCTTTGGAGACTCGTTAAAGAGGAGACATGGTTATTTATCGTTATATCTTTTGGTTCATTCAAAGTTTAGTGGAAATGGGTCTACTTCTATAAAAGAAAAACAGTGGCTCAGAAAAGCAATGAATCCGCGAACATTTGTTTTTTCTTTCCTCCGCCCCCATCTGATTTCTGGCTTTGTTGATGTTAATACAAGCTGTTACAAGGGTTCGGTAGTGTCTTGAAGCCATCTACGTTATTTATGATCTAGGAAGGCACATAAAACCTTACTAGCTGACTTTCCAACAAGTCCGTAATGTTTTCCTCAATTTATGTACCAAATCTGCTCTAAGTGAAACAAGACTACTCCCAAGCAAGGCTGTAAGCATAATACATCAAGATTCGGAAGGACAGTCTGTAGTGCTGTGTTTCTTGTGAAACTGACACCATTCCATTACTCATGCTATTTAATATTCATTTAATTCTTTTTTTGTCATTATTTGCTTCATCTCAATATTTGAAAAAAGTTAATTAATAAAAATCTACCAAAATAGATATCACATTCTAGATTCAATCAAAACTGCTGTTGAACGGGTTTTGTACTCTATATATTTCCCGAAATGTATCTACAAAATATCCAATAGGTTACATAAAGAGAAGATGATTTATCCCTTTAGTTTTCAAGATAGCAACAAAATGTAACATTTCCTGTTATATATAGCCACACAGCGCATACTAGAATATGGATGTGCATAAAAAAATCCTCTCCCCCCCCTCCCCTCCACCCCAACAAAAAACAGTTCAAGATGGCGACGAACAAGACAATGGTTAGCTTTATCATGGCGATGTCTGAATGCTTTGATCACCGTCTGACCAGTTTTAGACTTTCAGATGAGGTTAGACGTGGAGTATGTTGAAGGGGTTTGGAGTATTTGTCATATGAGTTTGCCTAAAGATTTTTTTTTTGCCCAAACATAGCCAATGCCATGAAAGGTGACGATGGATTTTCAATATCGAAATCAAAGCATGTATTCGGACACCTCTCAAGACCGCAATATCTCTGCGATGCGTTGAATCTAATTAGTAATGGTCATTACCACCTACAGTCGTTATGACCACCAAGCAGCATTTGAGCAAAATGATGACCGATTAATTTACATTTATTGGAGAAAGCGGGGGAATAATCCCTGGCTACATGGAGTAATTGCCCACACAGACGAAGGCATGGGACACCAGTTTCTAAATGCTATTTTTATCCATATTCGTGGCAATTCGCTTACGCCAGCATATGCTAAAACTGTCCTGAAGTTGCAGTTTGATTTCGTTTCATTTCTCACTCTGGAATTTACCCTTTTCCCCCATCCTTCCCCCCCCCCCTCCTCCTTGCCCCATCCATTACACATCTGTAGCGAAATACAACAAACACCTACCCAGGTACTAACCAACCCAACCCAATCAGATAGTAACCAGCCCAACCCACTCACGTACTAACCCGCCCAACCCACTCAGGTAATAACCCGCTTAACCACACCGCCCATTCCACTCAGGTACTAACCCGCCCAACCCACTCAGGTACTAACCTGCCCAACCCACTCAGGTACTAACCCGCCCAACCCACTACTGTTGAAGGCGATATCAATTTTACATACACCCAAAACATTAACGGATTTTCTAATTATCAAATAGAAACAGCAAATCACATCAAGCCGGGAAAAACCTGCTTTTCATATCAGTTGATGCAATTATCCAATTTCGTAAGAGTAACACGACTAATGCCAGAAACGAAACACTCCAAGGCGACAACTTTGGCAGGTGAAGGGGGAGGGAGGGAGGGGGATGGGGGAGGGGGTGGGGGAGGGGTTCAAAGCTAACATATACTGCCTCACGGCTGTCACGTTTTGGTGAGAAATTCCGTCTTGAATGAGACATTTAAGACATCCCGGGAACACCCAGAAGGATTGATCAATAAAGAGTTTTTGGAAAAGAGAGAGAGAAAATGATGCCCTCTCAGTCGCGTGACGTCATTATTGTCTGGAGGGGGGGTTTCTCGTACCTTTTGTTATTTTTCGTCACTCAAGGGCGGCTCAAAGAAGATTTGCCTTGGAATGGGTAACGGGCTTATAGCTCTTAGGCTGAGAGTGACATCGTATATCAATAGTGTCATGTGCTGGCCGTCGTGTTCTGCTGAGCGGGGAGGGGGGCACGACTAGGTGGGTGTCTGAGAAGGGGAGAGGCCCGGGGGGGGGGGTTGAGGGGAGGGGAGCTAACATAAGCTCTTGACATCGTGTATCAATAGTGTATCATGCATTGACTGTTCTGTTCTGCAAGACGAGGAAGGGGCGCGACTGGGTGAGGTCTGAGGACAGGCCCGGGGACGGGGTTCAGGAGAGGGGGTAGGGGCTAACATTAACATCTGACACACCCACCCCGCTTTCCCTTTCTGGAGATTTATAATGAATTACAAAAATACATGATACAAAAATCACGAACGTTTTAAAAAACTGTACGAGTGTCAATCAGCGCATAGCCCCCCTACCCCATCCCCCTCTCCCCCACGAGTAGCGCAGCGTCGACCCATTCTATTGACTTGCGCTTTTAGTGACCGCTTGGAACGTTTTCCTCCACAACGAAGTCCTACTGGAATGGATGACCGCTGGCTTTCGCAACACTGCCGCTCAAAAATATACACGTATTATATATTTATTATATATTTATTATATATTAAGCTACTCATTATTGTTATCGTAGACTGAAATTGAAGTGAACACATTCATCAGCGAAACCACGAGAACCTTTGATTCCCTCACATGCTCTCTCTAATTCCGTGTTACATGACCAGTAGGTGATTCAGACTAATTTTATTGAGGTCACTTTTATTTAGGACGTTTTTATTTAGATAGTCTTGTTTCAAATGTTTAACTTTTTTTAAAGATGCAACAGATAGCCCCTAAAAAAAACCATTGGTTTGGCTAATTACAAGTGACTACGCTAGGATTTTGTTCCTTTTACAGCAGTAATTAATGGCGTTGGTTAACGGACGGGCATTGGAACCTTGATATCAGTGTTTTCTAACGAATCACACAGCACTCCAGTTTTTCCCTCCCTCATGTTAAATGGCGAAATGTGGAAGAAACCTCATGTTAAATGGTGATATATGGAAGAAAGTGCCATTTCAGTGACGTAACAAGCTTGAAAAAAAAAGGTGGAGGTTGGTGGTTCTTTGAAGCGTTTTAGTATAAATACACAGTGTGTTGTAATTGTAGCCACAGCTGTTTCCTAGCCTTTGCCTCATGTTCCATTTTCTCAATCAAATCATTTGTTTAACCTTTTAATAAAACGCGCATTGCTCCGATGTTTGATTCGTACTTTTAACCTCTTTGAACTGCGAATCCCAAAGGGATAGTTACACCACCAAAGGATAGGCTGCTCAGCGCACTAGTGTATGTACCTTCAACCAACATTTCTTACTAAAAACGAGTCCATTTTTTGAGGAGTTAGTGCTCCATCAATTGAGCCAGCTGTGTCTGAATGTAACACTTGCTTTTGAGAAATGAAGACTATTCGCCTGGATTATTCAGAAGCATGAACGGGGAATAACTGTTGGGACATGCCGGTATTTGGGGAATTAGACAGGGCTTTCACGAGCCTTACTCATCTACGAAACTAAATTAACTTCTGTTGCAATGGTCGGTCGCATAACCTGCTAGATCCCTTGGAAACTTGATGTTGGAAAGGAATGGCAGCGCATTGCCCAAGCGGCCGCAATCATGACCTCCAGTTCATCTCTACAATTTACTAACTACTTAATTAGCGATCTTTCACTTCAACCTGTTTTTATTCGTAGTGTGTTATTGATAATACAAGCGGATTCAGAAGCAGAGAAAAGAACACAAACCTTTCTATTGTATTTTATTTGTTTTGCGAAGGCATCAACTGCTTTAGAAAATAAAATGCAGGCATTCTTTTACCGACAATGTTGCGAACAATTAGCCTGCTGCGGGGAACACATGTTCATGTTCTATCGTAGCAAGCTGCCACATGGAAATAGCTATTCGCGTACAATAAAAATGCTTTTTTTAAACTTTTTTACAGTGTAACAAAGCTCTGAAAAATCAATCTTATATATGCATTTGTTTGTGTTGTTTTGTTGTCAGTTTTTTTTTCATAATTAAAAAAAATTGAATTGACTGTCTTCTATGTATGGAGTAACGCTGGAATTTGTTTGTGTTTCAGTTATGTAACACACAAATACCGTTCCAAAAACTGGTGTTACGCTTGAAAAGAACAACCATGAAACTGTTTCCGGACACGTCTTTTCTTATATACAGCGCCATCTTGCCGTGGATTATTTTCAACTGCCTCTCAGCGGAACTTCAGCCCGAAAAAGTGAAAATCGGCATCGGTGCTATCCTGACAAAATACGGATTTGGCCCGAAAATTGCAGGAGTATTAAAATACACAATTGTCAATGGGGTGAAGAAAAGCCGATCCTATAAATTGCTCAATGATTCGTACGATATCAATAGCGTGCCGCCGATACTGGAGGTCGATTTCCATCGCCTCACGCCTAATGATATTATGACGTTCCTGTGCGATGAGATTCTCGCCAACAATGTGAATTTATTGATATATTTACTGGATCAGGAACGATCTGGCAAATCTGCAGCGGTTACGGATTATCTGGTGAAGATCGCTAATTCAATGGGATTGCCTATTATCGCCTGGCTGAAGGATGATAACTCCGGACTCGCCCAGGTAAATACGTGTGTTATTGTTTTCAAAAACAAATGCGCCATTTACCCATTTAATAATATTTATAGAAAACGGGGCTACCTCTTAATTATCTATAATTTGTGTGATTAATCAACAAAGACTGTTGTATAAGGTGCACTTGCATTACATTAAGCTAAATCATTGGTCGACAAAAAAAAGCTATTAAAGGGCTGAAAAACTAACTTCTGAAGATATCCGCCATAATTCTAGACATTGCGCAGAAATCCGTAGAATTCCGTAGAGTTCCGTGAATAGCAGTGACGTGAATTAGCAGATGTGGGAGTCTTCAGAAATAAATTACAAAAAGCTTTTCTGTTCTTCCCATGAAATGAAATGAAAATCAATATATATTTTTAAATCTATCTAAAACATAAAGGTTACGCAATTTTATAGTGACCTTTCTGTCTCTTTTTCAGACATTTCGTTGGTAGTGATATATAAGTTCTAATTTTAAAAATATAGTTACAGCTTAAGTGTCTTGAAATGATTTGTTGAAAACAAAATAAACACGACGCCACTAACTGTCCACCAAAAACTGTTCTGTATTTGGTAATCTGAAATATGTACCTTTTACACCTACTTCTAGACTTTGTTAACGTACAGGTAACAGCCCTTAAACAGACCATTCGTCACATCGGAATTATTTCTTTATTTTTTCTTCGCCGGCATCGGTGAAAATATTCAAGATACAAAACTGTCGTAGTTATTTAACAGATGACCTCTGGCGATATCAATCTGTCCTGTATAACCACAATATGGATGTATATAATAAGTACGGTAACACCTCAGGTCCGGACAACCCAATCAACCGGACAACTCACTATACCGGACTTTTTCAGTAACCTTTTTATTTTCATTCATTCCCATAATAAATAAATTCTATAAGCTGGGCACCGCATTTTATCGAACACCGGTGTAACAGGTTTTATTTAGTTTAATTGAGTAAATGTATATATTTGAACAAATATCAAAATGCATTTGCAGGTCAAAATGTCCGTGGGGGAGGGGGTGAGGGTAAATATACTTGGGGGGGGGAAGATACCCTAGTGTAGCTCCACTCTCCGGGAGGAAGCTTACGGGGTGGGGGGTAAGATTAAACTATTTTATTGACTAAATTCAACATAATTCAAACAAAACATGCATCCTTGATCAGTAAGTTCTTAAATATCCTTTTTAGGATTTTTTGAGAGCCCAGGTGGATACCTCTGATTATCATTATAAATAACATCCACACTATCCAAGAAGCGCTTTAGTGTATGTTCAACTTTATTTTCCATATCAGGCGGCGAACAAGCTTCCACTTTACGCTTACAGTCAGAACTAAATCTCATGCCGCAACTTAAAATTACCAGAGATTTCTTATCTAGCTGTTTTAATAGCCTTTTACAATACATAAATGAAAATTAAAACAAAAGAGATGTGGATTCGTTTCATTTCAGCGGCGATGTGATTGCCTAGTATACCGGACTCTTTAGATAAGAACCTGGTATTTGTGTACACGAATAATGCTTGCTGTTTTTTTTTTTAGCGGGAGCAGCATGCATGCTTCGTGAAACCCCACTGTTGTAGGGTATTAGCATTCAGTTAAGAGTCATAAGGCAGCCAATTTGAGAATTCTACTGCAAGAAAATGCAAAAAAAAATGTAATACAGTTGAAGCTCCATTATTTAAAAGCATCTAAAGGATGGTTTGATAACTTTCTGCTTATACATTGTAATGACCTGTGGTAAATATCCCGCCCCCACCCCCCTTACCCTCATCCCTGGGTAGTAGTCTATTCTTTGGCATTTTCTCTGATGAGTGAAAACAAAAAAAAAAACAAAAAACAAAAAAAAAGACACAAAAACAATAAGAAAAAAATTAGACTTTCGACAACTGAAATTAGATTTCAGTCATTATGTGATGAAGGAGAACGGGTGGTCTTTTTATGGTAAAAAAAACTGGACAGAAGAGAAGTATTATAAACAATAACTGATAGATACGAATGCAAAAACATTTTTATTGACACGGGTGAAACTGGGTTGCTCTTTAGATCACTTCCAAACAAAACCCTGAGAAAGCCCCTTCGGACGCCCCCAACCCCTCACACTCTTTGCAACTGGGAAAAAAAAGGCACAGAGATGTTTGCTGCACCTGGCGAAAGTTTCCTCGTGTATAATCTTTTTCAGGAATAGGTGTGGGATCGTCAGAATCATATGTTTTTGAAGTGATACTGTACATGGAGGGGATAGTTTTATACAGTTTAATTGAGTCCATTTATTCACACGAACAAGTTTTATCAATATATATTAACACGCAAACAAATTCGGGGGGGGGGGGGGCGGCTAAATATACTGGAGGGGAAAGATAGCCCAGTGTACTTCCCTCCTGTAAAATTTTGTTCAAGAATAGGTGTGGGATCGTCAGTTTTTGAAGTGATGACTGTACATGGAGGGGAGGGGACCGCGGGTGGTTCAAGGGTTTCAACCATTGTTTGGGGGTCATGGTTGAAGAGACCAGAAAACAGCATAGCGGTTTGAATGATTGCATGGGGGATTAAGTATGGACAGAGTTGGTGATATAAAAATTTCTCTGGAATCTGCACTCAGATTCTCTCACTGGATTTTCTCACTTTTTCGCGGAGGGAGGGGGTGGTGGATATTCCTCATCATTTCAAAACAAGTCAAGTTTTAAGTCATTTGTCGTGGTGAAAAAATTGAAGGGTAAAATGCATAATTTCTAAATTAATAATTTTGATGATATTCCGTTGAGGTGTGGATAATAGAAGGACCCTCAATATATACGATACACCTCGATAAACCGGACAAATTTACTGTAGTTCCTGTGTTGCAACAACAGTGCTATTTTCACGGAAGGGGGAAGGATAGGTGTGTGTGGGAGAAGGAGGTAGGGAGGAGACAGGAAGATGCCGGGATTAGAGATAAACCCTTATCAGTTTACGATTTGCCACCGAGGCAACGAAAGAGAAGATCATCACAAAAAATTGCGATTTAATAACTATAATATCAAAAATAGGCTGTAAATAAAAAAACAGGTCTACTTACGCTCCCCCCCCCCCCCCACACACATGTCTGTGCGTCTGCCAGTTACCTAATGTGTATATATAATGGTGGTGGGCCGGTAAACTGTAGGCTCGATATCACAACAATTCGGACTGAAGCACCTTATGTTGTCTTGCATCCGTTTGTGCTTGTTGCCAATGCAACACGTTTTTTTTTCCTTCTTGAGCTCCTCCAAAAACCAAATAACAAAAATAAATAAAGAACATAAAAACTAACGGAAAATTATTTCGCAAAAAGATAAAGTCGAAATTAATGATTTCTGGCTATACATTTAAATAAAACGCATGTAGGAAATCTCACGATGACACGCCTTCGTTTCAAGCCCAGATCGTTAATGTAATGAGCCACACTGTGTGCATGATGAAGACGAGTAGTTCTGAACCATAAAAAAAGCAGTTAAAACTGCCAGTACTTGCCAACGATGTGTTGAGTGAGAAAAAAAAGTCTTCCTGTGTCATACACATTGTCTGTCTGATACAGGACCTCCCCACCACCACCCCCACCACCCACCACCCTATTATCCCCTCCCTCTGCGAGCGTGGGTACCTTGTAAATACGATTCCTTTTTTATGGTTATAGTTCCATACCACGGCAAGGGATCATACACAAAGGGCATGGGAACCAGCCTACTTTGTAGTGCTCTTTCTGGGGTTGCACTGTATTCTGAAATCGCTCGTTTTTTTGTTGTTTTTTTTTTAATTTCTGACTGATCGATTTCGCTTTTGATAGCTTTAAACGCGCGTAGCTTGACACAGTGTCCTGTTCCAGACATAGGGGGAGGAGGGAGGGGGGAGGGATGTAGTAAGATATTCACAACCTGGTGGCCATCATAACTTTTAAAACGACCACTACACGCCAACATTTTAAAATATTCCCTTTCTAACAAACGTAGACAACCTGAATGTCAGTTCTTAAAGAACAACACCTAATTTATCAGAGTGTTATTTCATGAGTAGAGACGAAACTAAGACACGTGACGTAAACTAGACAGACTTCAAAAGTATGTGCGCGCAGAACGAAAATTGTCCCCTTTTAAACGCAATTGGCATTATGTTAGGACCGCTACTCTCTAAATAATCTCACTTTCACTGTGTTTATTCCTTGTACACGCATGAACACCCACATATCCTTTCTCCTTCCTGGAGACGGGGAGGGGGAGGGGGAGGGGAGGGGGTACTCTTTTCTTTTACATCATCCTCACAGTTCTCCCACGGACTTCTGATGTGTTCAAAAGGGTTCAATTCCAGCAGTATTCGGACTTACTTGTTATCTGCCCGAAAGCATGCAAGTTGAGGAAGGATTGTAACCAAGATGTTGAACGCATTCAGAAAGAACCTCAAGGCGTGGAAAAATAGCCTAGGTTAGTTTGGGTCTAGATAGTAACTTATCGTATTGGAAAGGTTGTCTAACAACAGTATAATCGGAAGATTCTGCTCTTCTTTAGTTAACTAATGTATGTTCTGGTCATTTACATTAATTTGCAATTTTGTTCCTTGTGTGTAAAAAAAAAAAAAAAAACAAAGCCAAATTTCCTCCATCTTTGAGGAGACGTCATAAGGCACCCTTTGTATTTTAAGTTGTACTACTAACGTCTTCATTGTACTTGTTTTAAAGATTTGCATAAATTATGTCTTTAAGAAAAACATTTTTTTGTTTGCTTTCGATTCGTCAACTTTTTGTTGCTGAAGGCAAATGTATAGGTTATTTACTTTATGATATATAATGACAATTATACGATTTCCGTACAGAACAGGAAGCTTTATCCACAACAACACTCACTGTCTTAACCCAAGGATCAATCTTCTCAGAGTTGTCAAGATTAAACTGCCACAAAGACCTAGGTTTCAACCTTTAGGTTCTCGAAAAGGTGCTTCAAGCACAAAGAGAGGAATTTATGTAGTGTTCGAATTTAAAAAAAAAAATACAGTTGCTTTTAAAATTTCAGGGTAATGACATTATTTGAATACAAACAGACAAAATTGTAAACTATACATTATCAGGTACGATACACAGCAGACGCTTCTGTATATTATGCATGGCAGATAAACCAACGTCCTTCTACGTAATAACGTAGGAGTAACCAGCTTTATATGGGCAACACGCGGGGTATGTGTTGGTTATGCAGTTGTTAATGGTATCTCGATTCTGATACTTGCGTTGTTTGAGAAAAGGCTATCAGCATCTCCCACTATATCATCAGTATACCATTAGTATAAATAAGTCAATGATTAAAGCTGATGGAAGAATTTTCAATCCAAATGTTCAACTACACGTTAATAATAATTGCTGCTCTTTAGTTTCAGAACAGTTTTCTTTGTAAATCTAAGGGTCAAGGTAATAATATAAGAGTCGTGGTTGAAAAGTTTACAGAAGAGGCACGAAAACAGGACCGCAAAGGAGATTGGCCTAAAGTGGCCCAGTTTCTAAAATTATCATTATTGAGAAGATTTTCACAGTAGAAAGCTAGAAAACGGCTTTTTGAATAGTGGTTCTATTTTCAAGGCGTTCCCATCCCTTAGTTTTCCTGTATACGAAAACAGATCATAATAGCTATCTGCAATCTTACACTGAGGCATAATCCTCTTCTCAAATCGCTAGAACCATAAACAATGTATTAAAATGAGTGATGTCAGTGGATAAGTCGGAAATGTTGGCTGCTGCTGCAGACAATTGAGAGACCGTATCATGATGTTATCTTGTGATTCATAAATGACTGAGAAACGCCTAATGTGCGAAGTAGCAAGAATTTTATCCTATGGATTTTTTCCTATAATTACCTTGAAGAAACAAAGATTACAAGGCATAAAATATACTATCTATATCCTTCTACTCTTATTGATGCATGTCTTAAGGTGAGCTATGCACTGAGGAGTGCTATATATGTTTTTATAGTTTTATTGACATTTAATAATTAATATCAAGACAGGCTTTATTCAAGCTTCATCCTCTCATTCACAAAACGAAATAGGCTGCAAAACTCTTGGTGGCGCAGCATCCAAAATACACTGTGTAATTGAAATACCTGACAAAGGGTACTGAATGATCATGACTACTTAATGGTAGTACTATGCCTTTCACAACGAACCTTCTCCCAAACTCATCGGCTCATCGATGACGATTTTGGTGGGTTGTGTGTTTACAGATATTTCAAGTCGAATAACGCACATCAATAAAACAAAGGTATTGCATAATGAAACTTTCATCATACCCAGGTGTACTCCCCATTCCTTCAACACCTGCCATTTTGTTGTTAAGAGAACATACAATGTTGCTACTGGTTCTGCTAGGAACTGTCACCGTATTTTTGTCAGACAGAAAAAAAAAATACCACGCAGCTACGGCCGAACGTCAGCGGAAAAATGGATAACATGTAAAGCTATTTTTTTCTAACTACACGGATTTCAGTCCGTTAAGTATCATAGACTTACACGTTATCCATTTCTCTGCTGGCCTTCGCTCGCAGACGATCGCAGCTATGCAGCATTGGCTTAAGATTTCAAATCTTTTGTGTTGGTTTATCCAATCAAGTAAAATCTAACAACATATTAATGTACAGTAGCGAGAAATGTTACCTGTAACTGGAGAATGTGGCCAAGGGCATGCGCTGGCATTGTATGTATATCATAACCTTCATTAAAGATGTTTTCACTAACAGTCTTATTGCCTAGTAGTAAAAAACAACAACCAAATTGTGTTATAAAATATTGGAAATTTATCATTGCACCAGAGCATCGTTTTAATATCTAATTCCGTTGTAAAAGTCACTCAAATGAAATCTGGATTGTAGCCATTAAGTAGAGTGGACAACGAGCGCAGGGTACAAAACAACAAAGACGGACTGTATGTTGTTCAATTCCTATTTCTTGATTGGATTGCAAATTTGCTTGGTATAAATGTGAAGAAAAGCTCTCAACCAAAGAAGCTGTGTTCGTATTACAGCTATAGGAAGAGGCAGGGAGCGGAGCACTTGCTGAATGCTGTTGCTGTCAGATAAATTACGCTAATTGGATAAAAGTGTATGTGATATAAACTATATAAACACATACCAAAACAAGTAAATTAGCACTATATCTTTGCTTCTGACTTGTCTTGGCAAAAGCTTCTTGCAGATATTATGTTTTATTTTTCACGCATGAAACCATTACAGAAGATTGAAACATCTGACGTTACAAAAACGAAATCAGTTGTTATCATTACATGAGTTAAAACTCATTCGTAAATCAAATAAGGGAATCAGGGCACAGCTTACGAATTAAACACATAAAATAGGATTGCTTTGGTTAATTTTACGAAAACAAAGGTGAATCTAGCTTTTTGTTCTAAACTTCAAACATTAAAGCCACAAAATAAACGAGTATCTTTATTTCCGATTCTACTTGTCAGCACTTTGGGGACTTGCTATGTCTGCATAAAGCACCTACTCAAACAACACCGACTCTCTGTTCTTCCCATTTCCTCTCTGCTTAATCTTTAAAAGAAACTAATGCTCCACGCAGGTTTAGTAACACGGCGCTCACAAAACAGGCCAGACAATGACTTCCTGGGGGATATCAGCGCTATAGGAACAGACACTCAAGCGCTGCCACGGCTGTCACAATAGCTCAAACTTTAATATTCTGTTGCTTACAGGCACCCTACTCTGTGCATAATGTACTGTGAAAACTAACCACGGGCGCAAAATGCATGTGGTTTTTTTTGTCATTGCCGGGGTAGCTGGATGACTTGTATAGAAAGCACCTGTTCTTTTTATGAGCGAATGTGGACTACTTTTCGGAATGGGGGCTGTGAAAGCTGTTTCGTACACAGCATAGTTTACATAGAAGCAGAAATATATTTTCAGCTGCGCTATTCCAAAATATATCCAAGTAAGAATTGGTTTTTACCTCAGCCTTATTTTACACATATCCTTATTGTGTCTTGTGCAAATGGAAACACATTGTTACATTGTTAAAGGTCACTTATTTAAAATAAAGGTATTCGTATATTACATATAATACCTCTAAAACAAATTTAGCCATGTGGATTGGGTTGGCAGTGAAAGCCGTTAAGAATAACCCCTAACTCGCGACTTGGTACTTGATAACTCTCACTTGTGTATATTATCACCACAAGTAAAATGTCGTCCAGTACCTGAAATTAAAGTTAACTTCGGTTTGAGAATTTGAACTACGATACGAGTACTTCGAACGTTACAGTTTTTACCTGCGTTAATTTTATTTATTACATTAAGTACTCAAATATCATAATACATCCCATCCCGTGGATATAACTTAAGGTTTTATTGTGATTGTGATGATTATGCCGACGCACTGTTAAAGATAAAACGGGAGTGTCAAATTGAGCATATCCATTTAACGTTTTCAACACATGTAATAATCACATGGATGAAAATTGCGAACAAACAAATCTGATAAACAGCAAGCTAAATCCATAAATTTAAAACTGGAAATTTGTCCACAAAAAGCAGATAAGAATTTCATTGCTCCCAACTCTGTATTGCTACAATAAATCGATAAGAAGACACACACTCATTATAGATATCAACATGGTGAAATGTGTTTTGCAGTGTTGTGTTTAGTTCACATGTTTTTCATGAACTGTCTACAAAGGAAAATGTTTTAGTGTTTTTTCTTGCTTTGCCTAGAATTAACATACAGTCTTATTTGCAAGTAACAGGTTTTCCCAGATCGAAGAATTAGATGAATGTTTAATAATAGATATTTAAGAAAGATCAGTCACTGGTTATTAAATAACTTTTACTAATACCACCGTACTTGACTACTGTGAAAAAGAAACATACAGGAATCTTATACGCAGAAGAAGAAATACTGATGCAGATTTGTGATAACAGAAAGAGCTGACAACAATTTGTGATAACAGAAAGAGCTGACAACAATGTGAAGTCTATCCCATCTTCGTGTAGCTTATTATAACCGTGTTATAATCAAGGCTGTTGTCAGTGAAGGTTTGCCTTCTCATTCTAAAGGATACTTTTGGCTAAAAAATATTATGTTTTACTGATTTAGCTTAAAACGAAATTGGCTTAAATTACACGATTTAGCAAAAGAAAGAAAAGATTCCACGAAGCAAGAGAAAGCGAGAAAATCTTTACAAAGTTGCTTCCAAAAAGGCCAGTTGCGCTATATTCTGTTTTTCACATCTACAAAACGTCTTAAATTAATTGGACTTTGGGCCTAATTATAGGCCTGAAAAATTGACCATGCACAATTATCTAAGTTTGTTATGGTTGACTTTTAGCTTCAAGAACTGAACGGTGAGTGGTATATTTTCCATGTTACTTTGTAACAGATTAAAATACCACACAGCTAACACCAAATATTGACAGTCCGTAAGATGTTAAATATCTTTCTTGTTTTATCTTGTTTTTTTATGTTTTGTTTCTACCGGAAATGCTATCTGTTGGTAACAGAACTCTCTATAATAATGATAATATTAAAGACAATGAAAATAGGGCTCTATGTCAAACTTCACTGTGTGTATTATGTATCTTTTCACTTGAATCACACGTTCAGTTCATTGTTAGGGCCACTGTTATGCCGTTTTTCAAACAATATGCCACGCGTCAGCCAGATACTGCTGTGCAATCACTCCAACAAAGCTACGTCCTGTTACCAGAGCATGCCATATTTGTTCAGCCATTCGTAATTATTGACCTACCATGTTCTTATTCATTGTGTATAATCCACAGAGAAAAGTATCAAAAGAACACGAGCTTGGGTGGGCTTATTTGCCATATGATAGCTATGAGAAAAACTACAACTTTACAATGCGATGGTTTCAAACCATATTTCAATAAGTTTTGTTTTCTCTAATAGATTTTGTTTAATGTTCGAGCCTCAGTGGCTTTGGTCAGTAATTTTAAATTCTCGAACAGAACGAGATAATCCATTTCATTCTGTAAGCTGATGTTACAGATTATCTCAAACTTTCACATGATGTTTAAAAAATTCAGTACCTCAGGACAAAATTTAAATGGATTGTTTTTATTGCTACATTCACATTTCCTAACAAATACAGTGAATCATAGACTTTCTGCTCGAGTCCTTGAAATGCAATATGCACCATTTGACTAAATGTAAACTCGAGGCATTCTTAAAGTAATATCAATGAAAATGCACGTCTTAGAACCTGGCAAATCAAGTATGAAAAATGTAAGTCACAATAGAGAAGATTAAGATAATGCATATTCCTCAGCATCGATAAGGTCCTTCCCTACCCTCAACTCCCGACACCATAAAGACAATAAATGAATAAATGGGAAAATATTATTACTTCATTGATTCCATAAATTATAAATTAATTGGAAACAGGTTTTTAAAAGAATGTGATAATCACACCGATCAACAAAACAAATGTAATTTATGTTTCCTGTTTCAATTTATCAGTGTTGCTTACGTCATCAACGATCACGTTTGCATATTCGTAGACTTGGTTGTTGCATGTCTATTAATTTGTAACATTCTGGCAGTCCTTAAGCTTATGAATTCATCTCTGTTGTTTCAGTATCTATCAGGTGCATTTGCAGCAATCGCGGCACTTCTTTCAAATGGTTACTTTTACTTACTTCATATATTACTTTCTTCTTAGCACTTTATTAAATATTTAACAGATCTTTTCATAAAGATAAAACATATTTTCAACATGATATGGTTTTTTCAACGATTCTAAAGCAATGTTTGGCTCTGAGGCAGTTTAAATTGTTGTTGGTATGTTATTTCATGAGGCTTTTAAACGAGAGCTACGTCCTGCAGGAGTTTTGAAAAGACTCACCTGCAGCGGTTCTGGGCTTCTTTTAATGCTTTTTCATGTGGTAAATCTAATTGCTTAAGTAAAGGCCAGAGTAAATTAACCTTTTGAAGGAATGTTTAAGCTATCAGTTTGCCAGCAAAACAGACGCTTTTCCAATCCTCCGATCGAGCAATGGTTTGCACCCTGTTATTTGAAATTTACGTGAAGAAGAAAAATATGTGTCTATTGTCTAATATCAAAGTTGCTTGTTTAATAAAACAGTCAAAATTCAAAATCAATTAACACGTCTTTCTAAATAGTTCACGATACTGTAAATAACAAATATCAAAGACCCACGTAGTTGTTCACATGAGACGTGTGAACTCGTCGAAATTTCTAACTGTTTTTCTACTTTGTGCCAGTAGAAGTTTCCCTCGAAAGGTTACGGTTAATTCCCCTTGTGACGAAATCCAGAACATGGCTTGTCACACCAATTTGCCAAGCAAACCTTGTTTGCCCCGTGAAATTTCCCGAACAGATCTCAAGGGGCACTGTTACAAATTTGCATTGAGGACTAAACGATTGATGCGCATGGGGGTGAGCTTTTCGTGACCCCTCCGTGGATAATAGAATAGTCAATAGCGGCAACAAGTGGCGCATCTCTTTATTCAAACATCCCGAGCACACACACACACAAAGTGGCTTTTAAAGGAATTGCCGTGAATTGACTGACAATGAGTTAAGAATGAGGCGCTGTTGTCCAAAGATCCCACCCACGTCTTTTAACTGTGGTGCAACATGATGCTAACATCACTTAGAGCAAGATATTGAACATTGAACATCGTTTATTGATAACATCGTAAGTAGCACTCACTCACCTGATCTTATGTGCCTGAAGTGGAGAGACATAGTAAGTGGATTCCTCAAATTAAGTTATTCCAAAAATGAGGCGGTTCCGAGCAATTCCAAGACCTTGGCTTGCGAGATGACAAATTTTTAGTTAGACTTACAAATACTGAAAAATTTTGCTAAATTAAATTTATTCCTTTTTTCTTTGCTTTTAATCTATACCGCAAATAATTTTTTAATAAAAACCTCGCTTTAACATAAAACTTTTTTTCACAAACAGAAACAATTAGTGAAAATGTAGATTTTGCGGCGCCAAATCTTAAAAGTTTTCTTTTGATTTATTACAAGACAACAACCATTACTGTGTATATTCTGGTTTTGTGGACTATCGCTGTTATTTTAACTATTGATATTCTCTTCAAGTAAAAAAGGGGCCAAAAATCTCTTTTAAAACGCTTCGGGGTAGCAGGACACGGTGCGGTAATGTATATGTTAGGCCCGATCTGCGGATCCGTCCCATCTGCAGATGGGCCTGTCCCGCTTACGGATCGCCAAACGGGAGGCCCAGTTGCAGATCGGCCTACCGTTTGGCGATCCACAGATGGGACAGTCCCGTTTGCGGATTTTTAGTTGCTTCCCATCTGCAGATCGGACAAGCCCATCTGCGCATATATTGTTAAATAAAACTTGAATAAAAAGAACCATATTTTTGTCACCAACTTTTATTCTATGAACTACTTTGGTTATTCTAACTTGAAAAATGCAAACTAAAGCTACTAAAAACTTTCAACAAAGTGACACGAATGCAGTCATAGTTCGCATAATATTTCCTGCAATATTTTATTCAACAGAAAACCTGTAAAATAACCAACTTCGAAAACACTACAGCTACGAAAATTACTGAGAAAATAACTTGATCATCTCGAGATAATAGGGATTAATTGTTCTGTACACTTTGAGAAAATTTGTTCGTCTAGATTAGGGTATTAGATGCTTAATCTCTGCTACTCGTTCGGATTACTGTCTGCAGAGGACAAGCAGCTTAGACACAGATTCAAATATATTAGATTTTCCTTTGATTTTGAGTAGAAATGAATGACAAAGATGGAAATGTATGGAATATTCCTTTGATTTTGATTAGAAATTGGTGACCGAGATCGAAACGAATTGACTATTTCTTTGACATTGAGTAGAACAGCAAGAAAATAATTTATTCTAAAAGAAAAAGAAATAACATTTTAGGCAATAGATGTATTTAAAACATTTTTAAATTACTTTTTTATGAGTTACCAAAATATCCGCAGATGGGCCAACCGTTCCGATCTGCAGATGGGAAGCAACTAAAAATCCACAAGCGGGACAGTACCGTCTGTGGATCGCCAAACCTAGATCGGACTGATCAGCAGATCGGGCCCAACATATATAATGTTTGATAGTCTTCAGTCAGATAAAATATGACCCTTTAAACATCACTCTGGAATGATATTTCAATTTCGAATGTTTTGATAACAAAATCAAGATCGATATATTGAGATAATCAGGTTTATGAGTTCATATTCCCCGCTGCCTCTCATGATGCTCGCGTGTCCATGATACTCACGTGTCCGTTATGCTCGCGTGTCTATGATACTCACGTGTCTGTTATGCTCGCGTGTCCATGATACTCACGTTCCCATGATACTGGGTACTGACGTTCCCATGACACTAGATACTCACGTGTCCATGATGCTCACGTGCCCATGATGCTCGCGTGTGGCCAGTACAGTTACAGTTGTATATAGTATATGTGTAGTATATAGCATATACGTTCTGTTAGGACATATTTGCTAAAGACTGTGTGAGACATGGAACAAAAAAGGAATGCTCGCGTGTCCATGATATTCACGTGTCCGTTATGCTCGCGTGTCCATGATACTCACGTGCCCGAACTATTCGAGTTCATGAGATACCTGGTTTACTTTCATTTGTCACAACATAGCGCTAACTGGACTGCGCATGACAATGCTTCTAGTCGCGGGTAGGTGTGATCATTTCTAAAGAACTTCGCAGAAGAGCCCATTTCAGGCAGCTGGCCGGAAGGGCAGAATTGTTTTACGACGCTGTTGTCTAACAGCCAACCTCTACAGCGGTTCGGCATTATGTATAACACCTGTTAACTCCGCAAATCCACTAGGGATCCCGCGGAAATGGTACTCATAAAGAGAGGTACTACTTTTTAAAATATTCATCCGCTCTTTTTTATGCATAACCGATAGATCTCCTCAGACGTCAGCTGTCTTATAAAAACGATAAAAACGACACATTCTGAGAAAAATAAGAAAAGAACGCAAAAAAGCAGAAAATTTAAACGCTTTGAAAAAAGATGAGGATAAGAAATAATAGAGGCCGGAAATTAATTAAATTTATCATGGGTAAGGTGTAACTAGGAAGAGTAGAAAAACTTACAGGTGTTTCAGTGCTTAGCGTAGAGCTACCGAGGTGTAAAGGCGTACAAGTAACACAAGAATAAAATGCAGACGCAAATACTTCTTCACATCTGTTGAAATACTAAAAACTGCATCCGAATTTCAAGTATTAAAAGTTTAAAAATATTAATATCCTTTAAACGCAGAACTAAAAAAGCGATGACACTACAATTGCAGGTAAAAACATAGAGATCACCAACAGACAACCGCAAGTGTTCCGCTAACGACTGGCGGTGGTTATTTATAAAACAGCGCTAGCAGGAGGGAGGCCGTGGAGTATAAACGACAAAGTGAAATATCTTCGAGCGCTTTTCCTTTTCTTGTACTCTTTGATGAAATCAGTTTCGCTTCCCCGATTGGTCGAACAGTACCGATCGCTGGTAGTAAGCGCTGCGGCCTCGGTTCGATATCCGTATAAGGCAGTATCAGTTTCAGCCTACGCTGCCGAACAACCCAATAAACATTGCGACGTCGTACGTTAGATAGACATCGCATCTGACGTCGGATGAACGTAGGGTTTTGGTTGTTTATGGAAGTCGAAACAACCTCTGTCTGTCATCTCACGTGACCTGTCATGTCTACCATTTCTACCAAAGCCGTGTAACTGATCCTGCTCCTGAATCCCTTGCAATCACGTTAAATGCTTAGTCACGCTTGATTGAGAAAATGTAGCTGTAAAATATGGTGTGAAATTCCTCACGAATTTGTGTACATTCTTTCGACTGATCAAACACCGCTTCGATTCATGGTTAGAGCTTCGGTAACTGATTCAATTTATCCCACGTTCGAAATAAGAACGTAATATAATCTTATTCATATTTCTTCTTTAAAAGACAAAAATTAACATCATCTCGTTTTAACTGAAAATTAATCTTACTTCTCGAAAACTCTTTTCGCCAAAAGATTTTATTTATCATTTCAGAAATCTTCTTTAGGGGGTGAAAACTGAAAAGTTAACTTCTTGCAAAAGCTTTCTAATGTTGTGGTCTGATCGGATCGGTGTCGCAACCTCAAATCGACGTCGTATTCTGGAAGGAAATTGGGGAGGGGGGGCACGATGTTGTGGGTGCTTAGTCTGTCAGTGCCACCCTGTCCCGAATAATCACCACAGGCGTTGACGACATAGTGCTGACAAGTCAAATATTGCAAAATCACAGCTGAGATGTGGCACTTCTCTGCTTTCTCACTTTGTCATAACTGTGTGACTCTTCTTGAAAACTGAGGGTGTAGAGAGTTAAAAAGCACTCAAGCTTGCTTGAGTTGTGTGTGTGTTCGAGATGAGCAGGCGCTTAATGCCGCTTGGGACTGCAATTTTACAGAAAACTTCATTATTTCCCGGGGCTTTTTTACGGCAAGGCCGTGATTGAGACTCGGGTAATTACGTGCTGAGCTTTTTTTTTTTTTTTTTTTTTTTTTTTGCTTGCAGGAATCAGTGTGTGCAATAATAATTTTGTAGCAAATATTAGGCGAGAGGAAATGGAAAGATCCATGTTAATTGAATTATGCTGAGAAAAGGCTTGACATCTTCTAGGAATGTGATTTATATCAAAACCCCCACAAGTGCACTCAGTCAAGGAGAAGGAATTTCCCTGTAAATTTGCGTTTAATCCAATCGTATTAAATACGGCTTGAGGAAGAAGCATGGTGTATGTGATTACGTGTTGCTACGAGAATGAAGAAGCCGTATACATCCCATAACCTACAGGGTTACCCAGAGAAATACTGAGCTGAAACTGGGGGGAAAGTGGGTGAAGAATACGTAATAACTTGTCCAGCCCCTAGGGGTGAAATGGTGGGGCGATTCTGTCCCGATTTTGTCCCGATTCTGTCACAGTTTTTGTCCCGATTCCGCTCCAATTCTGTCGTTGTTTCTGATTCTGAAGTTGTTTTGGAATGGGGCTATCATGCGAAAATACATTTTTTTAATTTGGTTTTAAAATGTTGGATTTAATTACTTACAAATTAGATCCTTTATCGTTCAATGCAATTTTTTTCTGTTTTTTTTTTTTGACAAATTCCACATCACCGACACCGGTATATAGGTTTACCAATATATGCACGATATCTTATCTAATCTTATCTGATCCAGATTGGGAAATTTGACGCCTCTTCCCCACCTCATATGTTTACTGAGTAGTTGGAAAGTTGGATGGAATTTCACGCAATTCATACGATAATTGTTTTTTTTTTTTAACGTTATTTCGTGAACCAAATTCCGTTTAATATTAAATAATACCAAAAATTGTTTCGACGAATAAGAGAACGGGCTGCAGGTGCAGCTGCACCTCCTGGGCTCTGCAGCTGCATCCCCTAGAATCTGTTGATTTATATGCCATTTTTATCGTGGCCTAAAGTGATATAACGCTCATTCTGTCTCGGAAAAAAAGGCCGCGCAGATGTGTAAATTTCGCCATTAAAGTTGCATACAAATAGAGATTTAGGCTGTCACATGTCCTGTCATTTATATTGACATATACGTGACGCGTCTTTTATTGCCTGCCGACAGCCAGTGAGGGCAGAGTAAACTAAACGCCTGGTCACAATGAGACTCCCAAAGGCGACTAATAGTGACGGTCTATGGCCTAGGCACCATGAATAATTCAACGTTTCGTGCCGCTTTATTAGTAATTACGTATTCGCTGTTTTTTGTAAAAGATGGGAAAGCCACTGTAATCAAGTTTTAGTGCCTGTTTGCTTCGGGGTAACACGATCAAGTAAAAACTTTGCGAACGAGACAAGAACTTAATCTTATCCGGCGCCGGGCATTGTGATATCTGCTGTGTGTTAAGTAATTCGGCAGCGATGTGCAGGCGTGACAAGCACCGAGTGATTGACAGCCATTGCGCGGTCACAACCCACGCACTTATGGACCTCTGAAACAAAGCGAAGCAGAGTTGGTTCGGGTTGGTGTTTCGATAGGTGAGCGCTGGCTTTAGGTACATTTATATTACATAGGTTGGTAAGGGAAATTAACGATTAACAACCTAAAAAAAAAATAACACAGTTTGGTAAACATTATTGCGTCTATCGAGTATCGAAATCACAACATTAAAACTGGTTGTACAATGGTTGTGATTGGTCGCAATCATACACCAGCGTCCAATCTTTGATACAACGTTGAATAGTCACTGGACAAGCAACTCTTTCCCCGACGTTTAAAAAACGTCTTTGATCCAGCATTTGAAAAAAAACACATGTTGTCTATTCCTCGTTGTCACAAGCAAACAACAGCCCCACCATATGCTCGTTCACCGGGGCTTTTTTTTCGACTTCAACCTTTTCGCAACACTGATTAGGCGTCGGATAATGAACATTTCATTGCGTTTGATCGGCAGTGGGCGTACAAAGAAAACAGCATTGCTTTGATAATAATAACGTTACTACCCGGCAGACGGCATCGCAGAGGAGTGCAGAAAATATGTAACGTATAAGATAAAAAAATTGTATCTGGCGACAATTCATCAGGCGACAATTCGCCTAGCTACAATTCGTCTGGCGACAATTCATCTAAAAGTGATGCGTGCGACAAGTCGTCTAATTTCTATTTTATCCAATTAATTTTTCCTGCTGTGCACGTGAGAGGATCAAACGGAAGTGTGTAGGTGAATTGTCACTAGATGAATTGTCGTTGATTCGGCTCATCTATGACCCAAGAAGGGTGATAAATGCCTGCAGTAGAAATCCCACGATCTTTGAAATGAAGTTTTAAAATCACCTCATCGTTTGCAGAGATCATCCAGTAAAATCATTTTTCTTCATCTAAAACATTACTTGTTCTAAACCTTTAAAAGCAAAATACAATGTGGCTTCAAGCTGATGTTTATATAAAAGGTCTGTAAAATTTGGGAGGCGTGCAGGACGTTATTAAGCAAAGCTGCGTAAATCCCACGTTTATGTTTAAACGGCAAGATATTTTTTGGCATTAAATAATCATTCTCCTCACAAAATCCCGAAATGGCGATATAATTAATTCCATTTGGCCTTGAAAAAATTAACACTGTGGGATTAAAAAGAAATGCTCCGATTTCCGGAGTGGTCCTATATGCAGGATTAGTGGCTAAGTGGCTAAGTGGCTCAGACTAAGACTTAGTTGAAAAGTGGCCCTGTTTGTGAGTTGATCCAATTTTTGGATTGTCCTGAAATCAGACCACCCTTGAGACTGAGAGAAAGTGGTCTGACTTCCGTAATTGTCCGATTTCCAGAGTGGTCCGATTTCCGGGATTCGAGCAATTTTAATAATATGCGAGTGCATAGTTACCTGTAATAATGCGCCCGTGTGATAGCTGATAAATAAGACACATTTTTCTTCTTCTCTCTCTTTTCAATCAGTTTTATTACAGATAGAAAAAAAGCATATTTCCCACTTGCAAACATAGTTTACAAATGGGTATGCTTTGCAAAGAATTCCTTCCTTTTTTTTTTTTTTTTTGTTTTTTTTTTTTTTTTTTTTTTTTTTTTTTTTTTTTCGTCACGGAGGTTTCCAGAAAACTCCTCCTACGCTATTTGGCGTAGGACGATGAAATTTGGCACAGAGATAGAGGGTGATGGATTGTCGTGAAATCCGCAAATTTTTTTTTACCTTTACCTTCAAGGTCAAGGTCAAATTGAGGTCAAAGTTTTTTTTACCTCAAAGTGGTTTCCAGAAAACTCCTCCTAGGCTATTTGACGTAGGATGATGAAATTTAGCACAGAAATAGAGGGTGATAAGATGTCTTGAAATCCGCAAAAAAATTTTAATGTGACCTTCAAGATCAAGGTTAAATTGAGGTCAAAATATTTTTCAAAAACCTATTCCATCACGAAAAATTGCTGGAAATAGCGCTCAAATCCTTGTTTCAACACTTGTACGGTATCAGTAGGCAGTAACATCATGGATGGAATCTCGACATTCAGTGTCAAGTTCAAGGTCGTGTGACTTTTGTATATTGAATTCCGTTAGAGAAAAATTGTCCATAATCTCGAAAACTGTTAGAGATAGAGCGATTTTGAGCTTATTTTCGACCTTTTGGGCCTAAAAGACGTTATATAAGAGGTACCTCGGTGACCTTGACCTCCTCCGTCATGGTCAAGGTAAAAAAAAAAGAAGTTGACCATTATCTCGAAAACGGTTAGAGATAGAGCGATTTTGAGCTTATTTTCTACCCGTTGGGCCTAAAAGACGTTATATAAGAGGTACCTCGGTGACCTTGACCTCCTCCGTCATGGTCAAGGTAAAAAAAAGAAGAAGTTGACCATTATCTCGAAAACGGTTAGAGATAGAGCGATTTTGAACCTATTTTCGCCCCTTTGGACCTAAAAGACGTTATATAAGAGGTACCTGGGTGACCTTGACCTCCTCCGTCATGGTCAAGGTGAAAAACCGGAAGGTGTCCATTATCTCAAAAACGGTTAGGAAACTGAATTTGATTATTTGAGATAACATTATATTTACTCCGATGTCCTTGTTCATGATAATAATTCGGAAGCTGACAATTATGTGGAAAGACTGAAAAATGTGTCTTTGACCATATAGATTGTACCATTGCAAGTGGGTATCATTTCGCTACGTGTAGCGAAATTCGGTCTAGTTTTAATCATAATCTGCTAAAACCAAATTTTAAAAAAGTAGGAAAGAAATTTTACTTGCATGATTTTTCCCTATTTGACTCAGACTTCCTACCTGACCCCATTAAATTATTACATGTGGGAATTTTTAATCCCCTAGTTTATTGAATTCATACGATTCGGTAAAGTGTTTTCTTTTAATTCTCTTTTTTCGCCATAACACTGTCATAGGAACTCTTCCGAAACGACTAGGGCTAGGACGACTAAATTTGGCAGAGACACAATGTGGCATGTCTAGGTGATCCACCTTATTTTTTTTTAGAATTTCAGTAACATTTTATGTGCAAAAATGGACATTGAAATTTTGCCACTGAAGCCCATTATAAGGCAGGCAAATTTATGATTATGCAGTTAAGTCACACAGTTAAGTCACATGGACCTTCAAGATCAAAGTCAAATTGAGGTCAAATTATTTTTTACGTCAGTGTTTTCCAGAAAACTCTTCCTTCAAGGTTTGAGGTAGGAAGACAACATTTGGCAAAAAGGGTAACGAGTGCTCGTGAAATTCGATTTTTTTACCTTGGCCTCCAAGTACGTTAAGGTCAAATTGAGGTCAAAATATTTCTTAAACCCTTGTTTAGCATGAAAATCGACTATAAATAGGACTCAAATCCTCGTTTAAACAGTTACAGAGTTCGGTACAGGGAAAACTCGTGATTTGACTCTCGGCATTCAGGGTCAAGGTTAATGCTAGAGTGACCTTTGTATATCGAAAAGCGTTAGAGATCGATTGACCACTATCTCGAAAACGGTTAGAAACCCTCTGGGTCGAAAAGACGTTATGTAAGAGGTACCTCGGTGACTTTGACCTGATCGGTTGTGGTCAAAATCAATAATCGGAAGTTTGACCATTATCTGGAAAACGGTTAGAGGTAGAGCGATTTTGAGATTATTTTCGACTCTTTACGCCTGTTAGATTATTTAGAGGTACCTCGATAAACTTAACCTCCCCGGTCATGCTCAGTTCTAAATTTTAAGTGTTCAGAATCGTATTTTTGTGACTCTCAAGTGTCATTTTCGCTACTCGGTAGCTACTTGGTAGCGAAAATGGTGTAGTTTCTGCTTTATCGTGTGGTGGCAGATCTTTTTGGTTTGTTTTCTTATGCTTTCCACGATTTCAATTTCATTGCTCATGATCAAATATTTGGTCGAGAGTTCCGTGAGTAAATCACAAATACTGAATGCGAGGAAATTATCCAGTTGATTTCTGGTTGAAAGTGTTAATTAAAACTGGAGAGGCACCCCAGTTTCCTGCGATCTTTCTATTCAGATAAATCTTTTCTGCACACAACCTGTTCTGATCCTAATCTCAGTTACAAGGATCGAGCCTCAATGAGAGCAGAAGTGCAAATCTCTGCACTTGGGAATCAAGAACTGTTTTATGTTCAACTCTTCGGTGCTGTCTTTACGCGACCGGCCCTCTTTGGAAGGTTAAAAAATGACATTGAGACTGGCAAAAATGGTGTCTATCATCCGATTTGTGAGGTTCCTTAACAACAGAAATGAATGGAAGAATTTCGGTTCTGGTGAACAATGGTCCGATTTCCGGGGTGGTCCGATTTCTTGGGTGGTTCGATTTCCGGGGTGGTCCGATTTACGGGGTGTTCTGATCCCGGGGTTCTGGCGTATTATTCTAGAAGCTCTATATATAGTCATGGCTTGCATGGTAAAATTAGACTATAGAATATGATAGAAATATTGAGTATTTGTCAGCAACAACCTCGCGATTGCCAACACGCCCTCCCCCAACTGCCCCGCCCCTTCATCTATTCATACTGGTCTTACGTCTGGGAAACCATGGTCGTCACCACGATTATTCCACGACATCCAGGCAATGTGGAACAAAACATCTTTTCGCTCTTTCGTTTTGTTTTGTTTGTTTTTGTTTTGTTTTTTTTTTTGTTTACGTTATGAATTTTTTTATTTGGAATTGGTAAATTTCGGTTATTAACACAAGTAGAAGACTTACAAAGAGTAAATTGAAGTTGTATAGGGCCGATGTTTCAGACCTTCTTTCCTCTTTAATAGTCCGCCATTTTGTCTTACTGATTCCTCTGATCACACTGGCCGTAGGACTCACAAATTTCGCACATACGTAATGCTTAGTATGAAGTTGTGAACCTCGTTTTTTGTGTTTGCCTTTGTTGTTATTTTCATGGTCAAAAGCGAAAAAAAACAGTGGATTGTTATCAAAAAATCCAACACGTTAGAGCTGCAGCAGCATTTGCACAAGCCTCGCGCGTCTAGCTGGCACACTGGACACTACATAATGGTGCGTGCTTTGTTTATTTTGCGACATATACGTCCAGCATTGTGAAATGCGTGTGTTGTTATTGTCCTTTTTTGTTTTGTTCTTTTTTTGTAAGAACGACGCGTGGATGCAAATTCTTACCTAGTCATTTTAAATACATTGACTGTTCACAATTATCAATATCAGTTCTTGGTGAGGGTCGGGGAAGGGTATACCGTTTAATGGAGTAAGTAGCAAAGCTTAGTCTTTTATTCTAGAACGGTTTCGAACTGGCAAAAATTTTCTTAGAAATGTTTTGGAAGCTGGAAAAAATATTGCCTTGTCTGTAAAGGAAAAGCAAACCAAATCAAGCTAAAAAGTTTTAAAATTCTACTCGAAAGAAGAAAAAGTGATTTAAAAAATATTACTTATTTATTTATTTGTTTATTTTGGGATTAGGGTGGGAATCGACACCTTCCCTCTCCGCTTTGTGTTCGCTGGTAGGATCTATTCACATTCTTTTTTATGCGGTTCATTCTGGTTTATTACCGGCTTTCCACTATTCTATAGTTAACATCGTTGAAATGATCGGTCGCTTTTGTTGAGTGCTTTATTAGCCGTCTGTTGTCCCACATAAAAGTAAATTATCGGCGAAATCATTGCTGATTTCAATGGTCTTTCATTGTTGTCTGGCCCACGCGAGTTAGTACTTATTGTCTGGGATTTTTTAAGACCAAATTGTAGGTTCGAGAACGCAGGGCCATTGAACTGCGACATGGATTAAAACAACGAAACCTCAGATATATCCGGGAATATTCTGTTATGTGTCATAATACAGAAATGAATGAAGCATTGCAGGAAATGGCCACTTTAGCTGGCGTTATTGACGTCGAGTTTTGTCTTAGGGGTGATATCTGTATTATTAACATCTGTCCGGTTGATCGAATAATCGACTGGGACTTCTTTATTAATCTGTGCTTCATGTTCAAGGTACGGCATCTATACGACCCTTCCACAGGCAACAAAAAAGTAAAGAAATAAAATGAACACAATGGAGGAACTTTTAAGGTTGGAAGAACTGACTGAATTTAATGGAATGTTATAAGGGTCCAGACTGGCCTTTTCAATGGTTTGCTAGGCAATGTCATCGGTCTTTTCACGCCTACTTGAGTTCTTTATAAAGAAAGTATATACCGGTTTTTAAATGTTGGGGCGATTTATCAAAGGAGTGGAAATTTCTGCATTTTAAAATTCAATCGGGAAATGAGTATATAAAAATAACCAGAATTGAGTGTCAAACATGAAACTCTACTTTCTAGACACTTAAATATACTTTACAAAATTTAAAACAGATTGAAAAATTGCCAGAAATACTATATTACTTTATGGCATTTTTCCAAATATGAATGAAGACAAAAGAAGCATGAAAATTATAACAAAAAATCAAACCTGAAATCTTGCCTTCCTGTTGATCTTGCGTTTGTTTCTTCTGCCTTGGTTTAGTGTCGTTTTTTTACCATAAAACATTCTCTTTTTTCCTAACTTTTAATTAACACACATCTGCGTTTAGCAGAATTTTTCCTTTTTAAAACTTTTTTTTCACTTTTTCATCTTTTTTTTTGGGGGGGGGGTAGAAAAAAAATTTACCCAAAAAGTCATCCGCCTCAACATTGCGCAAAGAAATTTCGAAATTCCAGGGAGGTGGGGGTGGGAGTGGGGGTGGGGGTGGCGAGGGCAATCCGTCCACAGCAATCAGTGTGAGCTATGGTTAAGAACTCAGAATCCCCCCCAACCCCCTTCACAGGTGATTATTATAATTACTATGTTTACCCCCACGTGACTTTGACAGCTGGGGTAAACACCATATTTTAGACAGTGAAGTCGAAAGATATTTTTACATTTTGTCTTTATAGTCGGAAAGAAAGAAAGAAATATAAAAAAGGACGTTTTAATCATTGTGTAAATCCTTTTTGTCTTCTTCAGAATTTTCAATTTTTCAATTTCGACTTTAAATATTAATCTAGAGAAGGAAATGAGAAAAATGAGAGAAATAATAGACCAGAATCGATCAAAAGAGCCAGCTGAAAAATGGAAAATAAGAAATACAAAAGCATAATAATAATTGATTTTAAAATAGCTTACTAGAGGGTTTAAATTGTAACAAAAATATGGAAGTTATGTGAAATTGAGGGATGATAAGAATGCTCTTCAGCGGGTTTTATAATTAGGTCTGTCATATTTTTAATGAAGCAGGTGGTATGTCACAATTGTGGATGGCGTGTTTTAAAAATAACGAAAAAGTTTAAGTAGAAAGTTTACTTCTGTCCAGTGTTCACTACTAGTGGCATAAAACTGAGAATGGGATAGCAGCATGGTCCATCGGTGTCACTGTAAATGGGCTAGATCAGCATGGTCCATTGGTGTCACTGTAAATGGGCTAGATCAGCATGGTACATCGGTGTCACTGTAAATGGGCTAGATCAGCACCGTCCATCGGTGTCACTGTAGATGGGCTAGATCAGCATGGTCCATCGGTGTCACTGTAAATGGGCTAGATCAGCATGGTTCATCGGTGTCACTGTAAATGGGCTAGATCAGCATGGTCCATCGGTGTCACTGTAAATGGGCTAGATCAGCATGGTCCATTGGTGTCACTGTAAATGGGCTAGATCAGCATGGTACATCGGTGTCACTGTAAATGGGCTAGATCAGCACCGTCCATCGGTGTCACTGTAGATGGGCTAGATCAGCATGGTCCATCGGTGTCACTGTAAATGGGCTAGATCAGCATGGTCAATCGGTGTCACTGTAAATGGGCTAGATCAGCTTGGTACATCGGTGTCACTGTAAATGGCAAAGAGACTTCCCATTCCTGGCATATTTTCAACGAAAATGTGCAATCAGTCGGCCTTTTGAACAAGCATTTTTTTTGCTGCTCCGAGTCGGGTTGTGCCATATGGTGCACAAGCAGTCTTCTTTCGTTTGCCTTGATTGTGGTATTGCTTCGGGCCCATAGTTTGCATTCTTTGCTGTTTAATGACCTGTGTTTCAACCACCACGAGCATTATTTACCGTCAATTTGCAGCATCTCGCTCACGCTTTTTCACTTGGTTTAGGCAATACCGTTTTACATTTATTCCCCAATGCCAGACATGAAAAATTAATTAATTAAGATATTTTCAAATAATTATTGATATGTAAAATTCGGCCAGAAACATGACAGCAGCATTTTATACCAGCTTGTCCATAAATTACTCCTGTGATATTTTAAAAATATTATGACACCCCATGTTACACACACAAATCCTCCCTCCCCTCCTCCCCTTCACTCCTACTGTCCTCCTCTTCAGTGAGTAAAATTTGTCCCAGTATTTAATTTCTTCAAGCATATAGTGGCGCTTATGAATACGTTTCTGCTCCAAATATTCACTGTTTCTATTTCATAGAAATATCTTGTTATGGAAACACGTGACCCTGGTTTTTAAACAGATGACAAAATATCGGATACAGCCGTGGAACTTCCCTTTTTTTACAAAAAGGAAGACTTACACGACTGCTTTAAGCATTTCACCGGTTCTCAGGAAACATGCCATCACCGACGCATCTCAGCCCGAACCGCTGCCAAGCGCAAACAAAAGGACGACGTATCAATACGGTGTAGTCGTTGCCTTATCGATGGTGCGAACCAAGTCATGACCATTTTGATTTTTTGCATTTTGTACAAATGTTGTACAGTTTAAGTAAAGGCATTGTCACAGAGTATGTGTTGTGTAAAAAAAGTGCGTAATTCCCTTACGTCTGTTTTGTGAAAGTGGTGGACGCTGACGTAAACACCGATCGGAAAGCTGAAGTTACGCCTCAGGGATAACGTTTGTCTGACGTTGGTGCAAGGTCCGTTATTTTAGCGTCTATAACAACGCTGCCTTCACATGTCTTTTTAACGTGAGCGATAGTAATCGTATTAACTTTGGCATCAAGACTTTTTTCCCTGTGAGGCAGGCACTTACTATCTGATGTGTTATTATGCGTGTCCACAAGAAAAACTTCGAGACCAAAAGCGGTCGGCGCGGAGAGCCAGTTTTGTGTAAAGGGTGGGGGGGAGCAATTTTCATTCAGTAGTGTGCGCTTCTCAAAAAAAAGGGGCAATTTTCATTCAGTAGCCCGCGCTTCCCATAAAAGGGGGGCAATTTCCATTCAGTAGTCCGCGCTTCTCATAAAAAGGGGCAATTTCCATTCAGTAGTCCGCGCTTCCCATAAAAGGGGGGCAATTTCCATTCAGTAGTCCGCGCTTCTCATAAAAAGGGGCAATTTCCATTCAGTAGTCCACGCTTCTCATAAAAAGGGGCAATTTCCATTCAGTAGTCCGCGCTTCCCATAAAAGGGGGGCAATTTCCATTCAGTAGTCCGCGCTTCCCATAAAAAGGGGCAATTTCCATTCAGTAGTCCGCGCTTCCTATAAAAGGGGGGGCAATTTCCATTCAGTAGTCCGCGCTTCTCATAAAAAGGGGCAATTTCCATTCAGTAGTCCGCGCTTCCTATAAAAGGGGGGGCAATTTCCATTCAGTAGTCCGCGCTTCTCATGAAAAGGGGGGCAATTTCCATTCAGTAGTCCGCGCTTCTCATGAAAAGGGGCAATTTCCATTCAGTAGTCCGCGCTTCCCATAAAAAGGGGGTTCTTTCGCATATGGCACAAAAAGCAGGTTATTACTTCAAAATCAATACTCCGCGTTACAGGTTCTTTTTTAAAAGTTATGGTGTGGTAACCAGTTCGAACGGGAGCCCCCCCCCCCCCCCCCCCTCCTTGGGACTTTTTCGATGCCTATTCGACATCTTTGCTAGGAATAAGTCAACTAAGAAAGAAAAAAAAACAAATAACTTAATATCAGTGTCACAAAGATTGCAATCGATTTTTTATTATTATTTGTTTTTTGTTCATGGCGGCATTTTTGCCGGCAAACGTCGCATCCGTTGACGTGTAGTACTCCTTATATATGTCCTATCCATTACCATTAAACTCACTCCAATCGACTCGATTATCGATTTATGCCAATGTCGTCAATACACTGATGTCTTCAAAATGAGCTTAATAATCGACTGGTGTGTTTTTTAATTGATTATGTAATGATCATCAGGTGCTTTAATGGAATTGAAAGGTGAAGGAATTGATCGGGGAGAATTTCTGAGCTGTTCCTTCCCTTCCCTCTTGGTAAACACCGCTGCACATTTTACGTTTTGGCCTTTCGTGTGAAACTTGTCTTTATTATTATCTTTGCTTGGGTCTCTATGACTTTTTAAATGCTAAAGTGATAGTATGGCGGTGACGTCACGTATTAACTGTTGAGAGAATTTTAACCTTACAAGTTTCTAGAACACTGCAAGAGAACACCCTTGGCCTCCGTTTTACTACTAGGTCATGTACGGTGCTACAGGCGTTCTTCCTTGAATGACCCTCACCGTGCCTCTAAGTCTTTAAGCTGAAAAATCTCTTAGTTGATGTATGTCAAAAACAGACCAAGAAAAAAGAGAGAGAAATGACCTACTTACTCATAAAAGCTTTGATATATGGACTCAAATGCTTTACGGATCACAGAAAAGAGCCGAAAATGGGAACCAACTGGCTCAGTGGACTTCGCATACAGTAATTTTTCTATTTGAAACCCGGGAACCCTCACGCACCAACTGATTACCATGCGTGTCCATGATTCGGGGGGGAGGGGGCACTCACGTACCAAATGGTTACCATGTGTGTCCATGATTCGGGGGCGGGGGCACTCACGTACCAAATGGTTACCATGTGTGTCCATGATTCGGGGGCGGGGGCACTCACGTACCAACTGGTTGCCATGCGTGTCCATGATTCGGGGGAGGCAATCGCGTACCAACTGGTTGACATGCGTGTCCATGATTCAGGGGGGGCTCTCACGTACCAAGTGGTTTACATGTGTGTCCATGATTCGGGGGCGGGGGCACTCACGTACCAACTGGTTGCAATGCGTGTCCATGATTCGGGGGGGGGGGGGCACTCACGTACCAACTGGTTGCCATGCGTGTCCATGTTTAGGGGGGAGGGGGGCACTCACGTACCAACTGGTTACCATGCGTGTCCACGATTCGGGAGGGCACTCACGTACCAAGTGGTTGCCATGCGTGTCCATGATTCGGGAGGGCACTCACGTACCAACTGGTTACCATGCGTGTCCATGAGTCGGGAGGGCACTCACATACCAACTGGTTGCCATGCGTGTCCATGATTCGGGGGGGGGCACTCACGTACCAAGTGGTAACCATATGTATCCATGATTCGGGGGGGGCACTCACGTACCAAGTGGTTACCATGTGTGTCCATGATTTGTGGGGGGGGGGGAGACTCAGTACCAACTGATCACCATTCGTGTCCATGACTGTTTAAAACGATCCCAAAACGCGGAATAAATTTTGAAAAAAAGAAGAAAATACCCTCGTTTTAACCAAACGCGGGTTGCAGCTCTGAAAGAACCACCCACCCCCCCCCCCCCCTCTCTCTCTTTTGTGGGAAGCACGGATTACTGAATAAGACACGCGGACCACATTTGTCTTCAAAATTACCCTCTTTCTCCGCGCTTTTTTAGGCGATGCATAGCAGACCATATGATACCAAGTAGCACCCCCCCCCCCCCCAGAACATGAAATAATTTACAATCGAGACTTTGAAACTTGAAACGGTTAAGGCGGAAAACTGATAGGAAATGCGTAAGCTTTAGACCACAGATGGAATGAGAAGGGTAATTAAAATTATAATGAGAAAGGTAATTAATCTGTATTAAACATTAATTGCCATCCCGTCTTGATACAAACCACACTGCTAGTCCGCAAAAGAAATATTGTACTTTAAGACCCTGGAAACAGGGCAGCCAGATCTGAAGTGTACAAAGTGGGTTGATATCTTAGTCTGGCCCCGTTTCTCGGGTTACTTCATTTTGGACGATAACTAGAACTGGGCCAGTGGCAAAATGGTTCTATTCGCAAGGCAGTCTGTTTTTTTTGTTTTTTTTTTTTTTGTTTTTGTTTTTTTTTTTTTTGGTTTTTTTTTTGTCAAGGATGATGCTGTCCCAGGGCTGTGCTGTAAGTTTCATTTTCAAACGAAACCGCGTAGCTTGTGGAAGTCAAGTCAATTACACTAGAAACTCGGAAATACGAACACCTGTGGGCGGAGGTGGGGGGAGGGGGTGAAAAGTGGTCTAAATTCCGGAGTCCTTAATACCACAGGTGAATTAGAACGAGACTCAAGAAAAATGCTGTTATTTCCAATGTGTCCAAGGTCTTCTTATCCTGGAATTCCGGTGTAAAAGAAGGATAGATTTACTCTCATAATAAACCCAATAAACTTTCGGACGTCTATCCAACGCTTATTTGATTCTAGGTACAGTAGTTGGCGCAACCAAATCGCAAATTACAATCTGATTGCAATATGGTTGTGATTGGTCGCTCCAAAAACTCTTACGTTGATCGTTGTATGATAGTCACAGCAAAAAAGCAATTTTTCCGACGTCTAATCAACGTCTTAAGCAACGTTGAAAAGACATTGGATAAATAGTGTTGTTTCAACCATATTCCACTTTCTTCGACATCTAATCAACGTCGGAAAATCAACGTTGTACAGACATCGGGGGTCAAGACTAGACAATATCATGATATTGTTCACCAGAAATAGAAGCAGTGACCGGTCGCTCCCATAAAAATTAACAAAATATGAGAACAGCAGTTGATTTTCATTATTTTCACCACCTTGTTTTGAAAAAAAATTGACTATATGCATATTCTGCTTTACCGGACAACACCAGGTTTGCCTGAGGGATGACCATGACACTATCCAGAAGGTGATTCTGGATCACTTTTTAGACGTATGTACAACGATGTGGGATAGACGGTGTTTCGATTTTATATAATTAGTCCAAACTCTGCGTTGATCAGGTTTTTACGTGTGTGGAACGTCGCAATGGTCGGACTTCGGTTCTTGGCCTTGTCTCTTGGTGTCTTTCTGATTTCACATTAAACTGTAGCTGTATTGTCAGGGAAAAATCGCTTCCGTTTCTTTCCACTTGCTCATCTCAGCACACCCTATAAATGAAAACGTGGAGTTTTTGAGCAAGGCATCTCGCAGTTAGGAACCATCCATGACGTACGCAAGAAATCTGTACTTTGTTATCCCGCTTCCTGTACGTAAAATCTGTTACGCCACCCCCTGGACGCACAGTCTCAGAAACCTCCCACACCCCACCAGTCCCTCCGTGCGCACACATGTACGGTCCCTCAGGCGAAGTGTGGAGTAACGGAGTCCACACTGTTTCGTTACCCAGATGCTGCTTCGTTTTCTGCGAGAGACTGTGATGAAAAAACTATGATCCTTTGTTCGTAAACAGGTGCAGGAAGTGGTGCACAAATGGTGCATTCGATTGTCCCTAACACTGCCAGCCGCAGTGCAGCAGGAATGAAAAAAAGACTGCGCTGCGGCCAATGTTTGCTTGCTGATGTCTCAACTTTGTGACATCCAATTCGCCGCGCTAAATTGCCGCGTATAAACTGTCAGCTTAAGGGTCAAGCCATTTGATAGCCCGGGGCGGGGGTCCATAGTTCTCAGATTCTATTGATATTTATCGGTCGTTCACTAAAATATCTAGATTCTAATCAAAGAGCAATTACATTTTTTGACCAGGGTGACAACCATTAATTATGTATTCGTGTATATGGTTAAAAACTGGCGTCACAAATCATCCAAGTGGTCTGCTCCTAAGGCAACAAAGCTTCATTCGAATCACGTTTCGGTGACAGGAGACCATTAGATTCTCCAGCAGCAGCATCTATATGCTCGTAAGGGGTAATTCAGTCTCGTTTTACGGCGATAAAAGGCTTGCTCAAGCTGCGGCATTTTGTTCATATCAGATTGCCAGTTCTTTCTTATTTTCCACCTACATGTGAGGTGGTGGCGGGGGGGGGGGGGGAGGGGGAGGAGGCAGGGTATATAAGCGCTCCTTTTCTGTCCTGTAATTTGCTCCTTCTTGCTCCTTCTTCTTCTTCTTCTTCTTCTTCTTCTTTTTCTTCTTCTTTTTCTTCTTCTTCTTCTTCTTCTTCTTCTTTTTCTTTTTCTTCTTCTTCTTCTTCTTCTTCTTCTTCTTTTTCTTCTTCTTCTTCCTTTTCTTCTTCTTCTTCTTCTTCTTCTTCTTTTTATTATTATTATCATCATCATCATCATCATCATCATCATCATCATCATTATCATTATTATTATCATTATTATTTATATTATTATTTTTATTGTCATTATTATTATAATTGCAGACGAGCTCTGACTCGATTGTGGTGCAGATGACCCCGTCGGTGACTCACCAGTGCAAGGCCATGCTCAGTTTGCTCAGGGTAAATAGCCGTCATTTTGTTGTGAATTTGGCTTTTATTGTAATTTAGCCCAGTGGATGGATATTGGGTCTGGAGAACGAGAGGGTCGATGTGAGTAGTTTTTAAGATTGGAACGATCACCTTTGGCTAGAGCGGAGTGTAGGGCTTGAGATGGGGGGGAGGGGCAGGGTAGGCGGTGGGAGCTTGGGGACGGGGTGGGTAGTGGAAACTTGGGGGGATGGAGTGGGTGGTGGGGACTTGGGGGACTGGGTGGGTGATGGGAGCTTGGGGGACGGGGTGGGTAGTAAGAGCTTGGGGGATGTGGTGGGTGGTGAGAGCTTGAGGAACGGGGTGGGTGGTGGGACCTTGGGGGACGGGGCGGGTGGTGGGAGCTTGGGGCGAGGTGGGTGGTGAGAGCTTCGGGGACGGGGTGGGTAGTGGGAATTTGGAGGATGGGGAGGGTGGTGGGAGCTTGGGTTCTTGAGTGTTCCCGCTTTTATTTATTTCTTCGCGAGCAAGCTTTCAAAAATTCCAAGAAAACTGAAAAAAAAAACACCCAAACACTGGGTTGCTCTCAGCTGTCACACAATAAGCTCCTTAAACAACCATGGATCTCCCAGTACTTTCTGTACTGCCCTGATCCACTTCCCTAGTCCAGATTAGGGAATGGTTTTGGTTTTCACTTCACAGAAAAACAATGTTTAAGCTCATCTTTTAAATGGCTGAAGATATTTGTTTTCATGATTGTTTATGTTGTTTGTTGTTGTATTTGTTTGTTTGTTTTTTTTTTCAGCACTACAACTGGAGCTCGTTCAGTATAGTGACTAGCAAGTTAGCAGGTCACGAGTACTTTATCAACAACTTGAGAAAAATGGTCGACAGCTCAAACGCCGATAAGTAAGTCTTTAAAAAATATTTAAAAACACACACACACACGCACACACACATACACACACACACACACACACACACACACACACACACACACACACACACAAAACAGGCAAACAGTACAGGTGGGATGACGGAAACCAAGGGTGCCCACAAGCAGCGCTTTGGATGCAAAATTTGAAAGCAGACTTAATTTTTATACCGTGCACAGTGAGGATATAATCTCGGTAAGATGGGGGTGGGGGAGGGGGGCACTTATACCTACAAACTGGTTACCATGCTTGGCACGACTCTTTTAAACTACCCCTAAACGCTGAGTGTCGAGCTTGAAAAACTCCCCCTTCTTAACTTAACACAGACACACTTGTCAATTTCATCACATAAACGCGTCAAATTTAATGTTGGAAAACACAACTTTACCAGACATATAAATTTTTGAGTACAGTATTGCGATCATCAGATGAAAACTTACATTGAGAAGTGTGCGCGCGCAATTTTAGTCCCCCCCCCCCCCCCTTTGTTGGATGTGGAGTGCAGTTCCAGCCCCCCATCCCACCCCACCCCTCGTTTGGGAGAAAACTAGGAGTACTGGAAGAAACTAGCCCCCCTTTTTAGCGTGGTACCCTTCGCAGACGCTTTTTTTCACGCATGGCAACACATAAGCTACCATTTTCCAATTGCCTCACCCCAACCTCCCCCAACCCCACCCACTCCCGATTTTTTATTTATTTACTCTATGTCTCGTTCCGATCCTGATAGCTTGACATCTTACCCTTTGGTTTCGCTCTATTGTCCTTTTTTTTTAACTATTTGTTTTTTACGTAATTATAACATGTCCTCATAAAAAAGTAACAAATTTGGAGGGTCCAATTTATGGAAGTAACATTTGAAAACGAAAAAGGCATTGTATCTGGGTGACAAAAAGAATACAATGCCGAATGAAACGATATTGCACACGATTATCGTTTTAAAATATAGATTTTGAACTTCACAGTCCAGTCTCTATTTGTGGCCGTTTTGACTTCGTCTTTTATCACTTCGACGTTTTTCTTTGTTTAGTTTCAGAATAATTGATGTGATCAAATTAGTGTCTTTCGAAGATCCTGTGATAGCGAAAAATTTGCAGACAATCAACGACGGGGAATCCAGAGTCATCCTCTTTTATGGATCCAAGTATGAGTTACTTATAAATCACGTATAATTTTTTTTTTGGAGCATCGACTATGTACGGTGTACGATGTTTCTATGTACGGTGTACGGTGTTTCTATGTACGGTGTACGGTGTTTCTATGTACGATGTACGTGAAACTGCACCCTTTTGGCGTGTCCATATTTAGTGGTGATGTTACAAGGGCAGAATCCCTGATTCTTAATTTTGGAACACGAACAAAATTAATTGCCGAGCGCGTAAGATTAATGCATGTCAATGCAAATTCTGTAATTTATTTTTAGAATCATAAAAACCACGTGCAGAAAAATAGTATTGACTTGGATGACACAAAAAAATCCTCGCGAAAGAATTAAATATTTCCCACGTTATTGATTGTACATAAATACCAAAGCGATACAAAATTATGGCGATATAATTGTACAAAAATGTCACGGCGTTCGCGCTCCAATTATAGCTATTTTTTATCGCTGTGGTATTAATGTACATTAAAAAGCGAGAAAATATTTAATTCTTTCTCGAACCACTGTTTATATTTTCCAGATCACAACTATTTTCTGCACGTGGTTCTTACTATTCTGAAATAAAGAATATGCATTAACATGCATTATTTTACTCGCCCCACATTTGATTGATTAGCGTTCCAAAATTAAAAAATCTTTTTGAAAAGATGCGATATCCAACAATCGTGATAAAGCGCATGTTCACAGACTTTCTTAAAAGACAGAGTTTAGGTTTAATTATATTCCGCGAAAAAAATTATGTCGAAGTAAAAGAGCGCGAATAAATAGTAACTAAAATATGTAAAATGTATATGTCCCACGACAACAGAAACTGTCGCGAGGCCATTTTAATGGTCGCGAAAAAAATAAAAAAATTACAGCATGGAGGTTTTGAGTTTTTGGACGAATATACCACCATAGAAAATATCTGTTGGAGAGTGAACACTGTGATTTTTTTTTACACAATTATACCGCCATAATAAAGTGTTCAGGCATTACTGCGATAAAATTGCGGCAGTTTGTTATTTTCTGGCGCGGCGTCAAAAAAACTGGCAGTTCCGTGGAATTGTAACAATTTAAGGCGGACTTCTGTGTAAGTACTAAAAGGTTGAATCGCATTTCAATTTTGACCCAGTCCTACCCAGGAAGTTCCTCTCTCAATCTGTTAACTTTGAGTCTTTCACGGCTGGTTTTATTCCATCAATATTTTCCAGCTGCTTTTTTTTACTGGGTTAATATTCATTCTGACGATGTTGTGCATTAATTTCTTTCGTGAGTATTTCCTGAGTGCATGCAAAACAAAGCTCAGTGAATTCGGTGAATTTATTGGCATTAATTGACATGATGCTACATTCTTTGTAATCTACATACCGTTGATAAAAACGATTACAGTTTTTTTTTGTTTCAATTAAAAAAAAGATGTCTGCTATGGAGGCGCAAAAATCTTTGCACTTGGAATACACATATTTTCGAAGATTGCACTCTCAATTCGGTTTATCAATAACGTGCCCATATATGGTCAACTAAGCCGGACCCAAAGTCAAAGATTCAGCTCGTTTCAAAGACCACTTAGCATCAGAAAAACAGCCGCCCCTCCCCCCTTCCCCCTCCCACCCCCCTCTCACCCCCTCTCCCTCCCTCCCCTCCTCCTCCCAAAAGCTAGTTGCATAGTTAGCTGCATATAGAGGGCCCTCATTTTCCATACTTTAACGCATCATAAGTACAGTAAAACCTGCCTACACCGGACAACGGCGGGACTGGCGAATTTTGTCCGTCACAAATCAGCCCAGTCTCGTGGGTGTCCTGTTTATTGAAGTTTGACTGTAACTTAATAAACCTTCCGTTAAACAAAACAAGCCCTTCTAAAACATTTGTGTAAATGGAGTTAGATGAGCTTGTTTCAGCTGCTGAATACAGATAAGCACACAGCTAATTTCCGTGAATATGGCGGCAGGCGACCTTATTTTCGGAGCAGTGGTGTACATGTTTGAATTATATTATTTTATTTAGGAAAGAAGCAGAGACTATTTTTCGAATTGCACGTGAGAGAAAACTCAAGATTCTAGGGAAGGAATTCGTGTGGATCGTTTCCAAGTCGGTGGTTGGCGAAGGGTCTGGCTATTTCAGAAAATTGTCTCCCGGATTGTTAGGTAAATTATTTTGACGAGTATTTTCTAATGAGAATAGAATCAATGCATTTCAGTAGCATTTTAGAGCTCTTTAGTGGTCCGGTAACTGCTGCAGCCCCGTTCTCCATCCGTGACATTCATGGCCCATGGTCGTAATGTGAGCCATTGAACGGAGCAACATTTTCACCAATAGTAGTCCCTGAAATGTCTCTACATTTTTTTATTAAATATTGAACTGCTGAGGTAAACCTAGGATTTTCCAGGGGGGATGTAAGATGGGTGCACACTGGAGAAAAAGGTTTGCAGACGCCTTCGACACTGCGTTTTTAATAATTATAACGCAAAGAAAGGGTTTATGTGCACGCCCAACTCACCGGACCCACCACAGAAAAGACTTAGTTACCCAGTGAACATTGGGACGTTGAATTAAGGTTGGATAGACATCCTCCCCAACGCCGGATCAACGTCGGAGTTTGGTTGTTTATGGAAGTCGAAACATATCTACCTTTCGACTTTGGATAGACGTCGACTATACGGCGTGTAATCAACGTTGCATAAAGGTGGCAAGGCGAGAGTCAAACAACGTCTGTCTTCCGACGTCATAGTGTGATCACCCTCCGTCACAGTACCTCCACCCTCAGGTCATCCGGAAACAAAGGATACGTGTGAAGTCTATTTCCATGAATATTGTTTTCAAAAGTAGATGGAAAAAAAATGTGCACTCTTGAAAATCTCATATTTTACGTCCTCATTTCGGTCTACTTTCAAAGCGACGTGTCATTGCGACCTTTTTCGGTGAGCGATAACACAAGAAGGTTGTTGTATGGATGTGAGTCTGGCGTTTACAACCTCAAATCGACATTGGATTGACCTTCGACTGTTTAGTGGGTAAAAGTATGCAGCATCTCTGCCTGCTTTAGAATTTTCTAATCTGCGGGGATACGACACAATCGTCAACGACTCCCCCCCCCCCTCCCACCCCAACCTATGATCTCAGCGCGTTGCTTAATCGCTCCATTGTTAACTGAAGTTTAAAAAACACTATTCTCTTGACAGGGTTGAAGTTCAAGGTCGCCCCAGCAAGAACGGATCAAAAAAATGTAATACAACATGCTGTGGAGCTTTGGGCAATGGGTATGCAGGATATGCTCAAAAGCGTCACCGATGACAGCTTGCGAAAAAATATATTATCCATGAATAAGAGCTGTGACTCGATCACGCCGTCCGATGTCAAGTGGAAAGGAGGCGAACAACTCTACCAGTATGTCTGTTTTATTTTATTGACACGAGCGTACATTTTGAATTATTCCAATTACATCTGTATGTGTGGTTAACTTATTCCTTTCACCTCGCAAAGGCTAACTTTCGCTTATCTCCACATTTAGATGTTTGCGCCAAAAAAACAGATGGAAAACTTCTCCTTTCAAGAAAGCGGCTGATCAAAAGAATATTTTGATTCAGCGTTAGCCGGCATGAGAACAATCCAACACCTCCACCCCCACCCCTTCTTAGGTTCACCCCACCAGAATGTGACCCCATTCCCTCGGCGGCAGAATCCGCCTCAGTAGTGCCAGACATCCCTCCCATGATATCGTAAAAAAAATATCTACGTTCTCCAACACGGATCAAGAAACCTCCCACACGGATGACATCACAGGGCGTCTGGGAAAAAAGTCCGTCCTCGCACCCGTGACTAGCTGTGGTGTAGCGGCCGAAATCGCCGCACGGCAGCGCAGCTTTCGCAGAATGAACTAGGGAAAGGACTGTGACGCATGCTGTACCCCCTCCCGCCCCCTTCCCCCCTCGTAACTTTTGTAGATGTTGGGAAAATATTAATTTAGATTCGCCGTCAAGACAGCGACAATCATACTGTGGCCACCCTCCGTCATAGTACCTTCTTGGGTCATCCGATCACAACAAAATACGCATGAAGTCTATTTTCACGGATATTTTTCAAAAGTAGGTGGGAATGAATTTTCACTCTCTAGCAATTTTCAAATTCACGTCCTCAATTCGGTTCCGGCCGTTCCATTCGGTTCTCGTTTTACTACAGTCCGGGTCATTTTGGACCGGGGATAAGAAACAAGTTTATATCTTTTCTTCGCCTTACACTGGAATGGTCGTTTGAGACAATGTTTGACTACATTATGATAGGCGCAAAACAGATCAAATGTATCAAGTAATTCTGTTCCTAAATTTTAACACTGCCTCATTCCGAATATTTAGAAAGAACGCATCTAAAGGTGGAGAAAACGAACTGCTCGTAAAAATCTTTGAAAACTAAAGCGCCATTTACGCCTAGTTTCTCTCATGATAATAAAGTACTTTTGCACGTTCGAGATATTATAATTAAGATTGTTTGAGACGATGTGGAGGTGTGTTTAAGGTGTGAAGACTGATATTGCGCATATCACTGTACCACCAATCGGTGTACTAACTCGACTCAAAACTGCTCAACTTCATTGTTGAGACAAACGTTCAAAACCACAGTAAATCTGGCAAATGATGACCATCTAGAGCATTCTCGTTTTACTTCACAAAAGCTTTAAATTTGCTTATCTCCACTTTAAGATGGGCTTCCCTTTCGTTACGCATTACCACGCAATAGAAATGAAACTTTTTCTTGCAGTTAGAATGGGCCTATTCCACTCTCCATCCATCGACCAATGAGAAAGAGGGAATCCTCTGATACTACGTCATTGGAAATATAGGTCATTCCCTTTAAGAGTGGTGTTACCGCAAATTTTAGGGAAAAGGGAACTAGTCCAAGGTGCGAATCTGGTCTAAAATAGTTTATCTTACTACTAGAGGACGATTTCTCTCTACGTGAAATTTGGATAAAATTAAGTCACGATAAACATTAGTTTCAGCTCTTGTAACTTCGGTCCGGTAAATGGTGAGTTTACACGTTGCGGTGGTACCTTTACTTAGTTCCGAAAGTGTGCGTCTCTTCTCCACCAGAAGCTATAACATCGCGATTTATGTACTGGTTCCAGCACACATCGCCACGGAGTTATTTCGAGTCTTCACAGTACGCGTTGCCTGCAAAGACTCCAAGCTTTATCCAGCTGACTGTTCAATGGCTGAAATGGCCAGTCTTTGCTTGAACTGTCACTCCATGGGACCAGTCGTATCCGGGCAGCATTTCTACCTCGAATCTCTGTCCAAGCGAAAAGAAATACTTTTGAGGTGTTTCGGGCAGTTTTTCTGGCATTTGACGCTAATTATCTATTATAGGACAGTCTGGGCACCTCGCTGTATCATGCGTGTGTGAAGGATCAGCATTTATCGTTAAACTCTAACCTGCTGCTGTGTTGGTGTTGCGCCGGATGTGTTGTTGTTTACGTACAGCAGCGCCCCGGCGCGGCCGTTTGCTGGTAAGTTTCGTTACGTACGTGTGTGCGTTACGATCGTCGTTACGATCGAGATTCGAAAATAAAAGAAAGATAGTTTGGCCTTGGATCCTGAAGTGTTTAGACGTGTTTTTGAACTTAAGTTTATAACTTAGGTTTGTCCGTCTGAGCCGGGGGTCCCGCTAAACTCAGCCCTTACACCAATATTTCACATTGGTGGCAGCGGCTACTATTTGCTTTCTGAGCAAATATTTGTGCATTTTAGCTGATTTTAAGTCTTTAAAAAAAAAAAAAAAAAAAAAAAAGTGAGAAATAGTTCATGGAGCTCCGTAGTGGTACGAAGCTTCCGCCTCGATCTAGAGCTCGCTCTCTAGATAATTTACAATGTTTTGACAGATGTCAAAACAATACGAATAATGCCGGTGATTTTTCACCCAAATTACCTGATTTTGGTACACCCTTGGTGAACGGTCACCAAGATATACGTCCTAAGGATCCAACAAGACTCTTAGGGGCAGTTGGGGGTATATCCTTACCTTCTAATACGGAAGATTTAAATCAAAATAAAACTTTTGATTTACCTCAATCTTTCATGTATTCTCGTTTAGAGAATACAAGGCGAAATCCTCTTGCGGAGCGGATGCCTTACCCTCCGAATTTGGACAGGCGTCAGCCTAACCATAATCGGGGTAATAATATCTCCGATAATGTTGTTGTTTTTACTGCTGCTAACGATTTTGTCACAGATCTTTCTGATCAAAATCAAGTTGTCAATTCGAATGTTGACAATCGTTCTTTCTGGTCACATGACTCAGGTCATGACCTTAGACAACTAGCGGCACCACCGCGGTATGCATTATTTTCTAATACAGAAAGTTACGCAAATTCTCATTTTCCAGATGATAATTTCGTAGACAATAGGGAAGAAAGTATATATGATCTTTCCAAATCTAGAAAGGAGTTTTCTAGAGTTGTCAACAGGGTTGATAACCCCTATAGAAATACTATGGGGACTGGTACGCCGATGATCTCAGGTGTACAAGCTAAGTTGTCAAAACCGTGGCACAGCACTGGAACCGCCCAGAATACCCGTAATTCATCTGAATTACATAATGTTGGGAACACAAACAGCATCCCAGTTATATCTGGAAATCGTTTTCCTCAACCTGGTGGGTTCAACAGAACTTATCATCTGTATCCTCAACAATCCAAAACTGTTAAAAATCATGACACCTTTCAGTGTTATAATACCCCTAGGATATGTTCTGTTTCTGAACAATCTAGATATGATTGCAATAATTACAATCATAATGTTTTCGGTAACATCCCTCCATCAAGAGGTGTACCGATGACATCAGTCGTACCACCAATTTACGGTGATCAGAATATTTGTCATTCTGACAATCAATCGATGGGTTTTAATCCTAGTATAAGGGTAAATCCATCGATTTGGCAAAGCGAAACTCCAAGCTTTGCTAAATATCTGAACTATCAGGGATATGAAAATCAGACTAGATCCGATTTTCATGATTTGCCTGTTAACCTAAACAGTCAAAATTCTGGGAATAACCCTAGAAATGTTCTCTACGAACCTCAGCCGATTGACTTGACTACGAGTAGAGCTCATACCCCGCGAGCTCAACAATATGTTCGTAACAACGATCATAGAATGAGGATTAAAGCTCCTTCATTCAATGGCCAATATAGTGAATGGCCCTATTTTAAGCGTCTTTTCGAAGAAGCCGCTCTTCTAAACAATTGGAACGAGCAGAAAGAAAGTACCACTTGCTTTCAAATTTGCATGATGAGGCTAAAACCTTCATCATATCTTTAGAGCGTCAGCTCAATATTATGACTTTTGGTCAATTGTTCAATAGTATGGAACAAAGGTTCAGCACAGCTGATAACAGTCACCATTTTCAGTCTTTGTTAGAAGGAAAAACATGGAAATTCGGTGACAATTTGCGTACTTATCTGGATGAGGTGCGCAGATTGGTCTCTCTAGCCTACCCAGAGGTGCCCAACCAGGACCAACAACAAACGTTGGTTAGGAGACATTTCATAAATGGTCTCCAAGACTATCAGTTAAAACAATATCTGATGGTCAATCCACCTGTAACTGTGGAAAACGCTATGCAATACGCAGAGCGATATGTGGCTGCAAAGACAGCATTGTCTAAGAATAGACCATTCTATTCGAAAGACAAAGTAAGAATGGTCCGCCCAGCTGAGGTTAATTCTGACGACGAGGAAGATGAAGAGTACTTCTTCGACGAAGACGAAATTAATTTCGCCAAGGGAAAGTATGTTCCCAAATCCAAAGATAAATCTAACTTTAAAAAGTTAGATCCTGGAACAGTTAAATGTTTTAACTGTGGAGGGATTGGTCATTTTAGGAGCAAATGTCCGAGTCCTCCTTTAAACTCGAACAAGTCTTCTTCGACAGGCACGAAGGAGGCGAAGGAAGAGAGAGGGGAAATAAAGACATAGCTCCTCCAGTGAAGCCTGAAATGGTTCTTGATAGTAAAGAACCACAGTCTGAGTTTAAAGCAGTAACAGCTTTGAATTTAGAAAATGATGGATCATGTCAAGTTTTTAAAATTGAAAATCCATTGTATTCTTCTGTATTTTCATTGAGTCAGAACGCTGATATTGTTTTTACCGACAGTGTTCTACATTTGATTGATTTTAAACAGGAGAATTTTGATAGTTTTTGCATTAGCAAAGATGATTCAATCCTGCAGTATTGCAAAATTGATCATACGGTTTTGAGCAAGACCGATAGAGGAATTTTTCTTGTCGGTAGTATAGGAAATTCTGTGGTTCCTATGTTGATGGATACTGGTGCAAGCTGTTGTGTTATGGCAAGGAGTATCTTCAACACCATTACAGAAGCACACAGACCGCTTCTAGAAAATCGTAACTGTGGAATAAGATCAGTATCTGGTGATCTTGTGCACTGCGATGGTGTAATAAAACACCAGGTGAAATTTGACGAGATATTATTATCTGTCGAATTTCATGTCGCCGATATTGGTGATAAAGTCATTCTTGGAATGTCGTTCTTATCGGAAAACGGAGCAACAATAGATACTAAGAATGGCAAAGTGACTGTTTCTAATCAGTCAATTCCATGCATTATCCTGGATGGAAAACCATCTCCTAGAAGAGTCTACTTAACAGGAGAATATATTGTTCCACCTGGGAGAGAAATGATTCTTCCAGGAAAGACAAAATTTAAGAGTGAAGAATTGGGTTCTAATACAACGATTCCAATGTTGTTTGAGCCCAAACCTTCCTTCTTAAGGGATCATGGTTTAATAGCATGTGCATCAACAACCATGAATCATAAGCGAATAGTTCCCATTCGCGTTTTTAATCCTACAGATGAAGCGATCACAATTAAATCGGGATCTGAAGGAATCCGCTGTGGTTATTTAACACCAACCACAGTAGAAAATGAAGTATTTACCCGTGCTGACTTGGTAGCACAAGTTGGAATAGATTTAGGTAACAATTATACGGGTACACTACCTTTTCATTTACAAGAACTTTTTCAAAGTTCTTGTGAAAATCTTTCATCTGAAGAAAAACGGAAGGTGAAAGAAATTCTGATAAAATATCAGGATATTTTCTCTAAAGGAGAAGATGACATGGGTCGCACAAATGTGGTAGAGCACAAAATTGTTACTAAAACAGAGGTGCCTATCAAACAGCGTCCCAGACCTCTTCCACCTAAGCAAAATGAAGAGGTTGAGAGGCAAATTCAGCTTCTCTTGAAGTCGGGAATGATTTCAATTTCGGACAGCGCTTGGTCTAGTCCCATAGTGTGTGTTCGAAAGAAAGACGGAAGTCTAAGGATGTGTTGTGATTATCGTAAGTTGAACGATATTACAGTCAAGGATGCACATCCTATTCCGCCGATTGATCAGTCAATCGACGCACTCTCGGGAGCAAAATTCTTCTGTTCTCTTGACTTGGTTTCGGGGTATTTCCAAGTTCCTATGGAAAACGAATCCAAGTTAAAGACGGCGTTTTGCACCCGTAGTGGTCTCTATCACTGGAATGTGATGAGTTTTGGGTTAACCAACGCTCCAGCCACATTTCAGAGGATGATGGAGAAAATTCTGCATGGTTTACACTGGCAGATTTGCATGGTATATCTTGACGATATCCTTATCTATGGTTCTACCGTACAAGAAGTCTTAAATAGACTGGAGTTAGTTTTTATACGGCTGAGAGCTGCGGGACTTAAACTCAAGCCTAAGAAGTGTCATCTGTTTAAAACAGAGATTCTTTATTTGGGCTACACCATTAGTAAATATGGTGTACATACGGATCCTACTAAGATTCAAGCGGTTAGGGATTTTCCTAAGCCAAATGATGTACAAGGCATCCGAAGGTTTTTGGGCTTAACCAATTACTATCGCAAGTTCATTAAGGACTACGCGAAAATTGCCTTTCCCTTGAACAGGCAATTAGACAAGAAAGGAAAGAAACCTGATTTCAACTGGACAGTAGAGTGTGATAAAGCATTCGAACTGTTAAAGGCAAAGTTGATTTCAGCTCCGATTTTGTCTTTGCCTAAAGCTGAAGGTGAATATGTTCTTGATACTGACAGCAGTGCTGAAGGCCTCGGAGGAGTACTTCAGCAGAAGCAAGATGGGCAATTAGCGGTTATTGCATACTCTTCAAAAGCGTTGAGCAAAGCTGAACGCAATTACTGTGTTAGCAGACAGGAGTTACTGTCTATTGTCTATCACATTTTGCATTGGCGATGCTATCTTTGGGGACAACAATTCACTGTGAGGACCGATCATGCATCCTTGCGGTATTTGTTGTCGTTTAAAGATCCTACTGGACAATTAGCTCGTTGGCTTGATGCTTTGTCAGAATATGATTTCGACATCCAAGCCCGGCCTGGCAGGAAAAACGGCAATGCCGATTCGTTGAGCAGGATTCCTTGTAGAGGCAAGCGCTGTCTATGTGGATACTCCTGTTCAGATCCAACTCTTGAAGAATTTCAGGAGAATCCTTGTCCTTTGAGAATGGCTCAGGATGAGGAATGCTCGGAGATGTCTTGCGATGATGTGTCTCCGAATGCTGTCTATGCCTGTGACGTAGGTGAGTCCGATGAAGAGGACAATACAGAGGAATCTGTTCAAGAAAGTGAAGATTTACCCTTTCCCTGGACAAAAGATTCCATGAAGAAGGCTCAAAGGTCTGACCCAGTGCTTTCTGAAGTACTTAACTGGCTAAATCAGGATAAAAAGCCTTCTTGGCAAAATATTTGCCATCTGGGAAAAGATGTAAAATCTTTTGTAGCTTCCTGGAATAGTTTGATGGTAAAAGATGGTCTTTTATTTCGAAGAAATATTGACCGTTTGAAGGGAGAATTTTACCAGCTTCTTATCCCCGAAATTTACCAGTCAAAACTACTGCGCCAGTACCATGATTCTATAACTGGTGGTCATCTTGGAATATACAAGACTTATGCAAAAATTCAGGCTAAATATTTTTGGCCTGGAATGCGTAAAGCAATTGAACTTTACGTAAAAACTTGTGTTTCCTGTCAGAGGAAGAAAAGTCCTCCCAAATCGTACTGCGCTCCGTTGCAAAGGTATGTAATGGGAGTACCATTTGAGCGAGTCTCACTGGATGTCATGGGACCTTTGCTAGAAACTAGCAGACATAACATTTATGTCTTGGTTGTCTCTGACATGTTTTCTAGGTGGGTTGAGGCGTATGCAATGCCTGACCAAACCACGGAAACAATAGCCAATGTTTTGGTGAAAGAGTGGATCTCAAGATTCGGTTGTCCTTCGGAATTGCATTCTGATCGCGAGACACAATTTGAATCAAAGATTTTTCGATCACTATGCAATTTGCTTGGTATTGAAAAATCATTCACAGTGGCCAGACATCCTGAAGCAAATGCTGTCACAGAGCGTTTTAATCACACTCTACAGCAAATGCTGGCTACAGCCATTGATGAGAATGTGTGGGAGTGGGATGAACTTCTTCCATTTCTCACGATGGCGTTTAGGAGTTGTAAAAACAGTTCAACTGGGTTTACACCAAACTTCAGCAGAAGCAAGATGGGCAATTAGCGGTTATTGCATACTCTTCAAAAGCGTTGAGCAAAGCTGAACGCAATTACTGTGTTAGCAGACCATTTCTCACGATGGCGTTTAGGAGTTGTAAAAACAGTTCAACTGGGTTTACACCAAACTTCCTTATATTTGGAAGGGAAGTTTCGTTACCGGTGGAGTCTTTCTCACCGGATACTCCTGACAAACAGGAATTTAACATACCCGAGTATGTTCAACATATTCGGATAATGTTAAAGAAGTCACATAGAGTAGCTATGGAACATCTACAGAAAGCTGTAGAGTACCAGGAAAGAAGTTACTTGAATAGGCTTCGACCGCACAGATATCAGTTAAAGGATGCTGTGTGGTATTGGCGACCTGTCATCAAGCGAGGACAGTGTCGAAAGCTTTTGAGTTTCTGGAAGGGTCCATATTTTATAGTAGAAATCCTTTCGGATGTGGTGTATCGTATTCAACAAAAAGCTAAATCAAGCTCTTTGGTGGTACACCATAATCATCTAAAGCCTTGCTATATGCGAGAGCCTTTAGATACTCATTGGCTAGACAATTGTATAGCCAAATTCTCCAAAAGAAGGAAGGAAAGTACACCAAATGTACAGGAATCTTTGGGGATTCCAAAAGAAACGACCCCTATTGAAAGGCCAAGGAGAACCAGAAAGTCTCCAGATTTCTATGGGGATCGAATTGCTGACCCTGAGTTAGCAACAACAGGGCCGAAATAGCTTATGATGCCCCTGTGGGCTGGGGAGAAGAATAAGTTCACTGCCGCGTCAGGCATGATCGTAAGAGGCGACTAAATGACGAATTCATCGAGAAATTTGGGCATCTTTGCTCAAATTTTCACGAGAAATGGGTGTATAAATCCAAGCTAAGCATCTATGTATATAATGTTTAGCTAATCTTGGATTTTTCAAGATAATGGAACTGAGAAATTAGATTTCTGGTTAAAGTAATTGCTGTTAATTTGATAAAATATCATCGAATAACACAATTATAGGCCTGAAAATAGAACAGGGCTCATTTTCAACAATTTTCTGACTGTTTCGACTGGATAGATGGTCTTGAACGACCAATATCTAGTGAAATGCGATGGAAGTATTGAAAATATAACACAAATTGGTATTTGTGTAGCGTTAAAAGTCAAGTTTACTTTAATGTTGCCATTATTTATGGAAGTAAATTGAAAATTTTAACGCAAAGACGGTTAAAATAAAACTGTCTATTCAATATGAGTAGTTTTTCATGTATTTTATGCATTCTGAATAAGTAGTAATAGCAAATCAAGTGACTACTTACCTTTTAAATTATTTGATCTGTTGACGTCGGACAGTAAATGTTCGAATTTCCGCAAGGTTTGCTTAATTCCAGCGATTCTATTTAAAATTTAGCCGTAAAATGAATTTTTCGGGATAGTTTTTGGTAATATGATTATTTTTCTTTATTAATTTATACAGAATTAAAGATAAAATGCTTTGAAAGTACTCAAGATAACCAACTTTCAGTGAAATTCATTGATGTTATGGGTTACCTCAGGGATCTGTTATAGGTTCAACCTCAGAAATTGATTTAATTAGTTTCTAATAGGCTAACATGTTTTTCTAGACTTAAAACTGCATTTCTAGAAATTGTTCATGCATAAACAATCATTATAAGACACTATACATTGATTTGGAATACATAACTTAATCTACGAGAAACTTTCGTTAAACTTTAATTCATATGTGCAAAGTCTTCAAAATTAGTCAAATTTATGATTTTTCATTATAATATAAATTTTTCTTTTCAATTCTATCAATTTTATGACGAAATAAAAATGTTTTAAATACATCCTAATTTATTTGGTTTTTACCTTGATCTTGATATTTCGTGCGCTTTTTGCTTATGGTTACAGCCATTATTCGCGTAGTTAACTCACTGTTTGTTTACATGTTGCGTATCAGTCTTATATCGCTACGAAACATTTTAAAAGTGTTAGTTACGCAAATTTAACGTTAAAATTGTATAAACAGATGGAAAAAATACGTTCTGTATAATAAAACTAAGCAGGATAAAAATTTAATAATTTACGAAATCAACGTAAATGAGATACTCGGTGGCAATTCTAGCGTCTTTGTTTCGGACCCTCCACGTAGTCGTTTTAAAACACCAATTACGTTCAAAGTAGCTTTTATTTACTGCTATTCCTTATTTGAAAATGTTTTAATATAATTTTTATAAATATAAAACAGTTTTCAACAAGATCTAAATCGTTACTTTGTGATAAACTACGAGGCTCTCTAGAAGTGAACAATTTTACGTAACAGCCAGGAGGCAAGGTGTTTCGGAAGGCATGTTCAACAACAAATATTTAGAAATGGATAAACTTTAGTAAATAAGAAGAAATATAGAAGTAAATTATAAATTTGAGTATGACAATGGATAGCTCTTGGGATAGGTATTGATTTACCAACCCCCTGGGCACTGTCATCACCTAATAAGTGTTTATATTGTAGAAGTTATGCGTTGAAATCTACAAAATGTTATAATGGATTATTATTTAAACTTCGATCCATCTAAATCAACAAAATTAGCAAGGAATCCAACAAAAGAAGTTAAATATATATGAATGAAGTGTTTTTGCATGAATTTACTCATTTATTGAGTAATGTCGAACTTGTGATTTGTCAGGGGCAGAGTTTGACGTGAGTATATTTGATTTTTATTCAATAAACCGTAAGTCCCGGATGTTGTGTATCTTATAACGTTCATGACGTTTGTGCGCACTCTCTACTGGTATATAAGTTCGCACAGTCCGGATGTTCGATAGTCGTCTGCTCTTAAGTGCCGACTCTACGAGTTTTTCTAGTAAACTCGTACATTCCGTAGTGTCTAAATGGCTTCAAACACAAGTCAAGATAGAAACATTGTGGAAAAAGCACCGAAGGGTCACATTTATGTGTATAAATGTGGCTTTTGCGGATTTACAAGGAGTAAATCCGCAGCTAGCCGAGTGACTGTCGAAATGCACATACAAGAAGTGCATTTCGAAGCAGCCATTAAACGGCGTAGATCTGGCAATAAGCCACTCTACAAACGCCAACTGTACGATGTTGGCAACCTTTCGTCACCGGTACAGAACGCCCTAGTCAAATATTTTTACTTTGCCGCTGTGGGTGACAATCAAGGTTGTTCTACAGCTGAGTGTGCACCTAAGCCAGTGACTTCTAGAGTCACAAAAGCAACAGCCGTTGCACCTGCGAAGACAAAGTCTTCGCAGCTGACAGGGCAGGTACCCCTGCAGCAATCCATTTGTCAGCAGGCCGCCTTACAGCCTGCACCTCAACCTTCCTTTCAGCAGGCCCCTCTACAGTCTGCACCTCTGCAGCTTGTGCCAGTGCAGGGACCGGGAGGACAGATTTTCTTCTCCCTTTCCACGGCGACTCCGTTTCAGCCATTGACAGCGCCAGTGCCGTCACGGTCGGAAACGCCGATGAGTTACAGCTCCGCTGTAGCCCATAGTCCGCCTGGGCTTGAATTGCCTAGGGAGCCAGGGGTTCATCCGTCGAGGACAATTGCATTGTCAATGAAGCCAGAGGTTCATCCGTCGAAGACAGTTGCTAATCCGCCAGGTTTTTCTAAACCTGGTCCGGTGACAAATTCTACAAGCAAAACTGTAGAAAAAGTATCTAATAAAATGGATACTAAACCTGCGACAGTTTCAGTAGGGACTGCCGCAAAACAGAAGCGACCTAATCCTTCTGCGGCTCCTTCTCCTAAAAAGGCGAAGAAGCCTGTTGCTTACCTGACATGTTTAACATGCCAGCGGCATTTTCCGAACACGTTGGATGGTAAACGTAGTTTGGAATGTCACAGATTTGAGGCACATGCTAAGAAGCATGTGGCTCTAATCTGTGAGGTGTGCAAATGCCATTTTGCCACACCAACTGCGTTTCAAACGCATGTCGCAAGGCGACACTTGGATGAGATTAAATCTCATCAAATGCCTGGCCCTGAAGAGGAGGTTTCTTCTTTGGTCCAGGCAAGGCTAGTTGGGTATACCCTTATACCCTTCTGCCGCAGGTGCAATTATGCACATTTTAACCTGTTCTCGGAGCGTTTGGGCTGCTGGTGTGCTAGTGGACGGCCTGTTCCAGGACGGCCGCAGGACTGCCTTAGTCCAAACATTTGGACACCGCCCAACGTGGGGAATATTGTCCTCTTTCCGAAAAGGACAATTCCCTCAGATTGGGAATTCCAGGGTGTAGGAGTGCCTTTCACTCCTATGCCATTTGCTGAAGATACAGCTCCAGCCGTGTCTACAGCAAAAGTTGTCTCTCCGGAGTCAACGAAAGTACTTAATTCCCTGCGGTCTGTCTCCTTGTCTTCTCCGGAAGATAAGAGGGAGATTGCACCTATGGAATTAGGTGCGGGGGATGCAGGCATCTCCGGTTCTCGAAGCGGGTCTGTTTCCGAGAGCACTGCTGCATGTGCAGCATCAGCGCCATGTAGTGACGCACCTGCATGCGATATTTTGAGGTATGCAAGCGTGGAGGACCCATTAGCCCTCAATGCAATTCCTCTCCATCCTGGTAAGTCCTGGGGCGACCAGGTTGAAGAGGAAGATGCAAGGAGCTCATCTTTGCAATCTTCTGCGTTGCAGAAATTGGAGGCTTTGTTAGAGTCTCCAAAGTCAAAGACTTCGGAGAGTTCTCCGAAATCTTGTGTCTCGGAGATTTCAACGAAATCTCCAGAGGCAAAAGCTAAAAAGAAAAGAAAAGAAAAGAAAAAAAATAAGGCCTAGTGAGTAATTGTACAGAACAGTTGCTCGAAATTTCGTTGAAAATTCAGATAAAGCCTATCAGACACGCTAGGAACTGGCAATTTTATTTTATTTATTTATTCCGCCAGTGTGTCAATTTTTAATTTATTTATTTATTTCATTTATAATACAGCATAAGTAGATGACTGGTAACTGAGTGGCAGTTAACTGGGGCGCCAGTTCGAGCCGTTATAGAAGATATTCCTATTCTGAAGATTCGTGCATCGTGGTACAGCTCATCGCGAAACCGGAACCTGACCATCTTTACCGGGGATTCGTTGCACAAAGTGACAATAGCCGGAACCTGTTAACATAGTAAAATCAAGTGTCGTACCTTGGATACCAGAGCAGAGCTGCGTACTGGCTGGAACCAGTGAATGCGGGGGGTAGAGATAGGACGCCCCCTCGTGCAGAAAATGGACGAGCACAGGAAGTTTTCGTTGATTTTACTTTAAGATGACCGTAGAACTGTAGTTGGTATAGTGGACTCCGGGGCTGGGATGTGTTCTCGCCGGAACCAGTGAATGCGGGGAGTAGGCCGTAGATAGTCGGAAGGCCCCCCAGTGTGAGGGTAAGGACCTCTCACACAGGACGTTATGTACAGTTCGGGGTTAATAGTTGTGTATTTTCAGCTGGCATTAACTGAACCGCGATTTTTACAACCCTATTTATCCACTGTGAAGAAGTGTTGACGTTTGGGAACGCTATTCGTGTAGTCTTGACGGTCTGGTCAACCGTGGTGATTGTCATCGAACAGTAGTGTGTGAGCGTTCGTTAGAGCTATTACAAACTGACCAATTGTAGCTAAAAGTTAAGCAGTGACCTATAAGTGACCTGAATTTGACCTCAGGCAAAGCATGTTACCTAGAAATTCGACATAGCGCGCAACGATTTCCCGGCGCCATTCAGAAAGTTATAGTACTGACTAACAGTTGACTAAAATTTGAGTAATACTAACCAGGATGGTTACTCGTAACAAATAGGACTGTTCATTTCAGGGTGAAAATGTGTCATTATCATTTTCTAGTATGTTCATTAGGTTTTCAGCATCATTCCGTTGAGTAACTGCGAGTAATTGGGCGAAAATAGGAAAATAAATACGGTTTAATCGAATATTTCCGCTAATTTGGGGGTGATTTTTCTCTATTTTTAAATTTAAAGTCATTGCTGGAACAGTATTTATAACTTTTGGGGCTTGAAAGCACGCTGTTTAGTGCAGGGGTTCATTTATTAGCTGTATATTCAGGGCTCGAAGTTTTGGTGAGTTTGGGATATTTGTCAGTGGGTTGTATTTTTCAGCAAAACTACCAAGATTTTCGCTATATTAGTGGAAATGTGGTACAAAATTCAGTAACTGTACCAGATCGTTCGTCACTTATCATCGTAGGTCACGGATGTGTGTATGATTCTTGAGTGAAAGTGTAGGACGAGGTCTGTTAGACGAGCAGGGTCTGGTAGAACTGGTGTAGTTTCATTCTAGATATTTATTTTCAATATTTTCGTTATTTTCAGTCATTTCGATATTACAAGTTCTTGTAGTCTCTTGCTCGAAATCAGAAAGAAAAAGGGTAGGGGATGAAGTAATGTTATTAAAGTGCTTTATTTGTGAGTCAAAATTGGTAAATTGGCCGTTATTTTGGGCGAAAAGAGGTCTAGCACAGTATTTTGTTTATTTGACGTCTTCGTTTCTACAGAAATAACCGAAATTTTCATTCGGAAACGTTCGGCAACTTTCGGGAATACTCGGACAAATAAGGGCCGTTCATCACTTTAAAAAAAAAAAGAGGGCGAATTGGTGGTGCTGAAGTAATGAAATTGCAGTGTAGCTTGAAAACAGCAGTACAACTACAGTAGTGAAAAGCAGTAGTGAGCAGTGCAACTGCAGTAGTAGAGGGTAGTTGTGTAGTTAAACTGTAGCAATGGAGCGCATCAGTGATGATTTAAAAGTACCATATAGTAACCCTCTGGAACTGCCCTAACGTTGTCATGGTAATCAACGTTGTCGTACCATCATACAAACGCGTGCTGTACCTCACAGGCTATGTATTTTACCGTGCAACAGTTTGTCCATTAGCTGTTTGTCCGGGATTGGCAGGGTAAATGTCCCAGGGGATGGGATCGTTGTTTTATAATGAAGCACTTTACAATTTTATTGACAATTTCTTTTAAGTTATAAGCTCAGGACAAAAACTGCAGGTGTTCATAAAGTGTTCATAATATGAACGCGGTGTTCATAAGTTGTGACTGACAATTTCTTTTAAATTACAAGCTCAGTGCAAAAACTGCAGGTGTTCATAAAGTGTTCATAATATGAACGCGGTGTTCATAAGCTGTAATTTGTAGTCTTTGCTGTGTTCATCGTGGTATTCCTGACGTGGTCTGTTGTCTCTGGGGAGTTCAGTAGTCGTCAGTGATTTTTCTGAAAATGAAGTAAGAAATTTTTAGTTAAATTTGCGAAAAATGCACAAAATTGGTAAGCTTTCGAAAAGACTGGTTTATTACATGTAATCAACGCTACCACTGTTCTAAAATCTGTGATGTTGTTAAATATTATTTAGATTTTTATAATTTGTGAAATTTTTGCAATTTTCTAATTTGTGAATGTTTTCTTACCCAGCAGCATAGTATTAGGTCTTTTGTTGTAATTTCTTTCTTCTATCATCCGTTTTTTCGGTATTTTCTGGTTCTTTACCCGCTACCCTAAAACTGAAATATTCAAAATTTGAGTCAAATTTTTGAGAAAGCAGAGGGTAATGTGAAGGATCAGCATTTATCGTTAAACTCTAACCTGCTGCTGTGTTGGTGTTGCGCCGGATGTGTTGTTGTTTACGTACAGCAGCGCCCCGGCGCGGCCGTTTGCTGGGTAAGCTGCGGCGATCGTCACGTACGTACGTCGTTTCGTTACGTACGTGTGTGCGTTACGATCGTCGTTACGATCGAGATTCGAAAATAAAAGAAAGATAGTTTTGCCTTGGATCCTGAAGTGTTTAGACGTGTTTTTGAACTTAAGTTTATAACTTAGGTTTGTCCGTCTGAGCCGGGGGTTCCGCTAAACTCAGCCCTTACACCAATATTTCACACGTGACACCTCTATCCCATTACCGTCCTTGGGGAATGCGAATAGGGTACCATGATGGCTTCTTCTCTGCTTGTTTTTCAGATATGACAGAGGCCAGTCTGCGTTCACCATTCGAGCTCTTACAGAATGCACAACCTCCTTCTCGGCACGTAATCTCCGCGCCATTTGCGACCGTTGTCGGTATAACAGTGGCTTATCGCTCTGTGACGAGTGTTTAGCACTTGCCCAGAGTGCCAGGACCTCACACACTTTTGAGGTGACACACAAGAATAGAACGAGAAATGACGGTAGACGGGATCGGCACCGAGTTCTTCCCTCAGCCCCCTTCATCACAACGGAGTTCGTAGAAGAGACGGTGAGGAAAGCTAGTCAGTTATTCTGGACCAAGTCTCCACACCGATTAGTATAGATACTGGTTCAGAATATCATGCGGCCGTACCAGGCAAGAAATCCAAAAAGCCCACGACCAAAGCCTTCTCGCAGGCAATAGCCGAACTGGATATCCCCGATTTGAAACTACGGTTTCGGAGACAGGAATCTATCCCGCTACTGAGAAAAAGCCACAAACCGTCGGCCACTATTTCTCGCCAATCTCCAGAGATCCGTCCTCACACCCCTCAACCACCCCATCTCCCCTCTGCTGGTACCGAAGGACCTCAGGCAGAGAGGGGATCAGCTAGGGAAGAAGAATCCTCGGATATTCCACTTTCGGCGCACGTGTCGAGATTACTAATCGAGGATGATAACGCCTTACTACAGATCGTCGTATCCCGTCTCTCGACAGTCCCCCTCAACAAGAATCGGGATATACCTCGACAGTACCTCTCAAAAAAGATCGAGATATACAACAAATCAGGGGAAGTGACCGCACGCCGAGGCACAGAACAACCGAGGATCTCGACTTAGAATCGGAGGAGCAGGAGGAGGAGGATGGGGAGTGCGATGAGGAAGTAGACGATACTCTACCCTTCTCCCAGTTCCATCAGATCACTGGGGAGTGGTCATAGGCTCTGAAGAGACCAAGCAGCATCGGGGAGATGTCTCATCAGAACCACCTCTTCCATTGACCATGGTCCCCAAAGATGTTCATTTCAGAGACGCCGATAAGAAGATAGTCCTAGATGACTCTTCCTATGACAGCAAGAGTCATAGTTCCTGCAATAGGAAATATCATTGATGTCAATTTTCAAATCTCGGCGCACGTCTGGGGCCAACGGCGTTATTTTAGAAAGGGTGCATCACATAAATGGCCCAATTATAAGTTACGGCGCACAAGTTTCATGATCGGATAACAATTCTGTACTGAGAAAAATGTGTGTTTTCTTGAGATCAGGATATCGAATCCCAAATTATCGCCCACAACAACAGTGAATCCACAGTTGCAAAACCACGCTTTTCTCTTGTTTGGGAGTTTTGCTGAGGTCGAAAATAATGCGCCAGGGTACTTCTCAGTGTGCTTTTAAAGAAAAAGCCTGCCAGTTTGAGCCTCGGTGTTCTTGAACGTACGCCGAAAGATCCAGAGCCTCGAAAATTGAGATTAATGGTCATTTCTATTGCAGGAACTGTGACCCTTTCTGTCCTGGGACTAATAACAAGATAGCACGACTGGCCAAGACCACCTTTGAGTCTCCAGACCTCGACAAAGAAGACTCCCGATAAGGATGACATCGCAGACGATCATGCCACAACAGGACTCTTTCATAGCATTTTCGACAAGTGATGGCATTACCAACGAAATTTCGGTATGCTCGAAAGAGTTCAAGACGCTGGAGGCTAGCGAATGCCGCACCTCTCTCTCTCTCTCTCTCTCTCTCTCTCTCTCTCTCTCTCTCTCTCTGTCTCTCTCTCTCTCTCTCTCTCTCTCATCTCTCTCTCTCTCTCTCTCTCTCTCTCTCTCTCTCTCGCTTTCAAGTCTCAAAGCACTTTGCTATACGACGGGGCCCGTATCGGTCCTCATACGATCTAAAACTCTGGAGAAAAACCAACAAAGCGGACAGTTTGGATGCCATAAGTCAAAGGTGATTCAGATATTCCACTAGTGGAGAAGGACGCCAAGACCATCGAGGCCTCCCCCCAACACATACTTAACATCATGCCATTTCAAGATCATACTATGAAGACACGATTGGAGGATCTACTACTCGATGTTCCTGTGTTGTACAAACTGCTGGAATGCCTCGTACTAGCGACCAGAGATGTAGTTAAACTGTCCACCTCTGGCATGACATCCCTGGTCTTCCTCCGATGGGGCGTGTTCTTACAGCACTGCTGGTCATACGTGAAAGGGCTGAGGGATTTGCACCATACTCCCATCTTGGGAAAAAACTCTTCCCTCCGGCATAAATAGAACGAGTGAACCAAGCGAACCGTTCTCTATCGCAGGATTTCGTTCTCATGTCCCGGATGTCATGAGTGTCATTTCGACACCCACCAAAGCGCAAGAGGATTTACGGACAGCCTGCCGAGCAAGCAAAGTCCAGCGCGCAGTTTCAACAAGCCATAGCGAGAAACTGAAGCCAAACAACTGTACCAAGACGGAGGGACAGTCTACGTAACCAAATGGGTAGCAGCTAACCAAAATACCGCACGGAGACTCCTTGGTTTCCCGGCAATACTTTAATAAGGTCAGATGACTTAGAAAATCTGCTAGCCTCAAACGTATCTTTACCCGTAAGAGGGGGGCTAGGCAAATTTTGGCAAATATGAAAAATGGGGTCCCCCATTGTAACTCGGTGGCTGAAAATCGGCTTCACTCTACCCTTCAAATCGGATAAGATCTGCCGTCAACCACCTGTCCTCCTAATCGACCAAGAGTCAAGAAATCTAATCACCTCTTACCCGGCAGGATCGGATAGAGACCTAGCCCTCCAGGGGATGCTACTAAATCTAGAAGAAAAAAGAGCAATAGAGGAGAAAACGAAAACGAAAAAGAGTTCTTCAGCAGGGTTTTTCTGGTCCCAAAAAAGTCCGGGGGCGGAGATAAGTAATAGACCTTTCCTCAATGAACGAGTTCCTGGAACATCATTTCAAATGGATACCGCCCAAGTCATAAAAGAGAGCTTGCAGTCAAGGATGTGGGGCACGGTTATGAACCTGTCCGACGCTTACTTCCACACCCCAATACAACGATCAGCCAAAAAATTTCTGGGCTTTCTAGCAGGCCCAAAGCGGTTCTAATTTCTGACACTGCTCTTCCGCCTGTCCACAGCGCCATACGTATTTTCAAAAGTCATGAGAGTACTCAAATCGTCGGCCCGCCTAGAGGGCATGTTAGTATTCCCGTCCCAAAACGATTGGTACACAAATCCTAGCGAATGTAAGAGCTTTCCCCACCATGGAAAGGCAACAAAAGATCTCTCAGAGCATAAAAGAGATTCAGGCAGAAAAGTAAGGCTGCGACCCATGAAGTCCTTACTAGGCCTCCTAGTAGGAACCGAGCTAACGGTCCCGCTAGGCCGTCTCCACTACAGACCGCTTCAAAGACAGATGAGAGGTGCCCTGAGACAAGGGAGATCCCAACAGGCAAGAATGATTATATCACAAACTTCCCTGACCTTGCTTTTATGGTGGACTGATCCACGGATTGCGAACGAGGGCACCCCTTCCATCCCCAACCCTTATACATAGAACTACAAACAGATGCAACCAAGGGAGCATGGGGATACATTGTCAGGGCCAGATATTTCAGGGCAAATGGCCCCCTCCCTGAAAATGTACTACATCAGTTGGTTGGAACTGCGAATCGTTTAAATAGCATTGAACAAATTGTCCAAGCAACTCAGGGGCAAACGTGTACTAGTCCTCGTAGACAGCTCAACTGCCGTACCGTATCTAAACAGACAAGTGGGACCAAGTCCCACCCATTATCAAATTTAACGTTCAAAATCCTGTCCCTAGTATGTCAGTCTCACGTCACACTCTCTGCCCGTCACATAGTAGGAAAATTCAACGTTTTGGCTGATCTGGCATCAAGAACAAGCCAAGTGATCCACACAGAGTTGTGTCTAGCCCGCCAATCCTTTCAACGGATCGTAAACTAATCACCATGGGAAGTCCCCCACACTGGGCTTGTTTGCTAGTTCTAAGACAGCACAATTCCCCAGGTACATCTCCCCATGCCTAGATCAGGTAGCATGGGCAGTGGGTGCCCTCAACTGTCCATGTCCGGTACAAGAAGTGCTTTATACTTTCCCGCGGCAAGCAATCCTAGCACAGGTCCTTCAACGGGTATTAGACCTGAAACCACGGTCCCTGTTGCTAGTGGCCCCATGGATGCCGGAACCTCCTTGGTTTGCCTTACTGTTACGGTGCAAGATAACCAAGACAATCCCAATCCCGTGCCACAAGGAAATCCTGTTCCAGCCCAATTGGCAGCATTTCCACCCAACCCCTACCCGTTTCAGGCTCCACCAACAGTGATAGACTTCTTGGACCACCTGTTACAATCGTACGACTAAAGGTAGGATCCATCAAAGGCTATAGAGCGGCCATAGGCTCCAGGCTCAAGGTATCAACGGGCTACGACCCTGGGGATGATACGGCTATCTCTCAACTGATCAGACATTTCAAGGTAAACTCTCCCTGCACTTCCAATGTAGCAAAGTGGGACCTATCCCTTCCTGAGATACCTTGAACACGATAACATTTTCGGACCGAAAGTAATTTCAGCTATAAATGCTACGGTAAGGTTTACCTTTCTTCTAGCTCTAGCCTCGGGAAAAAGAAGAAGCGAGATACATGCCCTAGACAGAACGGTAAGCAAAGAGAACAGGAACTGGGAAAATATCGCCCTCGTCCCTAGGGCAGGCTTCATGGGTAAGACCTATATCATAACCCACGGGATGGGCACGTTCAACCATATCAAGCTACCATCCCTACCACAAGAGCTTCTGAGGACTTAGTCTCGTCGTGCCTCGTCAAAGCCCTTCGCCAATACCTCGAGCTTTCAGAGACACATAGGTCAGAAAATCAAACAGCCCTTATTATATCCTACATGCCGAAGCTTAACGAGGACCTCTCGCAGCACACCGTTTCCAATTACATAAAAGGAATCATTATGGCAGCGCACGACGAGGTACAATCAGACCCAACTCTTCAGACAGAGTTAAAAATAAAAGCCCATAAAGTCAGACAAGCTTTTAGCCATTTAATTCCCGAAATTGTCAAATAATTTCGTAAAAATGTAAGAATCTCGTGACAATGGTTTAGAGCAAGGTCTACACTTTACACAGGTTTTTTAGAGCTTTAGCATGTATTTGTAAGGCACAGTCAGTTCTAATTCTCCTGTGTTACATATATATTATTTACATAAACTATGTTGGTTTACGATCTATTTGTCATGTAAGTACAATAAAAGCATTATTGTTGTTATCTTCACAAGACACATAGCATAGAGTATTCCAGGTTGGGATCCATCCCGAAGGAGGCAGGGGGTGGTAAAGGATACTCAGTCAGTCTGTTAGCATAATATTTTAAACAGGCTTAAAACGCTCTCTTTTATGTAAATGTACTTTGTATTTGTAAAAAGATCCGGTTACGGTCCGGGTGAGCCCTCCCCCCTACCGAGATCATGGAAAACCAATAAAACAAGCAAAACTCATTTTGGGGGGATTTTTTTTCGATTCCAAATCACAACCCCTTTCAACATTGCTTGATTTGCAACATCTCTTACCAGTAAACGGGTTTCATTGCGCAACTCATTCAGAATGGCAGACTCCCCTGCTCCGGACTTAAGGCCCATCTAAAACTGGGGATAAGCGAATTCAAAGCTTTTGCGAAGTAAAACTAAAGTTTTATTTCATAAGACGAGTTGTTACGAGTAAAAGCGCGATTCACGTTCTCCACTTTTAACCTTCTCTCCCATCCATCCCACAACAAGCCTGGATGAGTTGTTACCACCCATTTAGGGGCTTAAAGGGAATGACCTATATCTCCGATGACGTAGTATCAGAGGATTCCCTCTTTCTCATTGGTCGATGGATGGAGAGTTGATTAGGCCCATTCTAACTGCGAGAAAAAGTTCCATTTCTATTGCTTGGTAATACGTAACCAAAGGGAAACCCATGTAAAAGTGGAGAATGCGAATTGCGCATTTACTCGTAAAACCATTTTTACGAAATAAAACGTTAGTACTGTGTCACAGTCTTTAACAGCCCCAGCCGCATGACGACACCTTCAATTTTGTTATTGTTTGTTTCAGCAATATCATCAAACAAAAGATAGAACGTGAAAATGTCGAATTTGAGCCAGATGGAACACTGACACACACTGAGTTCGAGATCGTCAATCTTAAAAGCACATACGGATGGGCTGAGGTAAGTATTTTAGCTACTCGTTGGGGACATTTTGACTACCCCTCCCCTCTCTCCTCTCATCTCCTCTCCAGTACAAGATCACTTTTTCGTGCCGCAACGTTTCTGTTATTTAAAAAGACGGAAATAAGGCCCTAGTGGAGAGAAGACCGGTGTTTTTGGCTTTTATTTCTATTATTCAAAGGGGGAGAAAAAGTCCGTTGTAAAAATAGGTCCGCCCAGTTAACTTTTAACCTGGGCTATTCACTGAAATAAGAAAGAGATGTTGTGTCATAATGAAAGGGTGGAGTCATATTTCCGCTGTTTTCTGGATTCCGTGTAAAGAAATATATTATAGAGACCAACCCAACTCCCAACCCCTCGCCCCCTTCTCCCACACTCGTCTCCGAAAACCAAAAGAATCGTATATAGTTCTCCACGTCTCCAGATTGAATGAACTGACTTGTCACCACGTTTTCTATTTGGGATGCATAGATTGGACACTGGTCATCTAAAACGGGCATTGCAATAGACGACATTTATTGGTCAGGAGATTCGCCCACGCCACCTAGCGGTAGACCGGCCAAGTATCAGTTGAAAGTAGTGACTTTAGATGAGGATCCGTATGTGAAATACAGCGATCCGGATCCCATAACCGGAGAGTGTCCGGCCATGAGCTTCTTATGTAGATTGAAGCCAGAGAATGAAACGAGCAAGTAAGTCAGGATCCTTTATTTCACCCGTCTTCTTCTGTAAACCTCATTTCTACTCTCTTTTTTACCCTTTTTGCACCCCATCCCCATTTTATGCACATCACTCTTTTTCAGAGTCTGCGTTACAACACAGACCTATCAACAGGTTGTTCGCTCTGTTTTAAAAACCGATAATAATAAAACCAGCTGCAGACTTTTTGTCTCCCTTACAGGTTTAATGGAAGCACGACAGACCCCGAGTATTACCGATGCGCTTCCGGTCTATGTATCGATCTGCTGGCCACGCTAGCTTCAGAGATTGGTTTCGAATTCGACCTTTTCCAGGTCTATGACAGGCGCTGGGGAGGGTATGACAAGGTAAGTTTGGTGACTGGCGTAGAGAGCTGGGAGTGGATGCCAATATCGCCCTCCCTTACAGCCGGCATTTTGTTTATGAATAGGGGGACTTAGAACAAAACTGCTCCTCCTTAAAAACCATTCGACCAGTCTTCATGTTCTGAATCTGTGCATGAAATTCGTGTCATAAGTCCACTTGTGATAATGTTTAAAATAGTAAAAAGAAACAATTTAAAGGAATAGATACGGTTTTTGAGCCATGGTTTTTTGTCGCAGGAAACTGGGGACTGGAACGGCCTGGTAAAGGCTGTGCGCGATCACGAGGCCGACATGGCCATGACGTCACTGAAGAGCACGCCAGAACGCAACACCCAGATTGATTTCTCCGTGCCGTTCCTGGAGACGGGCATCACGATTATCGTGGCGGTGAGGGATGGCGTCATTACGCCCACCGCCTTTCTCAGTAAGTCAAGCCTTCCTCATTGGCGTCATAGATTACCCGTTACAGTAAAAACCTCTTTGGGTCAGACCAATGTCTAATATTTAGAAATATTCTCTAAACAGGGATAAATTGTGGAAGAAATAATGAGAAATGGGTCAATGAAGGTGGTTCCTTCACGAGAGGTGTTCCTTAACGGGAGGTGTTCCTCAACAAGTGCTGTTCCTTAACGAGAGGTTGTTCCCTGATGAGAGGTGTTCCTTAACGAGAGGTTTCCTCAACAAGTGCTGTTCCTTAACGAGAGGTTGTTCCTTGACGAGAGGTGTTCCTCAACGAGAGGTGTTTCTTAATGAGAGGTTATTTCCTAACGATAGGTTTCCTTAACGAGGGATGTTTCCTAACAGGGGTTTTGCTGTGCGATTTTTTTTAAATGCTGTACTTTATATATTGATTAAAATCACCGAACATATAAAAATATTATCTTTTGAAAATCGCACACCGAAAAAACGTTAAGCCATAACTAATGGAGTTTTATTGTCTCAGATCACGTGTACATTATTCGATTTACATGGAACGATTGGTAACACCACCAATGAATGAGTCTCGCAAAGGTTGGATCTGTTTATTGTGGAATTCCAAAGAAGCGGCTTCGAAACAAGGACCTGTTCGTTTTGGTTTGATGGTATCAATTGTTGTCCAATCAGAATGCCCGAGACAAAAATGCAACAAATCTGATTGGACATCACTTGATGCATCACCCAAAATGAACAGGCCCTAAAAGTGACGAAGAACAACAAAGGGCAACTAATTACAACTGAACCGATTTTAAAGAGTATTTTGACATCCTGAATTTATTGATGTTGTGTATAACATAACATGTATTTTTACACATTTATTCATTTTATATTTATCTCGAAAACCAAAATTTACTGAATTTCATGCTCATCTCCAAATTATTAGTTTTCCAGTAAAATATCTACTGTTTGTCCATAACATAAGTATTATTCGTCGGTGCTATTACTGTTTGTTCATGTGGTGTATTTTGTAACTCTGTGAAAGCTCCATTAGTTGTGCTGAGGTGGGTAAATGTTAAAATCTGATTGGTCGATTCCTAAGTCGATAATTTTTCCTTGTTGACCGGAACGCAGAAGTCGATAGATGTGGCAGGATTTATATTCAAAACAACAGTTAAGTCCGGTAATAAGACTTGTATTTGTTTATTTTTAGTCAACAGAAGAAATTATTGACAAGTCACGAAAATGGTGACTTAAAAGCAACATTTTTCAGACTGGTCAATAATACTTAATGTTAACTCAAAACAAGTCAACATCGTTTTTTTTTCTCGTGAAAATCTGCTTTAATGGTTAAAGTGGCATGAATATTATATCTTGGAGACAGAATAGACATGACTTGTAGGGTTTTTAAGACTGAAATGCTGGCGTTGTCTCGGAATGGACAGCCGACACAATATGATACCTGTTAATTGATCTAAAATAGTACAGAAAAACTGGCCTGATATAAAAGAGTGAATCTCCTTCCCCGCAGAAGAGCGCTTCTCGCCCCATTCTCGGTGTAGTCTACAGCTCCCCCCTCCCCCTCCCCGTCTCCATTCTCAGGGTTTCAACCCGTGGAGCTCCACGTTTGTTAAGAAAATTGATTCCTTTGGAACAGCTCCTAAGAAAATTAAGCGATGACGGGTGGTATCGGATCATCAATCAGGGAGCTGGACAGAGCTAGTTCAATCGTTATTCGGGTGGGGGGAGAAGGGGTTGGAGAGGGTCAAAATGACCAGCCTATAAGAATATAGCCGCAGCAGTATGGATGTTTCTCCTTCATTCTGCGGAGTTGCTTAGCGTTCTCAGTTCAGTCATTATTGAGTACCGTGAACACAGTGTTCTTTCGCTCGACACCCTGGCTTAACTTATCTCGAGGGCTTAGTAATCGACGGTGTGTTCGGTATCAACTTATAGACCCAAGTAAAATCTCTGAGCGTTCCTCCTTGGGCTTTGCTCAGGATCTATTGATCCTTACTGGCTTAGTTATTCCTGAGCATTTGTAAAATGGTTCTGTAGTGTGGAGGGGGGAAGGGGCACTGACGTCCAAATTGGTTGCCACGTGCGTCCATGACATTTTAAAAGGACTCCAAAACGTTGAGTGACAAACTTGAAATATACCCCCTGTTTAACCAGTCGAGGACGCCCTAATCGCAGAGTGTCAAATTTATCAATAAAACACCCATTTTTAAAATTAAAATTAGAATGCACCTTGCTGCAATCGAAGAACCCAAACTAGACACTGAGTATTTGTGCGAGCAGTTTGTGGGTTCCCCTTCGAAACAAGCCTCTTTTTAGGGATAAAGACGGTGTATTGAATGAAATAACCTCTAAAATTACCCCCCGCCCCGTCTTTTCACGCTTTTGGACACGCGTGATAACAAGTCTGCTACTATATACCCTCATACCAAGACGGGAGGAGAGAGGGGCAGGTCGGTCCGGTATCAGTTAAGCAAATCAATGGCGGCGTATAGAAACAGGCTTAGGAATGTGAAGAACATTTGTTTTTCAGGGCCGTTTGACATCGTCTGCTGGATCATCATCCTCGTCATGTGTATCCAGGTTTTGGCTGTTGCGGTTTTTCTCTTTGAATGGTTAAGCCCCCTGGGTTTCAATTTACAGAAACATCCTGTCAGCAGAGGTATTAAAATCGCTGTGAGATTCGGATAAAAAAAGCCGCGGCGTGGAGTCTGTCGTGTTTGTGGAGCCTCGGACAGTTTTGAGACTGTGCTTAAGGGATAACATGAAAAGCAATACACTTGGAGCCGTGTACGTCATCAATTTATTTGGGAATAAAAAAAAATAAAGTAAGAAATGGATATTTTAGAGTAATCTCGCTGACAATCATAATGAAAGCATTTTTATGTAAAAAGCTTTTTCATTTAAGGCCAAATGAAGGAGATGAAAAGGTTAAAAGAAGTTCGATTTCTGTGTCAAGCACACTGAAATGGTCTCTAATTGGGCGCTATTGAACGCATCGTTATTGCATCAAATTAAGCTCTTCAAAACTGTCTGAGGAATTAGCCACTCAATATGACGTCATGTATTTAGTTCTAATATGGATAAAGACGCACAATATTTTTTTTACATTGTTTCATTCTGTTTCAAAACTGCGACGCCTGTTGTCCATTTTATATCTGTTTTTATTGTCTCACACTTTTCATATATCTAGGTGTTGCATTTCTTTTAGATACGCATGTTGACATTTTTTCATTCCGCATGCAATTCGAAACAGACAGAAAATACATTAATCTTTTGCGAGTTCATTTGCATTCTTTACATATTGAAATAATTAAAATATATTTATATAGCTTTGTATTACAGATTTATAGCCAATATGTTGAGTTATGTAAAACATTTTAGAAAACAGGACTCTACTGCTGATTAAATAAAAAGACAACGCACTTTCAGCATGCGGATAAAGAGGCTGTGTACTTTCAGCATGCGGATAAAATAGCTGTGCACTTTCAGCATGCAGTAGCTACTGGACACAATTAGCGTTCAATATTTTTTTCTAAAAATCACATTCTAAAAATTAGAATTTGAACAGAATCTTTTAAAAAAAGCTTAAAAGGCTTACAGGTGTGATAAAAATTAAAGCTGATTTTTTTTCCCCAAAATTAAAATGTCAACGAAAATTGGTACATTTGTATTTTCTTTTTGGGTGTTTTGAATGTTGTTCGATGTGGTATTTTCACTGTAAGCATGTCTTTTGGGCGCTTCTATCAAATTCTAATTTTTTGTGTTTCATCGGGAGAGTTTGTTGGGCAGAGATAGTTTTACGGGACTAATACTCACTGTAGGCCCACTGCTCACTGAGTTCTTATTTACCAGTAGATCCTCCTAAACTAGTGACTCAAGCTCAGAAAATAAAATCAGGTCGCTATTTATGTTACACACTTAATGTCAATTGGTCGCTTTTTGACGTCTTCGTGACGCCTTTACAACGCCACGACGTCGCATCGACGTTGTGCTGACATTGGAAACCGACCAGTTGCCTGCTAGGTCGGAAATGCACTGTTGATATGAAGACGTTTTCTTAAATTGACAAGTATTGCCGTCTGCCAAGCTCCAAGAAATTCAACATTTCAGTTTTTAAAAAAAAGAGCAACTGTTACGAGTGACAGCGGAATTTCGTAGTTACTTGGCATTTGTAATTCCAGTTTTATTCACTAAATCCTCAAACAAATCAGTGCTTTTTTTCAAGGTTTGTTTTCCTATGAGAGTTATAGTGTGCTCACACCAGCCTTTCAGGGCCTAGACTCCAAATGGCAAAAGTTAGTTGTGATATAATTCATTATAAATCCAGCTGGAGATGCCAAAGGTTTGGCGGTCAACTAAAATGCCGGCCACAGTTTAACAGGACTTTCTGTCATTTATACACCACAGCTGTCGTGCAAATGTACGTATTCTTTGTTTGCGTTTGCTGAGAGAGTTTCTGGAGCCATCCAAAAAAGAACCAGTTCGTTTTAGTTGCGTAATAAGGAAACATTTGCAGGTTCTTAAGAAATAGGGAAAAAAAGAAAGAAACAGGAGGGAAAACGAAGGCAAATTTGCGTGACTGATTGCAGAGCCGTACGATTACCCGTCGTGGTGCATGATACTCGTGTTCAGTGTTCATGCCTGCGGTGCCGCCATATTTATTTTTGAATGGTTATCACCCAATGGATTAGATCGAGGAAACAAACCAATCAGAGGTAATTATCTGCTTGACGGTCTTGCGTCCTGCACGAGCTAATTTGTGACGTCACCCACCCGCATCTGCGCATGCCAACTGCGTGCCACTAACGTTCCAAAACAACTGCCTCCCCCCCTGCCCCAGCCTACCACCGCAATATCCTGTAAAGAAATGTTTTATTTTGCCAGTGACCAAGAATCAAATCATTGCTCTTTCCCCTTTTTTATTTATTTATTTGGTTAATATGTTTACTCGTTTTGTTAAACGTTATACGTTGTTCATTTGTCAGTTCTATTATCATTATTTAGTAAATTAGTAAATTTGTTACGTTATTCCTTTATTTGTTGTTTTGCTTGTTTATTTACATTTTTGTCAATATACGCTTACGCGCTCAGCATGCCAATCTAACATCTATGCTTATATACCTTTACAAGACAGCCAAATAAACTGCATAGAATTGTGATAAACGACTGTAGAAAGAGCTTATGGCTTCAGAACACTAATTTTATACCATTGGTAATATTACTTTATTCCGCGACGTATATGATTGTACGAGGCACCTTTGAAACTGACGAAATGTTTGTTTGATATTCAATATTAATCAATCAAAGGTATTTGTTTAAAACTTTAAAGTTATAAAATTACATTTTTGTTATTGATACATTGTAATAAGACGTAAGACAAAACTTTAGTTGATTCAAAGCAAACCAAAAACTCTAAGGGAGTCATTTTAAACTTTAAAAACTAGAGGTGACGTAACATGCACCACACCAGTAAAATGGTGAATGTGAAGTGTGTTGTTTTGTTGCGCAGAGCACCGCTTTTCACTCTTCCGGTCTTTCTGGCTCATCTGGTCGATGCTGTTCGGGGCGGCGGTTAATGTCGACAATCCCCGAGGCGTGTCCAGCAGGTTCTTAGCCAACATCTGGGCTCTTTTTGCCGTGGTGTTTACGGCCAGTTACACTGCTAACCTCGCCACCTTTATGATAACCAAGGCTGACTATGATCGACTGACTGGTCTTGAGGATCCAAGGGTATGAATTTAGTAAAGAAAATAGTTCTTCGAACTTAATACAATCGCGCCGTAAAGTTATAAACCTCTGCTGCACTCGTGCACCGACTTTTCACATATCAACCAATGGATAATAATAGCAAAAAATATTCCGCCACTGGAAGTTGTGCCTATTTTACCACCGGTGGCCCATGATGAGGGTACGTTGCTTAGAATCGATTGTTGTCGAAGAAAGTTAGGCTTGAAAGTTAACATTGCTTTTAAAAAGAACTGAAACTAAAGGTTACAGCGATTGCAGTTCTTTGTTATCTAACTACTGACTTGCGGCTAATTAGTAAATAAATATTTATTGAAATATGCCGCAGATAAACACAGTGTTACCAAGTACGTTGCATTTCTATGTGGCAGTTGCTGTTTCCTGAGCGTGAAAAGCCTGCGTATAAATTTGCGACAATACCTCATGGTAGTACAGACACCAACATCAGAAATAACAACCTAAAGATGTACAACTACATGAAGCCCCTGAGCAAGGAAACGGTAGCGGAAGGCATAAAAGCGGTCAAGGACAGGTAAGCGTCCCAGGGCCTCCACGGAAGGTATAAAAGCGGTCAAGGACAGGTAAGCGCCCCAGGGCCTCCACGGAAGGCATAAAAGCGGTCAAGGACAGGTAAGCGGCCCAGGGCCTCCACGGAAGGCATAAAAGCGGTCAAGGACAGGTAAGCGTCCCAGGGCCTCCATGGAAGGCGTAAAAGTGGTCAAAGACAGTGGCAAGGGAAGCTCTGTGGTGTGTGAACACCAGTGCTGTCATGAATAGATGGTTTATAAAATATGTAGTGTAGGTGGCCGGAATCTATGCATTCTTTATTAGCACTCTGAAGTGCCACTAAATAGAGAAGTGGAACGATTTGTTGATTCGGTTTTAAATTACTCTTGAATTGTAAAACAGACATTTTCTCTGTTTTAGTGAACTGAATGCCTTCATATACGACGCCTCCGTTCTGGAATTCAAGGCCAGTCAGGACGACAAGTGCATGCTGAAAACTGTCGGCAAATGGAGTGCTCTGACCGGATACGGCATTGCCTTTCCGAAAAACTCCAAGTGGATTGGTACTTTTAACGAGAAGCTGCTTAAACTTCAGCATGACGGTACGATGTGTTTATGTCGGAAGTAGCCGAAAGGTTACGGCTTTTAACGAGAAGCTGCTTAAACTTCAGCATGACGGTACGATGTGTTTATGTCGGAAGTAGCCGAAAGGTTACGGCTTTTAACGAGAAGCTGCTTAAACTTCAGCATGACGGTACGATGTGTTTATGTCGGAAGTAGCCGAAAGGTTACGACTTTTAACGAGAAGCTGCTTAAACTTCAGCATGACGGTACGCTGTGTTTATGTCGGAAGTAGCCGAAAGGTTACGACTTTTACTCGTTCTATTTTTACACATTTCTTTTCCCCTTCCAACTTATATTATTTCTTTCGTATTTTGAAAGATATAAATGATTGAAAATTATGTTTGTTGAGCTAGTAAATTTATTTTGCATCCAGGTATCACTAACAAAGGATACCAAAAAGGTTGAGTTCTAGTCCCTTATAATCCTGTAATTCATTATTCTAATTTTTCTTCTAGGTTGTAATTTGATATTGCTGTATCGGTATACTATTCCCAGCAAAGATTTAGACATTATCACAAATTTAACGGCATAGGCTTGCCCCGCCCCGAAACGAGGCTTCCGGCCCCGTGGGGAGACTATAGCTTTGGGTTCCAACAGGTTAACCGTCCGTCCGTTTTCGGTTGGGGTTGTGCTCTCTTTGATGGCTTGTTAGGACTTTACACTAGATGCTGACCCCTTTAAGCTTGTATTGACCCCCTTCGCTGCAGGTACGCTGGAACGATTGCAGAAGTTCTGGCTGGCAGGCACTTGTAAATACAAGTCCGACGAGGAGACCAAATCACAGAGCTTGCCGCTGGGGATTCTCAACTTCACTTCCGCTTTTATTCTGCTGGCGGCGGGGATGTTGTTCGGGGGATTGCTGTTGCTTCTGGAACACGTCTACTTCAAATTTTTCCGTGCCAAACTGCGAAAGATGGATAAATGTGGCTGTTGCGGCCTCATAAGTTTAGTAAGTGACGCGTCAAGGTGTTTTAAGGGTAAACGTATGGTATTTTAAAACAAAAGATGGCTGGTTTCTTTCCGTATGAAGGAGAGGTATGAAAAAAAATTAGTGATGCAGTTGTTTATATATATATATAGATATAGATATATATATATATATATTATATATCTAGATATAGATATATATATATATATATATATATATATATATATATATATATATATATATATATATATATATATAATACTGACAGTTTGCTGACAATTATTCAATTCTAAACTTTAAATATAAAAAATGCAATATTCTCTTTGTGATTTTTCTTTCAAAACTGTACGAAAATAAATAATTAAATATGCAGAATCTTGAATGCATGTAAGCAAAGTGAGTGACGTCATAATGTATTTGACATGCTGTGATTATGCCGTTTCCTGTCACGTGTTTTATATTATAGAGTATGGGCAAATCTCTGACATTTGAACAGTCGGTCAGGGAAGCAATTGAACTTCAGAAACACCACAAGTGCAAAAACCCTATCTGTGAAACACAGACATGGAAGATAAAACATGAACTTGATCTGGCCCTCCTCAAAATAGACCGCCTTTCCAAGCAATTGGGGTAAAAAACAATAACATTTATTTCTGACCTTGTTTTAGTTATGTTTTGCGTTTTGTTACATGCACATCTGTAATATATTTTAACCAAAACGTCATTACCAACGTGATTTAAAATGTACTGGTCAACATTATAATGACACGTGACCACCATAAGTAGTTTGATTGGCTGACAGCACACCATACCACACTCGCCTGTTTCGTCACCAAAACAATGGATTATATACTTTGTTTCGTGTTACCAGTGTCATTTCATATCGTTATTTGTGTCTTTGTGTTTTAATATTTTGAGTTTTGATAGATTATATAATATTATTCTTGTAAAGCATTATATGATGTTATCATATATACTTTATTCTGTATCGTCTAGTGATCGTATTTAATTCGTGTATTATTTGCAATTTTTCCGTCGAGAACTGCATTTTACATAAAGCCAAGTTCGGGGTGGGGAGAGGGGGAGTCGAAGGGCCAGAAGTTGAAGGCAGACACCATGTTCACATTTAAACATTTAAATTGCTGTTATTGTTGTTGTTGTTGTTGTTGTTGTTGTTGTTGTTGTTGTTGTTGTTGTTGTTGTTGATCAAATGTAAAGTGCGGTATGTTTTTCATGACACTGCCTACAGATACGACGACACACCTCCTGAGGTTTACCAGTACTATGATAAAGGAGAACTCTTTCAAAAAGAGACAGTTCTATAACGCGCACCTGTCACCCTGTGTAGTAGGACTTCCGGTATTTTATTCCTTAATGAAAAAAAAACCAAATAAACAAACACAGTTAGTGTCATCTGCAAATTGTTACTCGCTTAATTCTTCGGGGGGGGGGGGGGCAGATTAGCATTAAATATTGTTTAGAAAAACACTTAATTAAAAAAAAACACTCTATTTTTCAGTTTTAGGAACGGTCCAAATTTGCTTGTCCTGTCCCGGGAGGGGGCAGTGATACCCGCCATCACTGTTATTCTGCGATCTTTTCCACTAGACCAAAAACATCCCATAAGCATTTTTGCAAATTGCGTAAAAAGAGTAGTGATGTTTTTTTTTCTTCAAAAATTTTTACCCCCAGGGAATTGTTATTGAAAAGGGTACGGTTTTTAAAGGCCTAAACTCGCATATTTAACAACCAAAGAAAAATAAAATAACATGAAAAACTTTCAATTTACAGACGACTTGGATTGTGTTTGTTTCTAATTTACTGTAGAATTTAATGTTAAAATTTTTTTTTTTTTGTAAACTGTGTCTTTTTTATTTTATTTTTCATTTAGTTGTTCGTCTTAATCAATACAATTTCATGCTTTCATTTGATATTATTTTATCAGCATTTTTGTATTTTTATCTTTGAACTTCAAATTTTTATTTAGAGTTTCTGTACTCAAATGAAATTAGTAATAGCGAAACCAACATAAATTTATTTTTGATTGCCTTATTTTCTGTTTTTATTTATGTATTTATTGTTTTAAGCTAGTTATTGTAGAAGATCTTTAATGTATCTATAACTGGTTTTACAGGGAGAATGGCATTGCACCGGACAGGCGGGCTGTATGGAGGGACAGTCATGTTAATTCTATGGGACAATTTGCCGCCATCACTCCTCCTTCCCTTCGCAAGCGGCGTAGTGAAGCACCCAAAACAAACCCCAACTACCATCCATCCAGTCAGACACTGGCCTATGGGTGGAAAATCGATAGCTCCGATCCGACCGAGTTTGTGCGATCGCGGGAACCGCTTAGACTTATGCCCAAAACCGGGCCAAATATCAGTGCTCTGAATACAGTACAACCTGCCGTGTCGCCATGGCAACCATCACATTCTCAAAGTACTGGTATATGGTACTCACCGCAGAATACTCAGTCGTTTCAGAGACCGCAGCGTACTTCGTGGCAGCCAGCGAAGCTACCATATCCTTCCTATGACGCCTGCGGCGCACCTGCAGAGCCAGGCCCTCCTCACCAGTCACATCTGTACAGCTCTACCCGAGAATCGTTCAACCCCGCGCAGCAGCCAACCATCAGCGGCATTCAGCCTTATTCCTCTTACCAGGGTGTACCTTATGGAATACCTTACGACCCGTCAGTCGATACACCGTGCACGCGGCACAGTCCGCGGTATAAAAATATGATCCGTTCAAAATCGCTACCCGGGTCTCCGATTAAACGGGCCACCCCTACAAAGCCGGACAGTCTAAGTAGAAATACTCCTGCGTCTACATCGCATTTTATAACTAGAACTATTAGTTTTCCAGAATCCCCCGGAAAGCAAAGACGGCGTGTATATCAAGGCAATGTGTATAGCCAAGTGAACAAAAGCGACCCCTTTATATTTGAAAAAGAAACAGTATTATGATACCCTGTAATGGTAGCTATTTACTGCTGTACAATAAATGCTGTTCCATTTTACATAAGTAATCTCCACAAAGCTTCACCATATACATGTGTTGATCACATGAACATATGTTTGTCATGTCTAGTTTACATGTGTTAACCATATTTGGTTATTTCTGTTAAAAAAACTACAAATATCTGTTATAACATATGTGAACGATATATGTAACATATGTGGATATGGTCAACATATCAAAGTATGTGTTACACCATATGGTAAACATATGTTTGGCGAAGATTTATGATGATTATTGTATCTCATATCTGAAACCATCTGTATTTAAATATCCAAAAAGCCAAACTTAATGTACACTAAGCGTTGTCCCCCTTCCTTTCCCCCCATCTCTCATTATTTGCTGATTTATATAAATAACATATTTTGTATAATTTCTATATATGACAAAGCCGAAACTTTTACAAACTATGTAATGAGAAACCCTTTTCTTTCTCTTTTACTTTTATCAGAAGACTTGACTTTCTCGTATCCAAACGCTCCCCTCCCCCCTCCCCCCTCCCCCCTCCCCAACCTCCTTCCTCACCTCCCCCCTCACTTTCCTTCAAAATAGCTGGAGGAAGATGGAGAATTAACAAGGCTTAGAAAGCAAAATGGCTACCTCAAAAACTGGCCAATATTGCCATATGGGAGCGAGCTTTTGTCATTGTCATTAGTTACCAGCATTTCTATTATGATATAAAAATAGCAACCACAGTAGTGCTTTTCGGAGAAGGGTATTGCTTTCAAATTAATTGAGGTATTTTGGGTATATTTTTTTGCACAAACATTTCTTAAGGTGATGGCATAATAGAAATAGTCGTAGCAAACCTGATCACGGTGTCTCCCTCATCACGGTGTCCCCCTCATTACGGTGTCCCCTCATCACGGTGTCAACCCCATCAGGTTTCCTCCTCATTACGGTGTCCTCCTCACCACGGTGTCCTCCTCATCATGGTGCCCCCTCATCACGATGTCCCCCTCATCACGGTGTCCCTCTCATTACGGTGACCCCTCACCACAGTGCCCCCCTCCTGACGATGTCTTCCTAATTATGGTGTCCCCCTTCACCACGGTGTCTTCCCCATCACACTGTTTCCCTGATCACGGTGTCCCCCTTATCACGGTGTCCCCTTCATCACGGTGTCTTTCTCTTCCTCTATGCCACTCACTGCAGTATGTGCAACGTCATTTCCACATTTATTCATTTGCTTGTGATGTAAAAAAATTAAAAATAATTGTTCAAATGCGCAGTTCAAGCCAAGTTATTTAGTGGGTCTCATTAGTTATTTTCATATTTCTTTTCTTTATCTTTCACCATTCTTTACGAATTTCCATAACTAAAATTTTGTTCGTGATTTTAGCGATATATTTTAAAAATTATTTATAAAACAAGTAAATTTCTGTTTTGTTGTTAAATATACAGTGGAACCTCGGCATCGGACCACCTCCCTCTTGGGACCACCTCTGAATTAGGGCACATTTTTTTTCGGTCCCGAATGCGCCCCATAAACTTTAATGATTAAGAAAACTCCCAATTGGGACCACCTCGGATCGGACCACTTCGGGCCGCTTTTTTCGGTCCAGAGCCCCCAAAATGCCTGAGATCGGACCACTCTCAGTCAGTGGGAAAACCACTGTATTTTTGCGGCACATTACTTACAACACTGAGCATGTTGCCGTCTTAGATATTGTTGCTAGGGGATATGGTAGCCAGTGTGTAACCAGACAGGGGCTTAATTTTGTTATCTATACTTTTGTACCTTGTCTAAACTATAGCGGCTGATCATATACAGACTCGAGACATCTTAATTTATGTGATGGCTATTCTTTTAGTATTTAAGACGACCCAAATGCCACCGAATTCATAATGACAATTAAATGTCAATTTAAGCACATAAAGGTAATTTAAATAAGAAAAAAATTGTTAAACTTTCTCAAAATGGAAAGTAGAAAAAAAGTTAATAGAAAAAGAAAAGACATTAGTTTCAAAGATAAAATTGAGATAATTAATGTGTTTGGACATCAAACCTGAATCTGCGGTCAACATGCAAAATTTTACCCAACTAGGATCAGGTCTCCCAAATGGGACCACCTCTGAAATAGGGCACATTTTATTCGGTCCCAAGGGTGGTCCTATTTCAGAGGTTCCACTGTATATCTTCAGTAATTTTTGTCAAGCATCGTTAACAATTAGTTGTATGGTGCTGTAATTTTCTAACGCAGCTATAGAATGTGGTCAACACTTCATACACAAAAGACCCGTTCATTCCCAGTCCGAGTGTCACCGGATGTACGTTATTTGTTCGGCTTCAGCAGTTCTTATGTATTCTTATGTACCTCCCACCCGCGCCCTTGTCCCACCCAACCCAAAGATAACAGTACAAATAAGGACAAATAAGTAAAACTACTCATTATAGACTTCTACTAGGCTTACAAATAAACTGACTAGGTTCATAAAGCTATAAAATTGCCGTTTGCGATTTGACTCTTGTTTAATTATATCACAATTGTATTTTAATATAAAAATTAAATAAATGAGATTATATGATATCAGAAATTGTTATTTCAATTTTGCAATGTTTTGCTGATATCCTCAATTGAATTTATGAGATTTCTTTTTATTTATTTATTATTATTATTATTAATATTATTGTTATTTTTTGTCAGTAGCTTCGCTAAAATGCATACATTTATGTGTTTAAGAAGAACTTCCCTGTCACAATTTTTTTTAATTATCATAAATCAATTATACAAGTAGTTTAATTATTGATATCAAAATTTGTGTTATCAGAATTTTTTTTGAGTGATAGAAGCAAACAATCACATAAATTCAATTATTGATATAATTTTCTGAACTTTTCCAAGGCATTTCATTTGCACATTTATTAAGCTATTACTGATATCAAGAATTAACTTTTGAGAGCAAAACTTCAATTTTTGTTATCAATATTTTTTTCTATTTGTAATTTTAGATTTTGACATGTCTTCATATATTTTTTAATCTCAAAATATAAATTTGACATCAATAAATGCTTCAAGATATCACAATTATGCATTGCTATCAAATATAATTTAAAGATATCTAGAATTTATTTTAGTGATCAAAAATTCAGTTCTTGCCAGCAAAAATAAAATTATAACGAAACCTCAGTTACAAGCTCAGTAATTTATTTTCTTTTTAGTGATATCAAGAATTTATTTTGGATATCATTCTTCAGAATAAGACTTTGTTTTTTATATATTTTAAATCTGCAAATGCTTCTTTGATATCAAAAGTTTCATTCTGATATCAAAACTTACTTTCTGATATCAAAAAAGTAAAGTCTATTTTTGATATCTGAAATTCAGAAGCAAATTTCTGTGAATGAATTAATGAATGACTTGTATATACAGGACCAAACAGTAAAAGCTAATCATTGAAAAATAATTATAATATGAATAAATAATCTTTTATACCAATAATTAACATTGAATACATCACGCATTGAATCATCATATCAAAAATTATTTATGGATATAGAAAACAGACGAACAGAAAACGATTAGAAAATAAACGAATATAAAGTCCAAATAAAACAAAGCCGCTAAAATCTGTTAAGTTTGATAAAGGTACTGGTAATTAAGTTGTTTAATTAACAACTGTCTGATATATAATTTTATGTGTAAGGATAACGCATGGAAACTAACCATAATCTAAACTAAAGTTTGTCTTGTGACTTTTTTAGGGATACAAAAGATATTGGTGTATATTGTTCATATATGCAAAGACTGTTTACTGCTTTATAGTCTTTGATATATCCACGTGCAAAAATTCTCCTTGAATCTGTTATTTTGTTTACAGTTTAAAAGCATACTAAGCAAAAGAATATAAGAAAGATAAACAAGAAATTTTTTTGAAATATTAATTATTTTATTCGTAGCAAAAACAGTTGTTCAGAATCGGACTTGTGAAAAATCATAAATTGAAATGTTATTTACATGAACGTAATATGTATCAATGATAATTTTCATTTTTAGAAAGCTGTTGGCACAGGCTTTACTTAGAGTAATGTGTCGTTAAATATAAATGTTGTAAGCAATACCTTCAACATTCTGGGCGCGTTTAAAATGCTACGCCTGTGGGTGATGCCTGCTACATTCTAAGCGTGTAAGTAATACCGTCAAAATTCTAGGCGTGTGGCTGCTACTTTCAAAATGGTAGGCGTATATGCCCTGCCTTGGATATGCTTGCCGTGTGGGCGATACCTTCAAAATGCTAAGCGTATGGCAAATGCTAGGCCTGTGGGCGATACCTACAAAATGCTAGGCGTGTAAGCAATACCGTCAAGATGCTGGGCCTGTGGGGGATACGTACAAAATGCTAGGTGTGCAGGCGATACCTTAAATACAATTGACACCTTCACAGTTCTAGAGGTAAAAGAGATACCTCCACAATGCTAGATGGTTGGCGATTCATTAACAAAATTTGTAGCAGACTCCTTATGACTTTTGGAATATCTCATTTTTGTGAAACACAAAGCCTCCTAAAATTAAGAACACAGCATGAATTAACGGCGTCGGTGTATGGTGACTGAGGGCTTTTGTACTGAATGGCCCAATGCCCGAGGCCCGCGTGGCTTTGCCAACACCATACAGATATTGGATGGAATGATTTCCTCAAGGATTGTGTTTTTTTTCTTGAGGAAGAAGACATTGTACGTCACATCAATCACTCACACATTTACACCAAACACCTTTCAGCAACCTTTCGCAGACACACGGTTTACACATAGCTAAGTGTCGCAGCACCCATACAATAATGCAATTATTTTAACTCATGTTATAAATTCAATTGCATCTACGATGTAGTAAACATTTGGAAGAAAAGAAATAGACATGGAATAGAATAAGTGCGCAGAAGTGTCCTAGGATTTCTCGGAACGTACATATGGTTTAACTAATTTAGGTATGCATTAAAAAGACAAGGACAAAAAAGCAAGATTAGTTTTTTTTTCAAATTTTGTTTTTAAATTATCCATGATGGACCAAGAGCCCCACTTCCTATGGTATTTATCATCGTCTAAGGTAATCTTGTCTACTTGTACATGCATGCTTACTTCACGCATGAAGGACGAATGATTAAAGGCTAAACTGCGGAATCGGCTATCCCATATTCGATATTTTACAATAGGAAAGATAAGGTTTTTAGCCTTGTTACAAGATCCTAACAGGAACTCAGTGGCGTGAAAGCTTTTAAGACTAAGAAAGTTGCCATTCTTTTCGTATTATTGCCACTTTTTAGGACAATTTATGAACAGGTGGAAATTATCTTCTACTAAATAACATTCAGTTCAATTTTTCTCTGTTTTAATTCCCGATTTGTCCAAATTTCTGTTACTGGCTACTATGTCGTTTAATATCTTGAACTGGAAGGGAAGCAATTTGTTATCGCGACATGAATCACTTGAAATTTTGATACTTTTATTTACTAGCGCAAGATCTATCCCCTTGTCTTTCCACGTTTTTAAGGTAGTAGGGGGTCGACTTATTTGTTTCACTAGTTCTGTATAAAAATCTCTTGACTTACAATTTCTTACATTTAAACGCTGACCACTTCTAGTTGAAAATATGTAACTTCCTAAAGTATAGGTTTGATTAGCTAAAATTTGTTGTTTAATTGCTTGTTGAATGCTAGATTATGTTAGAAAATTAAATTTAATGTTATATTTCCTCGTTAGTTCATCGCATGTCAGCCATCTATTACTTTTATTCTTTAGATTTTGTATAAAACAGTTCCGTTTTGGAACCAGTTTCTAAGATTGGTTTATTGTCTATAAGTATATCTTGATTATTCAAGAGTAATTGCTTAGACATTTTCGAGCTTTGAAATATTTTGTAAAAGCTTCTAAAATATCTTGATAAAAGGGAGGCACGCAAGGGAGTTTTTTCACGTCAAAGTTGCAATGGCTTAACAGATTTAGGCCACCAATCTTTTCCAAATAATAACTAACTACTTGGGACCACTTTTTTGTTGCAACAAAGCAAGTTTAAGAGCCATATTCTGTGATTGAATGTCAATTGCTTTTTTTCCACCTTCATCATAGTTCCTTAATGTTAAGTTCCTTAACAGACTGAGTCCTCTACAAGACCAAAATAGGTACTTTTCTTTTTTTATTATCACTTCATTCCAGTATGTATTTAAATACTCATACATAATAAGTTATACCTGCAACACAAACATAGTGACAATTTTTTGCTGCTGTTAAGGAGAACAAGTGCTTTCTTGACAATAAGAATGAATGTTATACAAAAATAGTATATTAGCAGGGGTTGAAACAGAAAAAAGGCGCGAAAGAAGAAAATAAAGTCAACTATAAAAACTGGTCAATTTTTTCTAAAGCTTGGTATATAGATATATTTGTTTTGTTTAAAATTAGTTCAAAATATGCTTTAGGTTTTAGAAATTTAAGGTATTCAATAAAGTACACTTCTCTACTGTTAAGTTTGCAATGATGAATAAATAATCTTGCTTGCAGAAGAATGAAATCAACCATATAACTCCTCTCCCCAAAGTTATCGCTTCGAATAATTCCCAATAGTTTCACTCTGTTCGCTAGAGCGATATTGGCTTCCATCATAATGTTATTATTTATAAAGTTTTCTAATAGTTTCCAGAATAAAGTTAAATTTGAACACAGGATAAACATATGCATGATATCATTCTTTACTTTACAATTCTGACAATCTGATGCGACCGTCGGGTCAAATTTTGCTACTATATAATTTGATGCAGTTTTTATGCATAATTTCATAGTTTAACATACGGTCTCGAACATTTCTTGTCAAATATTTCGTCTTACCAAAGATTTCCTTAAATTCACAATCAGTCATACATCTATTTTCATTTTCACCTTTCTATACAGCTTGGTGTAGTTTCCTGAAGTCTAACTAGGTTCCAATATATTAATTTTGAGCATATTTTGGATATCACTGAGTTATAAAATTTAGATGTAGACATAATATCAACATCTTTTTTACTACATATAATTTTTGTTGAATCTAGTGCCAATACACTTTTCCATTTTGCGGAATTGCTGCCACCAGGCTGAATAGATTTAGGACATTTATTTTACAATCAAACCTCTTTTTTTAATTCTAGCGGTAACATAATTGACCCATCCTTATTCATTATATCCGAAACATGCAATATTTTCTTGGTATATAATTCTTTAAAACATACTGGTGAATTTCCTATTTGGATATACTTGTTGTACCATAAGCATTGATTTGCTATGTCCACAGATTTTGCTCTAAACCAATAGTGAAAAATTTCTTTATAAAAATCGGGCATTTCGAGGTGTAGTTTTTTGGGGTTTAGAGAAAGAGAGAGAATTTCAGAAAACTTTAGAGAGTCTGGCAAGTACTCTCGAATAAACTCAATACTGAAAGATTTCGTGCGTTTGAATAGTCTTTTTATCCGCATAATTTTTTGTGCCTTCAAGAAGGCAAAATAATCTAAATGCCTTAAGCCACCGTCTTTATAGTCTTGAATAAGGACTAGTCTTTGTATTCTGGAAGGCTTGCCGCTCCATATAAAGTTTTCTATGAGATGTTGTATTTCTTCGGTAAACCAAGGTGGTATATAAAGAGAGTTAGTTGCATATACAATTTTTGATAAGGCTAAATTTTTTATTATGGCAATTTTTCCGCTTAAAGTCACGTGAAAATATTTCCAATGTTGTAAAGTCCCTTTAAAATCGTTGATTTTGTCTTTAAGATTGATATTATATATGGTGTCTACATCGTTGAGGTATCGTATTCCCAGAGATTTCACATCACCTGTTGTCCATTTTAAACAAAAGGGTCTCCATTTATGAAAGTGTATCTTAGGCCTACCTATTTGTAATATTTCAGAGTTCTCATAATTAATTTTGAGTCCTGAAGTAAAATAAAATAAAGTTAAGACTTTTAAAGCATTTCTCAGTGATATTATATCAGATACTATTAATGTGGTAGCATCCGCAAGGAGGCTTATTGTTGTTTCAAAGTCTTTATATTTTATTCCCGTTATGTGTTTGTTTGCTCTTATTGCTATAGCCAGTATTTCTACTGCAATAATAAAAAGTAATGTCGATAAAGGATCTCCTTGGCGTACGCCATTTCTTACTTTAAAGTATTTACTGCTGTTCCCATTGTTTATTGTACAACTTTCAATGTCAGTGTAAACTACTTTAATCCACTCCCGGATATTTGATCCGAAATTAAAAGCTTCAAGACACTTATCAATGAAATTCCAATCAAGCTTATCAAATGCCTTTTCAAAGTCTATAAATGATAGGATTTCTTCTTCGTTCTTACGATTTAAGTAATCTATGCAATCAATTGAAGTGCAAATATTATAACCAATAAATCTGTTTTTAATAAACCCATTCTGATCAGTTGCTATTATTTTTGACGATATTATTTGAAATCTTTTGGCAAGACAGTTTGTCAGTATTTTCGTATCGGTATTTAACAGAGTAATCGGTCTCCAGTTTTTAAGTTCAGTAAGATCTTTACCTTTTTTAGGAATCAGTCTAATGATACCGTGCTTTTGTTTACAGCTAAGATTTTCGCAATGAAATCTATATTTGTAAGAGTGGAGAAGATAATCTGAAATCTCGTTCCAAAAGAAAAGACAAAATTCTTTTTAGAGATCGTCAGTGCCGGGAGTTTTATTTATATCTCTTGGTTTTATAGATTCATAAAGTTCTTCTTTGGTGAGATCCTTGTTGAGCATTACTTTATCTTCATAGTTAATTTGTGGAATAGAATCAATTTTATAAAAATCGTTATAAAAGATATTTGATACTTTTGGATCTTTATTAAATAGTCTTTCGTAAAAGCGCGCAGTTTCGGAGAGAATGGCGTCAGGTGTTATTATCTCTTCGCCATTCATTCCTACGAGTCTAGGAATGTTCTTTTGCTCGTAATTTTGTTTTTCCAAATTGAAGAATAGGGAGTTTCTTTGTTCAAATTCAAGAAAATATGCTTTCTAACGTCTCAAGATCAATTTCAAACTGTATTTCTTCACTTGTTCTGGATTTTGATTTGCTGGCCACTTCTGTTTCTAGCACGTTTAACTTGTTATAGAGATTTTGTTTTCAATTTTCTCTTGTTTGGATTTATTCTTTGAATATATGATTGATTCTTTTCTAATTAAATAGGTACTTTTCTTTCACTTTTGCGATTTATCAATGGTATTCTTTTCGTTCTATTTTTTAAGATTATATCCAAGTGAGATTCTAAGCATGTTGAAACAGTTTCGGCACACTTCTAAATCATAACACGATTTCTCTTTTTCCAGTTTCCAAGCCATATAAGTAAAGTTTTATCTTTGCTGATTTTTAGGCCTGATTGCCTTGCGAAGTTCTCTAGCGTTTCGGAGAGAATGGCGTCAGGTGTTATTATCTCTTCGCCATTCATTCCTACGAGTCTAGGAATGTTCTTTTGCTCGTAATTTTGTTTTTCCAAATTGAAGAATAGGGAAGAGTTTCTTTGGTCAAATTCAAGAAAATATGCTTTCTAACGTCTCAAGATCAATTTCAAACTGTATTTCTTCACTTGTTCTGGATTTTGATTTGCTGGCCACTTCTGTTTCTAGCACGTTTAACTTGTTATAGAGATTTTGTTTTTCAATTTTCTCTTGTTTGGATTTATTCTTTGAATATATGATTGATTCTTTTCTAATTAAATAGGTACTTTTCTTTCACTTTTGCGATTTATCAATGGTATTCTTTTCGTTCTATTTTTTAAGATCATATCCAAGTGAGATTCTAAGCATGTTGAAACAGTTTCGGCACACTTCTAAATCATAACACGATTTCTCTTTTTCCAGTTTCCAAGCCATATAAGTAAAGTTTTATCTTTGCTGATTTTTAGGCCTGATTGCCTTGCGAAGGTCTCTAGCGTTTCGGAGAGAATGGCGTCAGGTGTTATTATCTCTTCGCCATTCATTCCTACGAGTCTAGGAATGTTCTTTTGCTCGTAATTTTGTTTTTCCAAATTGAAGAATAGGGAAGAGTTTCTTTGGTCAAATTCAAGAAAATATGCTTTCTAACGTCTCAAGATCAATTTCAAACTGTATTTCTTCACTTGTTCTGGATTTTGATTTGCTGGCCACTTCTGTTTCTAGCACGTTTAACTTGTTATAGAGATTTTGTTTTTCAATTTTCTCTTGTTTGGATTTATTCTTTGAATATATGATTGATTCTTTTCTAATTAAATAGGTACTTTTCTTTCACTTTTACGATTTATCAATGATATTCTTTTCGTTCTATTTTTTAAGATCATATCCAAGTGAGATTCTAAGCATGTTGAAACAGTTTCGGCACACTTCTAAATCATAACACGATTTCTATTTTTCCAGTTTCCAAGCCATATAAGTAAAGTTTTATCTTTGCTGATTTTTAGGCCTGATTGCCTTGCGAAGTTCTCTAGCGTTCGAAAAAATTCTGGGATTGATTGAACACGACCCAAAATACCTGTTATGTAATCAGCAAATTGAGTTAACTTAAATTCACTTTTTCCGACCTTTAAGCCTATGATTTTTTCATTGTATCGTATCATTTGGTCCATGAACTAGATGGACAAAGAGTATGCAGGAAAGACCGCAACCCTGTCTCACACCCCTTTGTAATTCAAACCAGCCGCTGCTATAGCCATTATTCATTACTGTGCTAGAAATATCTGTGTAGCATAGCTTAATCCGAGATATGAATTTCGGTCCAAAGTACATTTTTTAATATTTTCAGCATAAAGTTCCAGTCCAAACTGTCAAAGGTCCTTTCAAAATCTATTTGAAGGAGTTAACCAGGGCGTCCTTCATTGTCAGTGAAGTCTAATAGATGTGAAATCAATCGAACATTTTCACCAATATATCTTCCTTTTATAAATAGAGTTTGATCTTCATTTATTAGTTTATTTAAGAATGAGGAGCTTCTACTAGCTAGACTTATCGATAATATCTTGTAATCTGTATTTAATGAGGAGATTGGTCTCCAAATCTTAAAAATCTCAAGGTATTTACCCCTTTTGCGCAACAGGGTTATAGATGCTCGTCGAAGTGACGTCAGTAAGTATGGGACCAATATTATTCCAGAACGTGATATAAAATTCAGAAGATAGACCATCTACGCCAGGGCTTTTGTTTGCTTTCATAGCTGTTAGGGCACTATGGAGTTCATCTATTTTTATCTTATCTTCAATGCTTTGTTGGTCAAAAACACTAAGCTTGGGCATTTGTTTAAATTGTTAAAAAAATTATGGGTCTAATGACTTAAGGCTCTGTGAGATATATAGCTTACTGTAGAAGTCTTAAATTTGAGACTGAATTTCTTTGCTTGACATAGTAATGGACCCTCGACTGTTTTTAAATTAGTGACTGTTTTTCGATCGTATATTTGTTTTGCCACATTAAAAAATATGATGTGTTTTTGTCTAGTCTAGATTTGACGTATTCCCCTTTGGTTTTATGTTTGATTAGGGAGTATAACTGTATTCATTGAGTTCGTCCTTACTAATTTCGTCGTCAATTACTTTTTTGTCCAAGATTACTATTTTTGATTTGAGCGATTGTTCCTCTTCCCGTCTTTCTCTTGCCCTCTTTTTGCCCTCTTCACGTTTATCGGTTATTAACCTTTCAACAGTTTGAATGTAAGTTGTTTCTTGAAGAAAACTATTATTTAGTTTCCAAAAATTTGGACCTCTTTTATCCAGACAGAGATCAACTATTAAGCCAATAATTTTATGGTCAGTAAATGGACAGTATGAAATAGTGAAGGAACAAAAAGTAATCGAGCCGACAAAGGATTCTGGGTGACTTTTGAGACCATGTAAACTGTTTTGATAAAATGTTACTTTGTCAGCATGTTTGTTTGGGGAATAGATATTGAAAATAACCAGTTGGGCTGAGTTGACTTTAAGGGTTATATATTGAACATTGACGTTGTCATAATTTTGCACTAGTGATAGTCAAATTATTAGACGTCAGGAACAACACATCTGCACTTCGGTTTGTCCCATGGTTGCAAATTTTTTTCCACCCCACTCACTTTCCCAGATATTTAGGACGTTACTTCTTGGGTGGCTCTCCTGTAGCATTGTAATATCACATTTTGTATTTTTAAATTCAGTGCCACTCGTTTGCTTTTGTGGCAATACCTCGTACATTAGTTTACATGTTTACATTTGGGGCTAATTATGTCTGGTATATCTCGTGAGACACTTATGACACTTCCGACACTTTAGTACAGATATAGAAGACAGACAACATGTATGAAAACCCAAAAACATATATACGATTCAGTTGAACAAATAGGTCGGACTTCCTACGGTGCCATTGTAACACAAACTGTTACCGTGGTCACCAACATTTTACCAAAACAATTTGCTAGACTACGCAACCGAAGCGTTTTGTGTTTTGTTTCTAGAATCTCCGAATATGTACTGTGGAACAATAAAAAGTAGTAGTAGTAATAGTAGTAGTAACATACTCGAAACAGAGTGGTGAACAAAAGGGGTATTTTATATCAGGGATCTGGCTGATAAAAATAGATATGTTTCTAAAATGTACAATATAAAAGCAAATTTTTGGCATGAAGGGATAAGTGCTGCTAAAATGCAACACAAAAGCATCTAGTACTGAATGAGGCCTGTGAAACAGTGCGACCATGAATAATCTACAACAGCCCAGTATTTTACTCATAACAACATCCCCATCAAGCATACGAAATCGAGCCCGGACGACATCCTTTAATAAGAAATAATATACAACAGGCCACCCCATCAAGACAGAGCCACCCATTTAAAAACCAAGCCTACTTGCACTGCTGTTCAAAAGTAGAACCCCATTTCGCAAGCGAAATCTTCAACACTTAACAAACATTAAAAGTTTAAAATATTTCTTTGGACGGCTTATTATTTCTTGAACAATATGAAGTTTTGTTTACAAGTCGCATAGTCCGTAATACAACTAAGTAGAGAGCTTATGGCGCAGCAAGTATACGGCTTATAAGGTTCATATGCTTGGTTCTGTTGGCTCAACGGCTTTATTGATTGAACGGACTAGCACTTTTTCTCTATGCAAGTAGATATAAGCTGTGCTGTTTTGCTCAACAGTTACTTTGCTTTTCAATGCGCTGTATTTATTTATTCTAAAAACAGTTGTGTTTGCATGGCGTTTTAAGCATGAAAACGAAATAGGACGAAAAAAGCGGAATGCACACTCTCAGATCAAGTTCTACATAAGTACAAAATTTCGTGGTCCTAAGACCTGCAGTGTCAGAGAAGAAGCTGAAAACAAGAAAATGAATATTTACTTCAAGAAATAATAGCCCAACGGCTGCCCGCACAAATTCATATAAGCCTTGGCCAAGTCAAAGACGTGTCAAATGTTAATAATTGACAATGTTGTCAATTATGGTTGAGGCTTATACAAATGGAAAGCCAAAGATAGCGACATGTGCTTTGTTACCCGGGGAAGGGAGACAGACATCGGTACATTATTTGTGTGAATATTCCTAAGTCAGACCGCTGATTGACGAGCACTTTCACTGGTTAAATTCGTATTTAGTCCAAAAGACGTGGCTCTGCATTTCTTATTAATGAACATTGAAAAAAATTTGGTTGTATAATTCGTTCCTTACAATAACCTCTTCTCTATAACTATGTAACCATGGATTTTACCAACTCGCACATAGCGCAGACATTCTATGTAAAATACATGTGCACCTTTGCATAGAACCATGTAGAAAACAGAGTGATAAGATGTGCAAGTGCGCATGTGGAAAAAGGGTAGTAAGATGTGCAAGTACACATGTTGAAAGTGTGATTTTAAGATGTGCATGTGCAATTGTTTTAATGTACAGGGGGTCCTTCGGTGTGTCTGTGTGAAGTCAGTTTGCATAAAATAGAAAAGATTTCAAAAACCATTTATTTAAATTGCCTTAAAAAAGCTTAAATTATAAAACCTCCAACACAATGCATCTACTTTATTTTAAATCCATTGCAGAGTATGACATGTTTTGAGTAACTGTTGAAAATTGTTTGTTCAATTTTATTTTACAGACCTACTATATTACAGACGTTACAATGTGATGGAGACTTACGCCAGTCGGGATAGCCTACTTAACACACTTTATGTTGTACATATCAGTTCTGAGTGCTAGTCCCCCCACATGCTAAATCTAAGTATCGTTTTCATATTAATCGAACCTCACTTTTTGTTATTATTATTATTATTATTATTATTATTATTATTATTATTATTTTTATTTTTATTTTTATTTTTATTTAGATTACATATTTGATGCATTCTTGATCCCACTCACGTCGGTATCCTCGATCTGTGTCAGTGACTTATGTCACCCGCCACCCACACACATAATATTTAGTTACCACTTAGGTATAATTGTTTGCATCGATAACTTTAGCAGAGCTTTGATTGAAACGTTAAATTGACGTATGGCAGGACGTCGCTATATCACAAATGAAGAGTAATAAGAGTACTTACAAGGAAATGAAGAGAAATATCCGGTAAGAGCAGTTCCTATTAAGTGGCTTCGTAATTGCAAACTCATAAAGGATAGAAGCAGAATTTATTTATTTATATTCGTGAGATAGTATTTCGGTGTGTTTGTTTGTTGAATGACACTGCATTATGTTCTGAGGCAAAACTTTAAGGGTTGTCCTCTGTTCATTGCTCTAGTACTGGAAAATCTTCCCCGTATTCATAAGAAAGTGGTGACAGCCATCCTTTTGCACACTAGATCCAAAATAAAATATCCACGAGAATGTCACATACTAATAGCTCACTACAAAGCTGACTGATAATGTAATTAAGCAAGAGTTTGTATTTTGTTATAAAGCTACGAGAATGGTATATCTGAGGCCAAAGAACTGCTGCTGAATATGTTTTGTAACTGTTCATAGTATGTCGTCGGTTTTATAACACTTATTAATTTAGAAAGCAGAAATAAATCTCCATTTACTTAATTACCCAAAAAAGCGACACACATTTTGTGCTCTACAAAAAGTACCTACTCACTGAAGCGGACTGCTTTGTTCTCTAAATAGACATAGAGTACAGAGCCTTGTCCTGTCGTTATGAAGCTTTCTCCAGTAAGAAGTAAAGAACACGCATAAACATGACGGATTGCATCGGAGAACTGCAGCAGAAAAAACAGGCAGAGGCTGAGACACATTATTAACTAATGCTGTTGTTCTAAAAAAATGAAACAAAATAGATTACTCTTTCCAAAAATGGATTCAGATTACTATTGTAACAGGTTGGATTGTCTTACAGCATTCTGACAACGTTAAGGAGTAGTACATAACACGGAAAGGTAATCATGTTAGCAAACGAGAAAATCGATATTGAGAGGAATTGGAACAAACCGTTATGGAGAATAGAGTAAATTTGTATAACGAAGGCTTTTTAAGTGAGAAAGGTGTGTCAATAGCAACACTGTAGACGGAGGCGTTGTCGGATGGCATGTTGATAGCGCCTCGTGAGAAAGGGTGGACCAGACTAAACGCACTGCGATGAAAAGGGAACAGAATAACTCATTATAAGGAGGATATAAGCGTAATGGCCAGAACTGTGATGTTGAGGTGAAAGAGTGCATCGTTACGGTTAGGGAGGAGACTAATGCACGCTCGCGTTATCACAAAGATGAAAAGAAACCTGTTATTACGAAGTGAATCATTATTACTAGGGTTGGGACTAATGCAGACAATTGTTATCACAAGGATGACATGTAACACTTTATGACGAGGTATGAGAGTGTATCGGTAACGAGAGCGGAGAATAGTGCAGATACGCGTTAAACTAAGCATGGCACGTTAAACGTTATTACGAGTTGAAAGACTGAAGCATTAAAACGAGGGTGGAGACTAATGAGGACTTCGTAAGTTGTTATTACCGGATGGATAGTAGAGATTTAACACTACAATAGTGAATCCCTTTGCTGACGGACAGAGTGGGAATTAATGATGAGAAGGTGGCGGAGCATCATCATGATGAGGATCGTGAAACATTATCACCATCGGTGAAAGATAGACATTATGACGAAGGCAAAAATGCCACACGTTAAGAGCTGAACGCAATAACAACTATTGTGTAAAATGTGACACTGTAACAAATAAGCTCACATAAAAGATTCAGCACACAGCAAAGAAGTGAGTGGCAAACCAGTTCCAAAATGTGAGAGATTCGTATTTTTATATGTAACGGTGTCACATGGAGTTTCTTAGAAGACTGTAGTGCCACACCACTTAAAGCAAATTTCACATTATTCAAAGAGCTCACACAGCAGTTAAGTAGGCAACTGCAAATCATTCGAGATGCAACAACAGCGCTGTCCATTTATCTGATGTCTTTTCAGTTGTAGATCAGCTAGGGACAGTACTCAGAAAAATATTGTGGATCTTAATAATAGCAGTTTTGTTATGGCGACCGAATAACGCAACGCTGTTTCAAACCTCTTTTTTATTAGTCTAATAGACGTCGGCATTCTATTGTTATATAGACGTCAGGTAGATGAGCTTCCATATACGGTGCAAATTTGAAATATATGTCGACAACTTATGTGTATCAACAGTTAGCCTTTGCTGACGCCACCATCCCCTCATCTGATTCCGCCCCGCATAAGCAGTAAGTTGGATTTCCGCCTGCTTTTCGTGACATGACTAACAAAGTAATCTACACAACAACAATCTCAAGAAAGCATGAGTGATGTGCAATGAATTGTAGCCCATACTCTTATGACTACTCACGTAACAATCATTGTCAAATAATATAAAACATAACTTCCAATGAAGAACATTGGCTTAGTAAAGTAACAGGGATATTATAAACGATCTCACCAGAAGGAGTGACAAGCATCATCGTGACCTGTAAGCGTGTTTGCCTTCTCTTGTGCTGCGGTTTATAAACCTTATATCATCATTTTATTTTGATTTCATAGACTACATACTTTACCCAACTGTGTCGTTCCATTGGACTGTTCTTCGGAGTGTGCACCTGGTCCTCTAGGGCGGGCTCGCTTTTTCAAGATACCATGAGTGGTTTTGTAATTCCATGAAATTTCACTTAGCTGATATTAAAACCAAATTAATTCTCTTGCAAAGAGAATCTTTGAAAGAGTAGGAATTTTCTTCAACAAAATTGTTTTTAATGTTTAGCATATCTATTCTCAGATATCTAAAATAAATATACATTATATGATTTTATGAAATTAAACACAAGCACTCTTTTGTACTTTAAAAATAAATATTTCAGTACTAACTGAAGTACATTTCAACCAAAATCCTGCTGTACAAATCCAATGTATGTATAATACTTTATTCTTGGATTTAAAGGCTTGCAGGTTCAGACAAAGTAAATTGTGTACAACAAGACATTTTGTCATGGATACACACCTCTGCTTGAAGGTGTCACTATTTAAAATATCAAGCAAAATGAACAATCACTGTTTCAGTTTCCATCGACGTTCTATGACAGAAAGATAACTACATGTTAGTTATACTTAGTGTTATATACACTTTAAACACGAACCACCCAACTTAGATATAAATGTCCACAAAAGATTGTGGATTCAATCAGATATTGCTGTTGGCAAATATTACTTTTAAGTGGAATAACCTTCAACTATAAAGTTAAATGTTTTATGATGTATACTTTCTACTTACTGAACCTAAATCTGGTATAAAGTGGAGGTAATTATGTTTACATAGTTTCAGAATAAAGTTATGAAGCATGCGGCATTGACAAAGTATTATATTTTTTTCCCAATTCCAGACCATCAAACTATAAAGATTCAGAGTTACATTACAAGTATGTTATATCCACATGCTCTATTCTTTAAACCCTGTAAATGTTCCACAGTTTATAATTGGGTTACAGAGAATTAAAAAGCATTTGCTTAAGTTAGGGCAACTTAAAAACAAAGTCTTAATCAACTGAGCTCCCTTGAGCAAGTTATCTTTCTTTTACCCCTTCAGATTTATCTTGTACCCCAAGGTGTTTTAGTCAGCAGTAATACTAGCCCAAATATAACAAAGCATGAGCAAGTTGCTTATTTTTTGTGAAACATTAACGTTTTTTCCTCCATTTAGAAAGACAACCTCAATACTTCATTTGTATGGTGCCATTTTCTGCAAAACGTTGATCTGAACCAACTGAAGCCTCATGATTAGCCTTCTATTTTCTTAGCTTTTTTAGGAGATAGAAAGGCTTTATTACAAAAAGTAAACAGTGCTGCAGTTTTATAGGTTTTGGGACGCTGGGATAATTCTTAAACTTTAACATCTCGTTTATTTCTTCATTATTACTTATTACACTACAGACACGACTTGCTGTACTGTGGTATGTTTTAATAAAGAATAAGCTGCTCTATTTTGAACTCTCTATTCTTTGATTAACCCATTTACAGCATTTACTACCGTCTGTTATGTTTTTCATTCAGTATATGTAAGTCTCGTAAGCATTGCAGAAGCGTTTATTCACAAGAGTGCGCCTTGTCATTGGGGAAGTCGGACATGAGCGTGGCTGTTTCCTGTGTCGATCACGTGGCACTTCCGGTGCACCAAGGAACTGTTCAACATAGGGGGCATCAGGGTACGATGCAAAAGAATCGTATGCCGAGATCTGGGCCCGGAATAATGGGGGCGGAGGGATTTTTCTCTTGTTATCTGCTCCTTGAAGTTGCTGAGGCTGTTTTAAATAGCATGATGATTCATTAAAATTCGCGCCAGCTTTTGGAAAAGATCGTAATGCAAGTGAGTCATGCGGCAGTAATTGAACGGACCCCGTGCCACAGACAACGGTATGGCGTGTGTTATCATTGAAACAGCCTGTAGCTCCTTGGTATAGGGTGTCCAGACGTGATGTTGTTGCTGAATGTGGCATTGTTTGTTGCTTATTTTTCCTCATGAAATCTTTTAAGCTGGCCTCCACAAGTGATTTCGGAAAACTACTTGGTGCAATCGAGGACTCACTTTCAAGTGATGTTAGCATGGTTGTGTCATCAACAATTCCAATTGGTACCTCATCTGATGCCTTACCTGATTTTTCACGTTTCAAGTGACTGCAACAGCAACAACTCCTTGTAGGTGAAGGGATTGAACTTAAGATGCTTTGTGACTTAGATATCTTAGTTTCAAGCTGTATGTTCTACACAGAGAATAGCACAAAGAATAGGTCACTGTTTACTTATACTTGGTTTCTGAGTTTGTAGAATTGAATGATGGAATTTACTGTAGGGATAATGGTGCCATTTACAGAACCAACATAATTTTGCATCCACATTCTCTTCTCTCTATACTAATTCTAACTTCAGAATTATTCTTAAGCTGAACTTAGCCCTTGAAGCTTACCCCTATCTATTATAATCTAAATTAATATTCAGAATTTGGTGAATTTCCCATCATTCTTTATCATAAATCCAATGGACAATACAATGTTGTGGTGGAAAAGACTAAATGTGGATCGAAACGCCAGGTTTTATTGTTTTGAGCGAATATTTCATCCGTTTTTGGACTTATAAATATCGCCAAGGAAGCATATTCACAGTTCCCAGGGAGAAAGTTATACGAAAGCTAGCATCGAGGGAATGGTAAATGGTCCTAAAATGGACACGTTTGGGGGAGGGGGCGGGGTTGCTCACAAGCTATGGGACGGGAGATATCGTACGCGGAAAGTGATTACATAGAATCATGCTAGTATGACAGAGTACGTACCTGACTATTTTACGAAGGCGGTTATTTTCAAGGAGAGCCGCATCACGGTCACGCGTGAGACGCCTTGCCTTGGCCCCGCATATGTAATTGCTACATTTGTGGTGTTTCTGAAGCCCAACCACCTCCTCTACTACCTCAGGGAATGTGAGTGACTTGCCTACAGCCTGAGAATAAATTAGCTCAGAGATATGTATTTTTCGAAATCAGATAAGACGGTAAGATATTTAAGTCTGTCAAACATAGAGAAAATGGTAATGCATGATAAATCGGCCAGGAGACATTCCTTACAGTTCACACACACAGGCTCTTCCATTAACAGGCCCTATCAAGAGCCTGGGGTTATCCTTTGACGTACACTCGACCTCTGCTGTGAATCTAACATTACTCGTCTTTATAACTGGGTTTTTCCCTAAAGGTTGTGTCGTTGTTTCTTTTTCTGGTGGATAATAACGTAGCCATTATGCTATCAGCAAAGAATTTTTGTTAGACGTCTTTTTAAAGTTGCAACAAAAACGATTGAATGACGTTAAAAGTTGATCCTTTTGAAAAACTGAAAAGTCGTGTTTTAAACACACATTTTGGTCGATCGTTACTCCAAAAGATATGTTGGATGAATGTCATTATTTGCTGGGACTGAATGGAGTTTTATCTACTGGGTAACAGGAAATGGCGTAGTTGGTTTCACCTGATGATACAGAGCAAAGATGTGCTATGGCTGTCATTCTCATGAAAAAAACCCGTTTATACAGTAGATCGACACGAACATAGATTTATCCAACTTCTTAAAACACCTAAAATATTATATAAGACAGCAATGAAAATTTATAACAATAAGAACTGGATACTCACAATACTGACGAGTTCGCAACAACCAGACTGATCCAACAGGCTAAGCTTCCTGCGGAAATACTTAAAATAAATATGCTCTAATATTAGTACCACGCAGCTAACTACGACGCCAAGTGCGAGAAGGATGAAGGCAGATACGATGTTACGGAATCCTAATTCGGGACTTTTAGCTTGTGTCTCTTCGTTCGCTTTGCAAATTCCTTTCAGCCAGAATCTCTGAAGACGTTCTATGGTGCCTGAAATCGTGTATACCACTACGTATTGAAACAAGGTGCTTATTCATAAACTGACCAGTTCTGATGTTTAATACATTTAATTATTTTTTTTTTGAAATTAGTTGTTCAGCTAAATTTATTATTTAAATGCTAAATGGCCGCTTCAACGTTCTTATCCCACCCACCCCAACTGCAGAAATGTATTTTTTTAGTTTTCCTATAGCATTAGTGATTCGTTGATAATTTTACATTGTGTTACAACTCAAAAGTGAAACTGTATTTCATTGGAAATAAAGGAGTCTGTTGTCTCTTCTATATTTTAATGCAATACCTTGTCCAGGGCTCATTATAGTAAAAGTGTTAACCCATTCAGATCTCCTAGAAAATTCGCCATATCAAACAGTTTTGATTTGGCCGTCTTTAACAAATATGAGACAATATTTTAAAAATCGCCAATTAATACCGGACGAAATATTTTCAATACTCAAGTGCAGAAGCAATATGAGTGTTATGGAGATATCCAATGGTCTTTTGGGATTTTTTTCTCTTCGGTATTTTGTGCTTGAAAAATTACATTTACTTTTTATCATATATTATTAACATTCGATTTTCAGACACCCTGAATTCAAGTAGATTTGCATAGAATCTGGCGAAATAGTAGAACTTTTAAGTTGGCAGAGATTTTATGTCTTGTTTAATTCCGATTTGTTTGAACATCCTACAAAACAGCACTCAGGGCTTATTCAATACAGAAGGTGCTTTCAAAATTCCCTTCTTCTTTAGTTTTAAGAACTATTTACAACATCAGTAAGATAAAAAAAATAAACTGAGATAATTGAACCAATGTCGTATCGGTATTTTTCCTTGCCTTGTTTTCTTTTGTTTCATATGTTTGTTTGTCGAGGACTGATTTGTCATGGTTCAAGGCTTTAGCCATTGTCATCCTTACTACCCAAAACTAACCAATCGCATTCAACTCACCGTTATTCTGAAGAATCAACAACTCTTTATTAAATATCTTAAGCAATTTTGACTTTTTGCGAAAGCCTATGCCGTAGCCGGCCAAGGCACTCCACTTGCCAACTGTTTTAAGCCTGCACCCATTGTCCTTGCTTGCTGCGAATTCTAGAGGCAGTGCATCGTAAACAAACGCGTCGAGTTCTCTAAACACCAGGAATAGACACGTTCTACTATAAGGTATAAACTGCAATGTATTGTTGCATTATATAGTAAACCAAAAAACTTTATATTAAAGGAACTTCAAAAAGACTTCACCTAAGGAATTTGAAGAGTTCCAGTTTTCCTGTTAATATCAATTGATATTTCATAACATTTATTTAACAGATGGCAGGTTAAGAAGGATTATTTTCACACATATTGCTTATCATGATATGGGTATTATTTTTTTTCTCAGTCAGCTACACAGCTGCCATTGACAAGCTGTTCATTTAACACAAAGGAAATATAAAATCAAGAATCATATTCGTGTTTTTGTAGTCAAGGTTTTCCGTAGTAAAAGTCTTCATTTCGTAAAGTCATACCTGTCTTTTACGGCCTTTACTCCTTCTTCCAGGTTAGGCTTGACGTACTGCATCATATATTTGTACATGTCCTTTTTGTTCTTTCTCATGAACGTATCGGTGCTCCCATGCAAAATTGTTCCAAATCGAAAAGGGGGACTAGATTCACGTGGGTTTGCTAGCTAAAATCAAATATTCCTTACTAATAAGACATAGATTAAAGTCAGCCATTAACTGCTGATATATGAAGCATGGTATTTTTCGTTAAATCCAGATATTTTCAAAGTATTATTTTTATGTTTTGAAAGTGCAAAAGTAGTACATGTCATGGGTTATAATCAGAAGTAATTAATAAATATTTAAAATCTTAACAAAACAAAGAAATTTTCTAAACATTAGAAAAAAGAATTGGACAAAAGAAGTATAACCATTTCTACGTCTTTAAATTTATAGTTTTTTATTTCTTCTGTCAGAGATGTAGCTCTTACTCTGGGATCATCAAGTCCTGAAAGTTTGCTATACACATCTTTAGTGATCATAAAGGTTGCTAGTTTTGCCGTATAACTAGATATAAATACAAGCGCAAACAATGCCCAGACATTTGCGAGGAAGCGTCCAGGCATACCGCGGGGACTGTTGGTATTCACAGGCGAACCAAATAATATTCCCCAGATCAGCCAAAACGAACGAAAGAGAGAGAATCTATAATCTGTAATCACAAAACTTTAACTGATACGTGAGAATCATCTAAAACATACATAAATTTTTACACTGTTGACGTAATGCATGCAAGATCAATTTTCAAAGTACGCATCTTCAAATACGTTTTTCGCATAGTATAAAAGTTCCGCGATGTAAGGAAATTCTGTATGCAAAGTAGGTTCATTGCTAATTTAATAGGAACATATCCCAAGATATGACCGTCTCCCCCGATTTAGTGCATGTTTGCCTAATTATATATCTCTGTGACCTATATTGTTAGATTTCACAGGGTCGTGAGAATAGGCTTCTTTAAGCGTGGGAGCGATAAAGGTGTATCAAGAAATCACAAGAGGTTGAGGGTAAGCTCATTTGGTTAGAGTGTTGATTTAGTAATTCAAGGGTCTGGGATTAGAATCTGGCTCTGGGTGGCAGGCGGAAGGAGGGTTTGATAGGGGAGGGAGCTTGACGGTTAGCTCAGTTGGTTAGAGGGTTGGTCTAGTAATCCCATGGTCTGGTATTCGAATTCACCTATACTGGAATTCAGAATTGACGCCCATTACGTCTTAAAAATGACTGTGAATTAATGGAATCAAAAATAGCTTTACTAAATGCTTATTACCATCCACAAAAGTCAATGCTGTTCATGTTATGAACGAAAAATTTATTGGTGTTATGAAAGAACGTAATCCTATTCCATTGAGAAAACATGTCGAGGTTTCCTCTTGATAGCTTGGAAATTTTGAGTAATTAGGTCGGTTAGGCTACACTAGAACTCACAGAAATTCCACTTCTAATTCAAATATCAATTAACAGCAAATAGCAAACAAGCTCTAATTTTTAGGTACAAACAAACATACCAAAAATATATTAAAATGTTCATAATTGCCAATTATTAAAGGTTATTAGTCTTCTCGTAAAATAGATGTATAATTATTTAACTAGGAAGTGTTTAATTGTTTACTCCTGTGGCTAGCTTTGCGGCCCATGCTGTTCTTTTTATTATATATCACTTCTTATATGACTAGGAGTAAAAGTATACATTTTAGTTGCTAATGTACCTGCTACTGCTTTTCTCCCGGAATCCCACCCGCTTGGTGAGAACCACTCAAAGAAGAAAATGGAGGTTCCCGTCGCATGCACGCTGAAGAGCAGGATAAGGCACCAGCATATGTAATCGTAAGGCTCTATAAATGTTAGAGTTAGTATAAGTACAGAAAGTAGAGACCGTGCATGTGCAGACAGAAAGAAAGTGCAAGCATAGCATAGACAGAGAATAAAGTGAATGCAAGTCCAGTAAGTGCAACAAATGTAGTAAGTAAAAAAGTTCCAACAGGCTCATAATTACTGGAACCAAAACACTAGAAACACTAGGAAAATAAACTTTTATCTGTAAATCTAAGTTTTCACATTACCTTGAGATTTATATACAAACAAAAATCCAAATATCGGAAATCAGATTTGAGAATTTAAGTAGTAATTTGAGTTATGTAGGTCTATTGATTGAATAACATACAACAGAGTCTTTTATTCCTGCAACAGTTTGCAAAATATCTGTTACTGCTTAAGGGAGTAAGGGTGGTAAAGGCATTAAGGTGGTAAGTTCTTTCAGATGCAGCGAGGTATAAAAATCAGCTTAGTTGTGTTCCTTTTTCACCATTATATAAATGGGAATTTTAATACTTTACTTTGAACTTCCTTTTATAGAAGCACTGCCATATTTATTATACACCTTGAAAACAAGACAAACTTACTTAGAAAAGCATCATGGGAAATGGCTCCCTCTGTGACAGACACAATGATAGATATACCCGAGCTTAAGAAAGAAACTGAAAAATCGATGACCTCACTACGGTCAGGTGACTGTTTTAATGACGTGAGGCACAAATCGGCTTTTCTATCCATGACAGCTTTTACTAGGCCATTCCAGGTTCCCTGAAATATATGCATATAAATAACAGTTGAAAAGATTTCTCTATCTGAATCTACATTAGACCCGTCATAATCACCGTAATAGTTTGACAGCACGCTTTTACCAGGAATTAATTTTCGTGGTATATGTCGTTCGCCTAATTTAATTTCTAAAAGCTCATTTAAATATGTTACCAAGTTCCTTCAAAATTATCAAAGACCCTCAATGATCTCTTTGTAAGTGGTCCTGGTGAGAAGAATTCACAAGCATACTTTCAAATTTAAGTTATTATTGGAGTGTAATAGTATCATAACTTCTAGTATGGCGATACACCTTCACGATAAAATGGAACTTTTTCAAAGTTGAAATCATCTGTGTATTATTAAAAATTAAACGCTCATTATTTGGAATTACTTGCATGCTTGAGCATTGTATTTTTAACACCAGATCTTGGATGTGGACCACAGAGACTTGACATGCGAAAACGTGATGACTGAATATAGTGAAACACGGTTATATAATATTGTTTTCACAATTCACCTATCGATAAACAATTGTATATATATATATATATCAGAAGGTTGGTTCTTACATTATCAAGAGCACCCCAGTTTCCATCTTCAACTTCATACAAATCAAAGTCAAAGCCTATTCGTTCCGCCAAAATACGTAATAAATCTATGCACAGTCCAGCGGCACATTTAGTCTTGTTGTTTCGCATTCTACAGGCAAGTGCCATTGGAGGGCACTCCTTGACTTGTGCATCTAACTCACTAAACTTCACGAACGGATCTTCGCCTAGTGTTACTATTTTTAGATTGTATTTTTTAGGCCGCCCAGTAGGTGGCGATGCTGAACCGTCAGGCCAGTAAATATCGTCTATTTTAATTCCCTTCTTCTTAGACCACGATCCAATCTGTAAACATTCAGTTTATCACCTCTTACAGAAATGTTTATCTTTAAAACCTTCAACTTCGTTGCTTTTAGGGGTAATCTCACTCAGCGAAAAAGGCAAATATTTACACCACAAACTGTCATTTCAACAGTAAATCGAATTGCAATTACAGCGGCATCAGATCATCCTGCAGTAAAAACGGGGTGTAAAATGTTTCTTATATTCCTATACCTAACAACAACAAAGTGGGTGTTGTATTTATTTACATAAAACAACTTACATTTGATTTCTGACTGCGTGGTGAGTCGCAAAGTTACAGTTTGATTGATATGATGATTTTGTTTATGCCACATTTTTTTACACATTATTATTTCTTTAATCTAAATCCAACAAAAATCTTATGTTCTTATCCGAAACATAATATTTGCGTCACTGTTGGCGTCACTACATAAAAATAAATATGCCACAACACGACGACCGTATTTCTGGTGTCTCTTCCGACACATGTGGCGTCTACTCCTCTTGTTTGAAGCTAAATTTCAGTCAAAGTTTTTTAACTAGACATTATTTACCGTATTCAATGTTTAAAAAAACGTTCCAATGGATGTACTGGATTTGTATTGAATGTGACACCTCACCCTTTTCCATTGGTCTTTATCTTGAACGTTAACAATGTCCAGTTTTGCGTCTTTTACAGTGCCTTGACGACTAAACTTTCGTACATTGGAAATGTTGTGATTAACCATCAGACTGGAATTAACATAATGTAGATAACATTCAGCAACATTATAACACGGCTTTTAGTACTTTCTCTTTGGTAGCTAAATCTCCACAACTTATTTCTAGCTTGTACATATTAAATCCATATCAATAAATTGCTGAAAATATGCTCTAAGATTTCTCCAATGAAATTTTCAGCATTATATTTTAAGCAATATAGATTTTACCCCCACAAAATCTTTTTGGATTCGGAGTATAAGTAAGAATAGCAATGTGCAAGCACATCTGCTTGATTTCAACATTTAGTAAAAGTTCTTGTTCGATTTGGGCGCATCCTCCCTATAATTACACAATAGATTTAACTGGAATAGATTTAAAAAGCAGAACAGAGTACATGCATATTTGTCCAGTTAAAGCTCTCATCAGTGAAAATATATGCTAGAATATCTTGTCTATTGTTTAATATTTGCCCGAAATATACAAGATTGTATGTTATTTCTCTAAAATTCCAGTCACACAGAAGAGTATTGCAGAGCACAGAATAAAAAACGAGTCTGAGCAATTTATGAGCAAAACAAAGATGAAAAAGTAATGAATTAGTTTGAAAATGCCTCAAAATGCTATTAGAGGTTAGACCTGCAAAAATGTTTGTTTTACACAAATACAAAATAGGTCATGATACATTTAAAATTTAAGTTGACTGCACAAAAAATTAAAAATTATATTTCAACACAACTGAAATTATATTGAAATACACCTAATAAATCACGAGTAACATGTTGTCTTTGCATTTGAAATTGAACACAAATGTCGTATTTTATTTTCATAAAGTTGTCAGGTCAACAGTTTATATCATGTAACAAATAAACCAGTCTTGTTAGCGAAGCAATCATTCATGAGTAAAGCTGTATTGGAAATAGAATATTGAGTTATGATTTACTTATGTTTATACAGACATATACACAGAACGGACGACGCGTAGGATGAATAATACCTGTACAGATGTGTGTTGTTTATTGCACAGAATGTTCTGTTATATAAGTCAATGCTCTTTGCCCAAAGATTAGCTGCCTCTCTTATAGCTTCGACATAGTCATCTTTGTGAAGTGTGTGATTTACACCTGCCAAATTAAACGTTGTTCTTAACATGTAGCATAAACATCTCTGAGTTTTGTGTATGTGTTTGAGCCGTGTGTCTGTATGTTTGTGTGTGTTTGTGTGTGCATGTGTCCCTGTGTGTGGGTTTCTGTGGGTGTATGTGTGGCTGTGGGTATAAGTTTGTTTGTGTGTTTGGGTGTTGGTGTGTGTGTGATGCGTATGTTTCTGTGTATATGTGTGCCTGTGTGTGTGTCTGTGTGGGGTGTGTGTGTGTGCGGGTGTGTGTGCGTGTATCTTTTGAACAATACAAATTGGCTCCAGATCTTTGTAAACAGGTCGCAGTTACTGCCAGTTTGAGTACCCCAATGAGTCAGTTTGGTTATTATAATAATCAAAATGCTGGTCTCAAGAAGCAATCTCTACCTCAGTAAATCATCAGTAGATCGCTGTAGTGTAATACTTCCTTATCGTTTAAAGTATCAATTGCTGTGTATATTTGTATATAAAATTGGTTTTCAAGTATATATTTGAATAGTAAAATACCTATTATTCCTGAATTGTTTCTAAAACTATACCCTTCACCCACTACTGAGTTTGAAACTATCCATATAAAGTCTCTCCCTGCGACGCTGAGATTTTTTGCCGCACTTAAAATCCGTTCAGCTTCCTTTCTGAAAATAGAAAACAGTATTAAAGCATTACAGAAAATATTCGGACAAAATATTTGCGTAAATTCTGCATTCAGCTGTCAAGTATTGTCTACTGTGTCTGTAATTAATGATCTAATGTATATAACAGCCTGTTTCAGAGAGTAAAAAATTTGGCTGCACAAGTGCAAAAGATTGTGCTCAGAGGTCAGCAAAAATTATAGATTTATTTTGAACACTGTAGAATTTTTAGGTATGCATAATGATCCTTGCCACAATTTTGGAGTGAAAAGGTAGTACAAAAGGAGCTTAATACAAAAGAATGACCGAAAGTAACATATCCAAAATATTAAAAATTCAAATAAAATTAACACATGTATTTTGTTTAGGAGCATGCATTTTTTCTATAAAATGTTTAGAACATATGCCAGTTTTCTTTGAAGTAGTTCTCAGCATATACGAGAATAAATATTAGAACAATTTTCAATTGGTGTAACTTTATGTATTGCTCTAAAATACATTGTAACCATCGTAAATTTCAACATTGCAAAGTACCACATACAGGTCGTGAACGCCATACAATGTCACTGATGACATGAAAAGTGTAGCCATTTGTTTACTTACTCTGATCCATAAAACAAAACAACGCGAGAGTGTTGACGCCTGATTTGGAGAAGATCCTTAGTATTGTCCGGTTTATTCAGATTTATGGGGACAACGGCTTGTATCTGAAATCTCAACGGCAAAAAAATAAATAAATAAAAAAGTTGAATATCAAGCGATATTCTATATAGACAAAAATATAAAAATATAAATAACTAAAAAATAAGTGAAAACGAATTAAATCAGAAAGAAAGAACAATGTGACAATAAAACCCAAAGCAATTGAGAAGAAGTAAATTGGAGAAAAGAGAAGCTGAATGAAAACACAAATAAAGAAAGTTAGCAAAATGGGTAGAACTTCTATAGAAGCAAGCATACACTCACTGAAATAGGTTGTTCTCAGATCAAGAAATTACTAATCCCGAAACTACATTGGATCAACCTATTAAACAATCATTTCATATTTTAATAAAGTAATAGGAAAAGTACTGTTGTGGTGTGATTGCTGGTCAATCATGCCTCTTACACTGAGTATGCAGGAAACAGAAGTGCATTGTAGAACATGGTTACTGTGTGTCCATCGAAAGAATCTATGTCCTACACGGTGATATTACACGTGCGTACATTCCTGCCCAATCACACCCAAACAAATCTGCTAGTTCTTTAGGCCAACCGCCCCCTCCCCAAAAAGGAATAAAACTATCAACCATTTGTTTCCTATCTTTAAAGGCCATATTATTGTTTAATGGGGAAGGACTGGAAATGAAAGGGGTGGTCTCTTTTGTTGAGAGAGTGGTCAGAGCTTACGATGTAGACTTTGATCCCTTTATCGCGATATACAATTTCTGCAAAAGGAGTGAAATTGCAACGTGCAACATTAAAAGAATAGACAAATGCTAATTTCTATAAAACAGAAATGCATGATTTTAAAGTTTAAAGAGCAGCACAGAAATAATATTAGAAAATCAAGCACTTTGTGGTGCTTTAAAATTGAGTGAGATCCATACAGTATGACTGCACCAAACGCAGAAGAATATATTGTCACACAATCAGAAATATTGAGTGATACATTTGTGGTCCATGCAGTGGAATGTTTATAAAAAGTGGGTTATTACTTGGAGAATTTGCAGAACCTAACCTAACCTAAATTTTTGTTAACTGAGTCTAGACCTTATGCAACTGAGTCTAGACCTTAATGCAACCAGAAGTAACCTGCAAGGTTACACTTTTAAGGATAACTGAAATGCTGGAAAACGTAACTGTTACGGAGCGAAGGTCTGAAAGTGCAACTACAACTGCTTCCGTCTGTATTTTCAATTAGAGATGTCTGCGGTATGAGAACCTAACACTAATCAAATGCCTGAACCTGTTGAACTAAGCTTCAAATTAGTCAGTATACAGTACAAATTTAAAACCAAAATTTTCATTTTTAAATTTATATATATATTTTATATTTATGTTTATCTAGTGAATTAGTGCCACCTTTAATTTGTATATACTTAAACTTTGAAGACAATCAATGTGTGTGCCTCGACATCTCTAATCTTACACAGACGACACTAATCCGAAAAGTTTCAACTTTTCTGGCTAAATTAGCTACTAGATGCGCTTTAGTTTTAATATAAGCGATCGCTGTTAATGTAAGAGAGTTTGAGCGAGCCTAAGGTTCAGGTATGAGATTAGGATCAATACACAGAGAGATTGAGTGGCTACAAAATTAGGCGGATCACCTTAACTGCAGCTTTGCCATTAACCCTTATCCAAGATAGCAACACTCATGTACTTTTGATCTGTGCTTCTTTTGCTCTGTTGGTAAGAACCCTCTGTATCTGGCCTAGTGTGAAGACACGTATTAAGTACCCTATACACTTGGTCTAGTATGAAGACACAACAGCCTACCTGTCATCGGTGTATCCTTCTACGAGTATCTTTAGAGTGTGGATAAAATATTCATGGCCAACCATCATCCCAGTCACAATGCTGAAGAACTTCCAGTTGTAAACCTTTTAAATATAAAAACCGCTTTCTTCAGAATATTTGGTAATTTTTGTTAAATACATCTTACATTCGACTTATAATCACAGTAAAGAGGCCGGATATCCCTAATCAATTAGTAATACATTTTAACAAAAGATTTAGAGAAACATTTATTTTGAGCTTTGACATTTGAGCAAACTAAGACTTGATGAGGGTCTATTGAAACAGTCTAGGCGTCCCTTGCCCAGTTTTTAACAGTGGTATGTCAATTTTTTGTTTCTCATCTGAACTTACTATCCCGAGGATCACAATATTTACGCATATGTCAAATTTAAGGTGCAGTACACTGCTGCCTATGTCTAAGTCTTGTAAAAATATGAAGCAGTGATAGAATATCTGCGAACAAAGCCTTGCATAGATTTCCCATGCCACCAGCTACACTCAGGTACATTTGCAGGATGAGCATGACATGGAAAAGGTAGGATGTGACTGAATTGAGTTCAATTTAATATTTGCGAAGGTTTTATAAGAAAGAGGCATGGACAAAAAATCTTACTTGAAATAATGTAATATACTCAGGGTGCATATGAATTAGCATTTATAAGGTAAAATTTTTATAATCTTAATTATAAAAATAAACTGAATTCAAAATAGGCTGCGGAAGGCTCGAGAGAACAGGAGAATTGATTTGAAACGACTTCAAACTCTCAATTTTTTCTCTGTAAATTGCAAATCAACACAACTCCCTCTTCCCACATAAACATATATAAATAAATTCACAAATGCTGTTCAACATAAAAATTTCTGTTCTAACTGGTTTTGAACATGTACAACTTTCTACTGATAACAAAACTACTTGGCCATCTTCACCAGTCTCGAACTTCCATACAAATGCTTTCAGCGCAACTTCGTCGATTCTAACGAACCCACCTATTTGGGTTACTCAGTGCAAAACTCTACTCACGCACTTTGCGTAAATCGGATTCTTTCCAGTTTTACATTTTTATAATAAAAACTCTTAATTCTGAAAATGTATTTCTGAAGATTTATACTCTTAAAAGACTCAGCATTGCTTCGCATTGATCTTGAATTGTTGGTGTCATCTGTAGTATCATCGAATTTGGAGGTATCTAAAACAGAATGAATTCTAAACTTTTCAAACATCCATTAGTTTGAAACGGGTTAATGACAACACAACATTTTAAATTGGACATGACTTTGTAAATTTAGACACATGATAACACTTGATCCAAATTGTCACCGCTGGGAAAAATACATTGAACTACGCGTGTAGGTCTTTAAAGGGATAGCACTGTGTTTTTTTTTCAGGTAAGAATAAGTATTTTATGCCCGATGAATAGTCTTGTTTGCTTTACTAAGAATTATATACATTTGAAGATTACTTTTATGGGCAGACCTAAATTTAACACTGCCCCCCTCCACCTCGACACTGACTGTGCTTAAGAAAATTTCACATGGTTTCGGGATGGCCTAAACATCGAGCTCTTCATCGGTGTCACAGCACACAAGCGAGACTGATAGTGGAACATAATCATCCCAGGCGCTTGAAACATGTCAAGTTAAACTAGAAATATCAGTGACTAAATTCATATTCAAATAAAACAATAACTTGAACTCTAATGTAAAAAGGATAAATACATAATGGCTTCTGCACTACTTCGAGCAGACCAGGTTTTGTGAAACGGCTTTTCTTTAGCATTGTTTCAGAAGAAGAAAACATACACTGCACGGGATAAAGCCCTATGTGGCAACGTATTTTATGCTAAGACCACCAGTGCATATCCAAACGAAAGTAGTACTTTTTGTTAGTATTCATGTTCTCCGCTCTTCCAGTATCCAAAACGTTACTGCAAGCAATACTGTAAGTGTTTACTTGACCTCGCCACAACAGCAGTAGATGAGCGACAGATAATATTGCTGAAAATTGCATAATATCTAATCTATACGAGAATATATTTATATCACTGTAGCACTTAACGACATTTGGGGGGAGGGAAAATCAGTCAGACTGTTCCAGTGGTTATAGTTTATTCCATGGGTGCTTTAATGATATTTTGGAGGGAGGGAAAATCAGTCAGAATGTTCCAGTGGTTTTAGTTCATTCCATGGGTGCTTTAATGATATTTTGGAGGGAGGGGAATCAGTCAGACTGCTCCAGTGAGTTTTATCTTGATTCCACGAATGCTTTAAAAACATTTTAGGGAAGATCAGTCAGACCGCTTCAGTGGGTTTTATTGACATTGATTCTACGGGTGCTTGAAAGACAGTTGAAAGACAGAATACTTTAATGACATTTGAGAGAGAGGGAATCAGTCGGACTGCTCCAGTGGGTTTTATCTTGATTCCATGGTTACTTTAATGACATTCCAAGGGAGAGCTGGAATCAGTCAGACTGTTCCAATGCTTTTAGTTCATTGCATGGGTGCTTTAATGACATTTTTGGGGGGAGGGGAATCAGTCAGACTGCTCCAGTGGGTTTTATCTTGATTCCACGAATGCTTTAAAAACATTTTAGGGAAGATCAGTCAGACCGCTTCAGTGGGTTTTATTGACATTGATTCTACGGGTGCTTGAAAGACAGTTGAAAGACAGAATACTTTAATGACATTTGAGAGAGAGGGAATCAGTCGGACTGCTCCAGTGGGTTTTATCTTGATTCCATGGTTACTTTAATGACATTCTAAGGGAGAGCTGGAATCAGTCAGACTGTTCCAGTGCTTTTAGTTCATTGCATGGGTGCTTTAATGACATTTTTGGGGGGAGGCGAATCAGTCAGACTGCTCCAGTGGGTTTTATCTTGATTCCATGGTTGCTTTAATTACATTCTAAGGGAGAGCTGGAATCATTCAAACTGTTCCAGTGCTTTTAGTTCATTCCATGGGTGCTTTAATGACATTTTTTGGGGGAGGGGAATCAGTCAGACTGCTCCAGTGGGTTTTATCTTGATTCCACGAATGCTTTAAAAACATTTTGGGGAGGATCAGTCAGACTGCTCCAGTGGGTTTTATTGATATTGATTCTATGGGTGCTTTAATGACATTTGAGAAAGAGGGAATCAGTCCAACTGCTCCAGTGGGTTTTATCTTGATTCCATGGTTGCTTTAATGACATTCTAAGGGAGAGCTGGAATCAGTCAGACTGCTCCAGTGGCTTTTATCTTGATTCTACGGGTGCTTGAATAACAGCTGAGGGGAGGGAGAATCAGTCAGACTGATTCAGTGGATTTCACTGGTGCTTTAATGGCATTTGGGGGAAGAAATCAGTCAGACTGCTTCAGTCGTTTCTCTTGATTTCATGGGTGCTTTAATGTCATTTGTGGGCACTGAGAATCAGTCAGAGTGCTTCAGTAGTTTTATCTTGTTTTCAAGGGTGCTTTAATGACATTTGGGAGAGAGAGAATCAGTCAGACTGCTCCAGTGGGTTTTATCTTGATTCTATGAATGCTTTAAAAACATTTTAGGGAAGATCCGTCAGACCGTTTCAGTGGGTTTTATTGATATTGATTCTACGGGTGCTTGAAAGACAGTTGAAAGAGGGAATGCTTTAATGACATTTGGGAGAAAGGGAATCAGTCGGATTGCTCCAGTGGGTTTTATCTTGATTCCATGGTTGCTTTAATGACATTCTAAGGGAGAGCTAGAATCAGTCAGACTGCTCCAGTGGTTTTAGTTCATTCCATGGGTGCTTTAATGACATTTTTAAGGGGAGGGGAATCAGTGAGACTGCTCCAGTGGGTTTTATCTTGATTCCATGGTTGCTTTAATGACATTCTAAGGGAGAGCTGGATCAGTCAGACTGCTCCAGTGGCTTTTATCTTGATTCTACGGGTGCTTGAATAACAGCTGAGGGGAGGGAGAATCAGTCAGAGTGCTTCAGTAGTTTTATCTTGTTTTCACGGGTGCTTTAATGACATTTGGGAGAGAGAGAATCAGTCAGACTGCTTTAGTGGATTTTATCTTTATTTCATGGGTGCTTTAATGACATTTAGGGGGAGGGGAAAAATCCGTTAGACTGCTCCAGTGATTATATCTTTATTCCACGTGTGTTTTAATGACACTTTGGGTGAGGGAGAATGAGTGAGACTCCTCCAGTGGTTTATCTTTATTTCACGAGTACTTTAATGACATTTTTTGGGGGGAGGGAATCAGTCGGACTGCTCCAGTGGGTTTTATCTTGATTCCATGGTTGCTTTAATGACATTCTAAGGGAGAGCTGCAATCAGTCAGACTGTTCCAGTGGTTTTAGTTCATTCCATGGGTGCTTTAATGACATTTTTGGGGGGAGGTGAATCAGTCAGACTACTCCAGTGGGTTTTATCTTGATTCCACGAATGCTTTGAAAACATTTTGTGGAGGATCAGTCAGACTGCTCCAGTGGGTTTTATCTTGATTCCATGGTTGCTTTAATGACATTCTAAGGGAGAGCTGCAATCAGTCAGACTGTTCCAGTGGTTTTAGTTCATTCCATGGGTGCTTTAATGACACTTTGGGTGAGGGGGGATGAGTGAGACTCCTCCAGTGGTTTATCTTTATTTCACGAGTGTTTTAATGACACTTTGGGTGAGGGGGGATGAGTGAGACTCCTCCAGTGGTTTATCTTTATTTCACGAGTGTTTTAATGACATTTCGGGGAGAATAGTCAGACTGTCCGAGTGGTTTTATCTTTACTCCATGAGTGCTTTAATGACAGACTGTTTCATCTGCTTTTCCTTTATTCGGGGTGTACTGTAATGACATTTTCAATGCTGCCTATCCTTATCTATACACTGTCTTCTTACCTTCGAAGCTCCAGAACTGTCGTCCTGTAGACACGATATAACCGGTATTCCCGTAGCTTGTGACAAATTTATCAGGTAATCCGTCAAACGAACTGAGATTCCTTCTACATCTATCCCCAACATATATATGATAGTATTCACGTTACCGTTATATATTCTTTCAAATACAAAATCTATCACTTCTTTTAGTTTTAATCTAGTCAGATCAAGTTGTATCTTTGGTATGTCACGTTCTAGGCCTAGATCATGTATACGAGATTTAAAAGCACCTTCTACTCTTGATAAGCGGCTCTCCTGTTGCACTATTAAAGCAGCAGTGCATGGTTGTGGTTCCTCAAGGAAGACAGCAACAGTAAGTTGAAAACACATCAAGCAAGAAATTGATTGCACAACTGCAAAATGTGTCATCCTGTGCTGTTTTTTTTTTTTTTGGCACTATCAAATTTTACCTAATAGCTATTTTATATTAGCAGAAGTTTTGTGTAAAGTCAACCAGTTATTTTAGCACTAGCTATTTCTCAACTTATTATATGAAACCATACAAAGGAAATTAAACTAGAGAAATAATAAACGATCTTTAGTCAATGGATGACGATAACTATCCAGCCTATTCCTCTCTTGACAAACAAATGGCTCTGCCCGATTCTGGTATTGTATTCTGGTATTGTATTCTTGTACTCTGGCTCAAGTTTTCATTGACAGGTGACCAAAAACATGTGACAGCCACTCAATAATGCAGCAAACAATTTGATTTCAACAGTTAGAACATAATGTTATTATCGCTGTTCCTGAATTTCTTTACGCATTACAATAGCTTCTTTACTGCTCATTTATTCAATTTTGTTCATATCCAATTTTTCTATGTGTCCATTTTAACGACAGGAAATATTTTTACTCTCCACTCTCCTGCTATGAGTTTTAATTTTTTCATAAAGCTAAAATGGCACTTCAGCGTAACTGTGGATGTTAAGAGAAGTCTATTACACACAAGCTGAGCGGTTTATAAGAATGACAGTGCAGCGACACTGTCATTGGTAGTGACATAAGGCGAGGAGTAAAAATGCAACGACACTGTCACTGGTAGTATATGATTCTGATGAAAATTTGTGGATGAAGGTTATCGGTGGTAGAACATGAGCAAGAGTGTAGGAACATAGTGTACAAAAATAGCGCCAAAATGCTGCAACGATTAAGTACCCGAGGAAACTGTGTGGAGATAACAGTGCCAGAACATGGCGAAGAATAATAGGGTTACAAGAAATTAAACCTATATTATATCACATAATAGTCTCTTTTTTTCTATAGACAACGAACAACGAGGGCTTATCTGAGGCGCGTACAAGGTGCACATACGGCACATACGCAGGGCCTATGAGGAATATATGCAAGGAATATGTGGCGTGAGGAACATATGAGGTGCAGATAAGGTTATATGAAGCGCATATGAGGTGCGTAGAAATCTTTCTGCAAAGGCATGGGATCTGGATTTTTTTGGTTCTCATTCTCCGGCGTTTTGTTAGCCATGGTTAATTTTTGATTTTGCATATTGAATATGGAATGTGTCTCAAAGTAAAATTCTAGCACCTCATTGTCGATTGATTAGCAGGTCTATCCTTAATGGAACAAAATCTAAAACTTAATTCTTTCACGCTGAGATAAACTCTATAGAAATATTGCATGGAAATATTCGTCTAGAAATATAATTGCTCACAGTGGGCAGTGAAATAATGCTAAATATAGTTATGCACTAAATATATGCTCACATCACGCTGACATCATACGAAATGGTCGTGAAGAGTTAGTGAATTATACTTCCATCATTCACGGCTTTGCTACACTACAGCATTTTTTTGTCAAACAATTGCGTCGACAGGAGTCCACTCTGTTGTATTGTTTTAGTTTATGTGTCTAACAGTGTCACTTAAATCAATTTATTTAAAATATTAATTATTTGCTGCCAAAGCGTTTTCTCACCCCTTTGAAAGACACGCACATTTGATTGTTTTCTTGTGAATTTGTCTCTTATTTACATCATGTTACACAGATCCGTTTCATGCTATAACGCTTGTGCAGGCTGACTGTGGTTGAGTTTCGGCTCACAGCTATATTACTCACCGCCTACTTCTCTTATGACTATCGTTAATGGATACACTTTTCATGAGTCATGCGTTATGCAGTTAATATAAAATGCCTACACACTGATGTATAACTTACTTTTTATGCAAAAGAAAAATAGATATGTCAAACATTTTATATAATTGTTTAATTGTTTAAAAACACAGACGATTCTACTAAGATATCAATCGTTCACTGAAGCGTATTTGTCTATTTCTTTTGTTTTATATAATAGTTAGTTCATATTCAATTCTATTAATAACTCACGAATGAATTGCTAATACACATTTAGTTGTCCTTAAAAGAAACGTCTTATTACGTCAAATTAAATTGGAATATATGGAATGCCGTTTTAACATTTAATGCTTATTTGTGATATCAAAATATATTTAGATATCAATAAATCAATATAGATCTCATTAATTTCTATTTTGCTATCAATAATTGCATTTTAGATCTCATAAATTTATTTTTGAGATCAAAAAATCAATTTTACAAACCTCAGAAATCTTAAGGGAGACAGACATTCACATAAAATATAACGAATCATGAATTAAATTTTGGAGATGAAAATTTGAATTATTGAGATTAATAATAACAACACAATTTCTGATCTCAAGAATTTCTTCTTTTTTGTACAGTAAAAAATTAAAATAAAGATTCTGTATACAAGGACAGCCATTATTTATTTACAGATATGCGTTTCTGAATTTTTTATTTAAAAAATATACTGATATTTTGATATCAAGAATCAGTTTTTGAGATCAAAAAATCGTTTGCAAATTTCAAAATACAAATTAAAAATGTATCAGTCTGAAATAGTGATATCTGAAATAAATTCTTGAGATCAATATATAGAAAATCAATTATTGAGCTCAAAATTCATATTTTGCTATAAAATATTTCATTTTTGCTATCACGAATTGAAATTTTGATTTCAAAAAATCAAATTTAGATATCATTAAATCATTTTTGATATTAATAAATATTTCTCGATATCTCTAAATATTTATTGATATCAAAAATTATTTTTTGAGATCAAGAATACATTAGAGATATCAAAAAATACAATTACAGATAGCAAAAGTTATTTCTTGATATCAAAATATGGATTTCTTGAGATCAAAAATTAATTCTCGATATCAATATATGGATTTCTTGAGATCAAAAATTAATTCTTGATAGCAAAATTTCAATTTTTGAGATCAAATATTAATTCTTGATATCAATAATTCCCTAATAAATATGAAAACGGCATTACATAGGGATAAAAGAAAGAAGATTCTAATTATAATAATAGAATTAAAATTTGATATACAATTATCCAAAAATACATGATAAGATATAAAATTATCTAAAAATACATATTGTTTTGAAATTTGCGGCTTTGTTAAATCGAGCTTTGTTATATTTTGCGCATACTTTGAACGCTATGCTTCAGCTCTCAGAAAACTATTCAATTTCCTACCGGCATTGTAGAGTCAGTGTCAAGATTAGCCGTTCTAATCAATAGTACCTTTCATATATCCAGTCACATTTTGTAAATTCTCAAAAATAATGCTTTTCAAAATATTAACTGAGCAACATCAGCTTTGAATGCATGACACATCATGTATAAAGGATGAGTTACACTGCACTCCATACTAATAACTCTATCTCTCTGAAGCCACTTCCTCATTTAGCTGTTTCCTTGTTTTATACGGCTGCTAGAGAATGCTCTGCCCCCAGACGGCTTGTAGCAACTAGAACGGGATTACTTTATGCCAAGCTTACACTTTAATACATTTCAAAAAGATGTCCAAAAAAGGCAGTTAGAAGTTTTTTCATTCAAACGTAACTGAAATGAAAAATCCTGACTACGTTACATCACTCAGTGCACTACGTCACATCACTCAGTGCACTGACTACGTCACATCACTCAGTGCATTGACTACGTCACATCACTCTGTGAACTGACTACGTCATATCACTCAGTGCACTGCAATCAAAAAGATGCGCATTTTAAACCATATCTTTTATCTAGCTGTTTAGCTGTAAAACTTGTACTAACAAAAGGCCAGCTTTTTCAAGATGAAATTACGAAATTTTCAAATATTCAAATATTTTCAAATATTATCCTTTTAGTGTCAAATAATAATATTACTGTGCAGACATTGTTGAAACATGAAATATTCCCAGTACTGTGGGTCTTGAACATGATACTGTCCCAAATATTTCAAAGTTTACATTAATGCAGAGAGTGATGACATCACATGAAAGATTTAATAACCTATTTTCATTTTCTTAGTACCAAGTTCCTCAAGCAGTAACCAATTTAAGGAGACATTGTATTGAGAAAGACGCATGACATCGCTATTTTCAGAAATAAATGATGATCCTCTTCAGTGTTTTTTTTTTTTTTTTTTTTGTATTTTCTTGTGCTTTGGCTTTTACATACTTAAACTAGTTTCAGTGATTACAACGACTTGGACAATCAACTTCATTTAACATTTCATCCATTACTTCTTTTATATACAAAAATATCCATAATAATCCACTTTTATATGCAGAAAAGTATCCATTAGACCTTCAAAATTAAATATTTTTCAGCTTGAAGTTACTCATTTATTGAGTCGGATATAACACAATCAGCTTCAGCCAAACCAGCCTTTAATGCACTCATAGCAGTAAAAGCGAATGTATTAATTCTGCGACATTGTTGCTGAGAACAAGGGTTGCATTATCCATCAGAAGCCATAAAACATCGTATGATAACTTATTGTCTGGGGGAGACGCCTGGTTTATTTGTCTTAGCACTGTGGCGTCTTAATACACTCAATGCTCTTCTTGGTGAAGAAACAAACTGGATCGCTGCTGCTGTCATGTACAGAGAAAGACACTAAGGTTATAAAATCATCATTCTCTTTATTGGGCTTCACATTTACCATTTGTGTCTGTGACATAGCGCACTGCAGGTGTAAACTGAATAAAGAAATTCATTTGTCAAAGAACAATATAAATTTATCTACATCATGGTAACTTTATAACAAATCCAGTAATATCACAGGTAACATTTGCAATTAAGATTTTCCTTGATATATATATACGGAGAAATCATGGAAGATTATTTGTATCAACTCCATGGTTTTCTCGGTTCCATATCAATTTACTGTCTTGTTGTATGGAAACCCAGCCGTGTGTAGGCATGTTTCTGTACTGCATTATGGGGGGAATTCATCACTGGATTAATAAACTTCAATCTATAGCGTATTCCTCGGGTGACATCATAACGAAATAGCAATTAAAAGTAATATATGTAATTATAGCGCAAAATGTTAGTTCCTTGTAACAAGCCACTACGTCACAGCATAGTATTTATCTTTGTCTATTAAATACGACAAAATGCTAAAATGTTGAATGAAGGAATGTAAGAGTGTGGCTATATAATATCTTAGATTTCATGTCTATTGGCACCAGAACCAAAGAACACGGCAAATGTTTGATTTATCCAGTTACGTAGCCAGTCTTTCATTGTGAGTTTTTGATGGCGTTGCTTTGCTTAACAACGTTGTAAATAGACAAATATTTTGCTGACGCTTTGCCCTTCCTTTTCCATAAATGGTTTTCGGATGGCTGTTAATTTTGCAATTTTCAAAACAACTTGGGTGTAATTTGCACAGAAACGCTGACGTGTTCTGTAAATGCTTCGAGAATAATCAGTTTCTTCAAGAAGGTTGGGTATATATTCGCTTTTCAACTCAATATTTTCATTTCAATATTTTCATCATAACACATTTTTGCAATACTGCTATATAAATGTCTCACACTGTTCTGAATAAACATATGTCACGATTTGGAAAATATTCCTAAGAGCACCCATTGAGTATTAAAGTATACTCGTACAATTGAAAAATTTACAATGGTTTACCTCGCATATATTTTCGAGGTATTTTCGATGCATGCTTTAATTTCATATCGCATAGCAGCCGGAGCAGTCATATATTAACAAGAAACACTTAGCGCTACAGCTGTGGCCAGAATTGCACAATACCAACTATATTATTTAATTACCAAACCTAATACCCAGCAACTGTTGTCACTGAACACAACAGTATCCGATTCTACAAAGAACACAAGAACTAAAAGAGCACTGCCGTACATATTACAACAGTGCTATTGTAGGAGAAAGCATAAAGAAAGGGGCGTTCATTTATAATCTTAACCACATTGCCGTACTATTTTTATATCGAAGAGCCAAAATATTTATTTTTAAATTTTATATAAAACTTCTGCTAACACACTATCCGTTTGAAAATTACAGCTTAAAATGACTGTTAGGTGAACAAAAACGTCTTGCATTGCACTGTGATTGCTATACATACAACTGATTATGCTGTTACTGGCAGTCATCCATCAGATTTGCAGAAAGATTTAAAGTAAGAGGATGATAAACTGTTTGATGATGTTTTAGTTGTAACGCATGGGCTGACAGGTACAGGCAAAAGCATCAAACAGTTTACTATGAAATATAAAAGGGTTATAAACCGTGTTCTACCACAAGAACAGAAGAGAAGTTTACCTAACAGAAGAGTTAGTAACTTCAGTCGACGCATGCAATTTCAGCACGCATGTGTATATTACCAATTCAACTAATATACCCGCAGCAAAGTTACCATAACTGTCCATGAAATGAGCTACTCTATAAAGATACTGTTACTGTTTTATAAGTGCATTTCATATATCCAAGGTAAAGGGTACTTCTTTGATTGGTACTGTAAGGTTTTTTGATAATTTTTAGCGAGTAACTTTACTTGCGTGCTGAACAATACATTTTATTAAGCAATATGCTGTTATATTAAACATTGTATTAGCACTCAGTTAAGCATAACCCTGCACAATGAAACTTACAAGAAAATCTCAATCCAAGGAGAGGAGGTTCTATGGGTGTTTGGGCAGAGTTTACTAAATGCGTCTTTATAGAAATACGAGATATGCTCTGAGGCACATCCCAAATGTTCTTTTATAAACACCCAAGAAGATGCTTTACTAAATGTCTTAGTACCTTACAATACGCGCAACATAATGCTCGCCACACAATTTGCCTTAACCGAATACTTAAAATGTGCCTTGTTACAGGTCCCAGTCTTTAATATACGTCTCATCATCTTTTATATGTCATAAATATGCATACTACAGACAGATTAATGTGCCTTGATACAGATTGAAGAATATGCTTTAATATATGCCACAATGTGCGTGTATTAATACAGGCAGATAAATGTGCCTTGACAAGGAGAGAAGTGCTTTATTACAACATCTTGTAATCTTGAAAATTAAGTCTTATTTGTTGCATGGGGCGTGAATAATAATTTTTAAATATTTATTAATTTTAAATAATTCATTTTTGAAATTTTAAAATGTTTACACTTACAAATGTAAAATTGAGTCTCAACTTTATATTTTAGTTTTAAGAAAACTGGCAAAGTACTAGGCGTTTGCTTCTTTATCCATATAATTTAACCATATAATGACATTTAAAACAATTTGTCATCCAGATAACGCTTGAAAATTTTCAATTTTCTGTTTCATTTAATAGCTTTTGTGCCGTTACTCCCTGAGTCATGTAAAACAAACAGCTCTTGTTCCGTCACCCCTTGAGTCATGTAAAACAAATAGCTCTTGGTGCTCGCGCCCTGAAATAAAAAATTATCCCTCTGGTGCATGAGCGGTGTCACGGGATAATGCCCACTTTCCAATTTCTCTAGCCTTCCATTTTCCAGATGCTTAAGTCATTCACATGACGGGGTTTTTCATACACTTTGTACGGTCGGTTCTTGATATGTGCTGTGACATGGCATGTGCCGCGATGTCGTTTATTGGGAGTTTTATGTAATACCTTTTATGCTCATGCAGCGAACATTGTTGGCCTACGCCCCAAGAGAAGATTATCCAATCAACTGCAAGGAATACCCCTGCTCACATAACTGCCTGGCCGCAGAAACGCGCTCATCACTCTTTCTTGCAAATCTACGGGCTTTTTCTTGTCTATTAAAATAAAAAAAATCATAATGATTCCCTCACTCAGATGCACTTTTTTCAGATTTATAAGGCTGGTTTTATGTTTTTCACGTTACAGTAAAACACCTCTTTTTGTGGTGATGTGGGTCAGTGAAAAAAATACTCCAGTTACCACTGATTTCCCCTCTATTTCCGGTTGTGGATTTGATGAAGATCAAGAATATTTGTGGTAAAGAAATACAAGCAAATGTAAAGAACAAAAGGGATGCCTGTCATGCAGTGAGTGAGAACAGATAATTTGGTTTATTGTGTTAGCTGAGATGTAATAGCTTTTGTAGCAGAAATCGTGATGATTTCCTTAGCATTTTCTACTACTACTCTGCAAGTTGGAAAGTTATAAAATGCAGAATTCCAATTGTCAGACAAAAGAAGTCTTCTTGTACTCACTCTTTCTCTTTCCCTCTTTCTCTTTCCTTCTTTCTTTTTTCTTTCTCTCTCTCTCTCCCCCTTTGGCAACCACAAACTTCCTAGTTAACCTTGAAATAGCAGGTCACATAGAAGTCGACTTTTATTTCACAGTATCTTCATCTCAGAACGGTCTACCGCATGAACGAACTTGTAGTACGGGATCAGTCGTTCTGGGTATCTCTGAAACCGTTTACGATATCGCACTGTCGGATTTTCATGGACAAAGGCCACATGACTAGCAAAATCATTTGAGACTGATAAACTTTGACCTCATTTTCAGATTTAAAGTCATACCCAAGTTAAATAATTGGAAATTTCGTGATCTGAACATCACTTTTGAGTTTAAATTAACAGTTTGATCGTGAGCATGAACACCATTGTATTTTTTCATGTAGGGATCGTTCTGTACGCCACATTGAAATTAGGTCTAGTTTTATTATCAAATAAAACGACTTATTCCTGAGGTTATAAACAGATTAAAGACCACTCCAGTAAATAACTGATATGAGGAAACCCTCTGATTATGTTTTATTCAGCTAAGTTAACCCTGTTCTGGCACTCACATTGGTCTGGTTTTGGAAATTGAGACTTTCTTAATTGTCTTCTTCGTTGAATAGTTCTTGCATCGTCGCCTTTTGTGAGGCATGCTGAACAAGTAGCAGCTTCTATTTTTACTAACAACTTGTGCATTAGTGAAATTAAAAAGGAACGCAATACTGGCTACGATGTGCCATTGGATAATCCAACCCCATCCAAACCCTACCCGTTCCCTCTTCCCCCTTGTCACATGTCATTCGAAAGTTTTATGTTTCCTGAACAAAACCAAATCCGTTTCTTTTTCATTTGCTGTAACATGTCGTTCATCGTAGCAGCAGTTATAGGAGAGTTATCCGAGACTGATGTGAAACAGCGGGCACAAATAAAACACGTAAATAACACTGACGCATCTTAAAAAATGCTTATGTCTCCTCAAACGAGGGGTGGCTTACAGGATTTCTGAGTTCTGACTGTGTGTCTGTTTCTTTGTATGTGTTTTCTGTTGTGAACAAAATGTGTGCAAAATATCTCGAGGGTTGAAAGTCTGATTGCTTTCAAAGGTGAGTACATTGTTTAGTTAAGGAAGATGTATGGCTCCATTGTGTAGAGTTTCTCTTGGTAACAGAACATCAGATAAAATCATTGGGTGAAATAGTGCTTGATTGCTTTGAAAAAGTCTGTCAAATTTTGTCGCAAGATGGACATCATGGAGTAAAGCAATGTGAACGGTTGTAAATAAAATTTCATAGCCCGTTACTCGGCTGCTGACCGTCAGAGAATCTTCAGAGTTGTTAGAATCGATGCTTGCAGACTCGAAAGATTATCTTAAATGCTGTGGCTGTTAGAAAAAGCAAGGATGTAACGTCATTGTGCAAAGAAGAATGCCCGTGGACATTGTGCCCAGCCATAAATGTGAAGACATTCAAAGGTGAAAAGAGAAACGACTTTTGCCATTTGGTAGAAGGTCCCATGGGCAACACTACTATCAAAGCAATCGGACAGGACCTGGTACAAAGCTATAAGTTTATTTGGCCAGTTCGCGAATAGATAACTAGGATACTACAACTCCACCGTAGTAATACAATGTTTCAAGTATTAATACAAAAATTATTAAGTATTATTACATACCTTGAGCAACACCAAAGATATAGCAGGCAAGCAAAACAGACACGTAAAATAAAATTGATTCCGGAAAGCGGCTTGAACATACAACCTCTTATTTCTTTGGTGACAACGTAAAGCACCACTCTGCTAGGCAGAACTATAAATAATGCCTATAAAACCGGTAATGGACGACAGTAAATAAATTCGTCTTCAGTGGGGCTTGAACCCACGGCTTCTTGATTATGGGTCCAAAGTCTTAAATTGGCAAGTGGCATTAGCTTGAGAGCAACATTTCTGGAAAATCCTAACGCCATCGGATTGGATTTGTAGGAAGAGTAGCATTTTGTATTTTTCGAAATTTAACCAATGTTTTTGGCAAATTTTGGCAAAATGGCCGAAAAATGCAAGCTTTAGGGAGAACTATCAGGGAATATATATATAGATATGTATTTCCCACAAGTAATGAGTATAACCCAATGACGATAGTCGGTTGGGTTAATAATGTATTTTGTAAATGTCTGATAATGTAGAAAAGTTACTTCGTGGACGAAAGTTCAACCTCAAACTTGGCATGTTAATTCCTTGGAAAGTTACTACGCAGTTTCTAAAGAAATTTTGTCGCAAGTGACAAGGGGAACAAATCACATGTTGTAGACAATATATTGTGGGCAAAATATATCGATAAAGGAAAGTCGTGTCGTATTCTTCTTTGAAGGCTTATGTATTAATTAGGTTATATCGACTTTGGACCTGTGTGGTGAAGTACAGCAATTGACGACATTTTGTAAAATTTCCTGTCCACATAATTTCTCTACCGCAGAAAGTCTCACTTACAGGGATGTTGCTTGGTGGGTTAGGTTCTCTCAAATTATGCTGACAGCGTTAAAGTATGAAAGAATTTAGTATGCTTCCCTCATTTTACAAGCTCCATCACTGCGCATTATAGTAAAATTTGTGTTGCTTACTACGCTGGGGACTTTTTAAAATATTCTCGAACATTCTTTCACTCTATACGTCGTGTGATGAAAGCTAATGCATTCCATCGATGATGTACGATGCTTGTACTGGGATATAACCTAATTTTTCTCTTCAGAAGTCAATGCCACTGTCTCTGACATTTATCCATGTCTCTAATGTTGTCTTGTGTGAAAGTTACACGTAGACCTGCAGATCTCAGAAATGCAAAGACGTAGCTTAATTTATTTAGGGAGTGCTTAGACTAACCGTGTAGAAAAGTATTTCTGAAATGTGCTGTTTGTTCAGACAGGCAATCTCCTAGAGACGAGGATATGTGGGTATGTGTGCATGTGGGTATGCTTTATGAACACCGGGGTGACTGCTTAAAATAGTGTAATACATTGTGTGAATGATTTGAGGTCATTCCCGTGCACAACTTTGGCTTGCCTTGGTCTTTTTGCCTCAGTACAGCAAATACAAAGAGATTCGGAGAACTATGTCTAGTCGGCTTCAATTTGAAGTATATGATACATCCACATGCAGAGGTTTCATGTCTTCTGACTATTCTAGTATCATAATGTTTTCATTTCAAGGAAGACGTAGGATTTACGTCATGTTTTTATCGGCCATGTTATTTGGCACATAGCGTTGCGCAAAGTGCGCGATTTTGCAGCAATCTAATGTATTGAAATAAAAGGTGTAGTCTTAGCTATCAAATAAACGGCGTATATATAAACCCCATTCCAATTTAATACATTTTGCACTCTATAACAATATTAAGTCAGTTTTCGGTAATTTTGTGTGACGATTTTTCAGACAAATCTACCAACAGCATTTACAAGTATAAAGATAGTCAGAAATATAGCTGCGTAATGACCACATATAAGGTATTGCATTTTTAGAAATTATTGATCAACAGTTGTAGCTTAACTAATATAGAATGCAATTATTGCCTTTTATATTACTTTATTTTAATTAGAAAGGATCAACAGAACTTAATAATCCACAGAAGCACTGCATTATCAAGTGCGTTACGATAATATGTATGAAATAGAAAGTGACACGCTAAACAAAAGATCTGAAGAAAACAAACAAGCAACATGCTTTTACTCACACGAGATTGTGGGAAATGTAAATAAGAGAGAGAGACAGCTTGCCATAAATTATAGCTTAATAGAATTCGCTGACTTTTTTGTCAGTTTGTTACCTAATACCGCTATATTATGTTATGCATAAAACAAAAATTTGCAGTCAATAATTTAATGTTTGGTCTTACGCATGTCTGAAATATATTCTAATTCACGACACAGAATAAGCGATATATCGCCATAAAACAAATGAAAAGAGTCTGACTTATTCTATTTATAAGAAACCCCTTATTTTTAGGGGTTTTAACGCAAGTAACCCAAAGAGAAATTTAATATCTCATAAAACAGTCTGCGTTCTCATTTAATCGAGCTAACAAACACTTTTTCAGTACTTACTATTTGAACCAAAAAATTGTAAATCTCTTTCTATTGATTGTATGAACAAAGAAAAGCTAGTGACTAAGTATAACCAATGCCAATTTTATCCTTTCATCCTTAATAATAATTAGAAATAATAAGTAGAAATTATAAATTTTAAGGTCGCATAACTAAAATTGCAAGGCATTCATATAGCGCAACACATTCTCTGTTCTTCGTGCCAGCTTGAGTCTTAATCGGTGGGAAAATACTATGCCCCTGTCTATACTCATATGAACCTCGTCTCCTAAGTGGCTAAATTAAAAACAATAATTGCACAGTGAAGTCTGTTAACAATTACCTCACTACCGTAGCGGCATCTTGTTGATATGCATCTCAGGGAAACCAAATAAGCTAACGGATTGCACTGAAGATAGAGATTGAAACGGCAACATTTTTCGCAAAGGGAAATATTAAACATTAAAATAACGCAATAAATTTCTCACTCACAGTAGCCATTTTAAAACTTTTAGGCTTTGATTTCCCTTTACAAACACGCCAATTTTGAAAAAGAAACACATATTTTGAGAAACTTTTTTTGTAAAAAAAGGGCATGGCCTGTCTACTAACTACTTATGAAATAATATCTCTCCTTTCGTAGCCTCAAGTAGCGTGTGCCAAGAGGCTAAGAAATTTCTTTATTTATTAATTTTTGCAAGACCTTTTAACACATTTCAGCTCTAAACATCAGAGTTTTGATCAACAGAACGTACACGACTTGCACGTAACCCCGCAGTTGTGAGTAAGTAGGTAAATACTCAGTGTATTTGCCGTTTGTATGTAATGTGCTCAACGAATTCATCAATGCTGTGGTCTTGTTGGCAAAACTCCATGCGCTGGCTGCAAAAAAAAATCAGTTTTAACTTCGTATTTTGGCCATGAAAATGAAAAGTACACGAAAACAAAAATAATTTCACAATTTTACACCAAGTACCACATATTCGCATACTTTGTGGGTCTAACGATGCTATGTTACGAGAAGCAGCGACAAAACGAGACCACTGTCACAAAAAAAGGCGCGACAAAAACGCCTGCCCACTGTCAATACAGTCTTTGCAACTCATTGACTTGACAAAATATCAATGATAAAGCAACGAAAACTAACTGCCTTGTATTAAGGCAGTTTGACTATACAGCGAATAGTACATGACTATAACATAATGACTTTTTTGCAATGGTCACGACTTAATAAATCATCTCTGAACGCTGAACGCTGAAAGCTAACTGTAAAACAGGCCGAATTCCGCTAGATAGCGGAATGAACTAGTTGCAGAATCCACAAAAGAGGTCAAAGTTACCCATTCTTTGTCGTCGTTTTGGCCTAACGAGTGCAAACTCTTCAACCATTTTCGATAGTAGATAGTAGTTAATTCCGGTTTTTTATTTTTACTGTGACCGACGTCAAAGTCCCCGAGGTACCTCTTATGTAACTTTGTTTAGCCCTAAAGAGTCGAAAATGAGCCACCCTTTTTCAGACAAGGGTTAACTTCCGGTTGCAGATTTACCTGGTACTAAATACGTTTATGCATTCAAACTAGGATCTGAGCGCTTTTCGTGATAGATAGGTGCTTTGAAAAATAACTTGACCTCACGCTGACCTTGATCTTTGAGGTCAAAATAAAAAATATTTGCGGTTTAACCGAGATGTTATGATTTTTAATAAGTGTAATAAATATGAAGCTTCACCACTAAGTCTTCTGGAAATCATTTTGTAGAAAAATAACTTTGACCTCAATTTCACCACCGTCAAATAGTTTTCTAGAACAGTATAGAAACAAAAACGAGAAATGAGGAGAAAAAAAGGACAAAAACTTCCAGAAAAACCGCGAACTTATTCCCAGTTGCAAAAGACGTTTGTAAATAGAAATTATCCGAAACGGCTGAATGTGCTTGTACTTGATGGAGTTACCCTATTCCACAAAACCGGACACCAAAATATAAGCGGAAAGACAGAAAAGGATTATTCAAAGATAATGCACCTTATTAAGATCTGATTGCAAAAAAAAACTCAAGAAAAACCTTCTTTAATTGCTTTTTTCATAAGGGACGGGGATCAGTAAGCAGTAAGTAAAAGCTGTAGAGACACCTGCAAACCTCACCCATGGCCTGTATGATCCGTACGGCTATTATAATTCAAGGCTATTTCTACACAAAGAAAGGATAACTGAATGAAGATGGCTAAGGGCATTCAGCTAATCTGCTATTAATCAAATACCCTAAAGTAAGGCTAACCATATTTTTTAATTTGATTCAGAATTTCAACAGGGTGACTGGTTGGGTACTGAAATTTGCAAAACAAAACAAAAATATGAAAGATTATGATTACACATGTTGCCAAGCTCACGAAGAGAAAAACGATTAAAACCTGGATTATAAAGCAATACCAAAATATGTTCCTTTAGAAATATGAATGAATAATAATAATAATAATAATAATAATAATAATAATAATAATAATAATAATAATAATAATAATAATAATAATAATAATAATAATAATAATAGAGCGCACTCGGCTTCGCCCGATACAAACCAAACTAAAATGTTCAGCGAACTACAGCCAAATCTAACGCAGGACAAACCGGTATGATGTGATCAAATTCCTAAATCCGATCAAATTTTTCAGTCCCGTTCAATTTCCCATTGGAATGTATATCATAAGAACCCGGATAATTTGGGCAGCGTATTCCGTGCACAATATATCAGACCTGTCTAATTCCGATGAGTTAATGGCGCGATCTTCTCCCAAGTGTCAATGAGAATGTGCCGCAACAAAGATGACTGCTTCTGTTTGCGAGCTGTTTAGTCCTGAAACGCTTATCAAGCCCCAAGTAGGTCACTTAGATACAAGTGTATGACACTGTTCGTTCATATTATCCAAGAAACTACAGCGGTCAGGGCAAACAAAATATAAGAGCACAGGCTTATATTGCACTTTCAATCGACAATCATTTAGTTTCTTGTAAAAACAAATGTCTCCACGACTAAACCATAAACGTTCAACAAACTTTTTCCTATTTTCTTATTACTGAAATAAAGAATTCACTTCTGCAAAAATAATCAGTCATTTTTAGAAATTTGAAAATAAACAAAACTAGATGATCCTCACTAAAACCAATGTTACTGTGCGTCTTTTTTATACGAGTCTGGAAGTTGGTCGCTAAAACGGGCTTTACCGTAGTCCTTTGCATCCAGATTTGGACATTGGTCACACAGTAATTTCACTGCACGTTCTACTTTTTATCCGGATCTGGAAGGTGGTGGTTACAAATAGGTTTTAGCGCAGTCATTTTTTATTCGGGTCTTTAAGTTGCTGTCTCAATCACCACTTCCCTCCTTTCACTTTTTCACTGGTGATACTTTTTCTTTTGCCAACCCCCCCCCCCCCCTCCCCCATCTAATGTAGGTATGACTCTTAACGCAATCCTAGCCCTTTTAGGCAACGGTTGCGGTTACGGTGTGTTCCCTCAGTGTAGCTATAGCCATGATATATTACCTTGTCTTCATACATTCTCATTGGCCAAACAGCACTAAAAAGGCATTCTTTATAACACATGATTCGGTAACTTCCCAGCTGGCCTACGGTTCACCAGGCCTACGTTTTCCCAGTTGGCCTACGATATTTTCCAAGTTAGCCTATGGTCATTTTTAGTATGGTCCCACTTAGCCTACGGTTCACCAGGCCTACGTAGGCCAACTGGGACGATTACAAACTCTATCTAAATCAGATATAGACTGTTATTAATATTTTCTATAATAAATTATCTCAGAAATAAATAAATTATATCAGAAATGAATGTATTTATAATGAATGTATTTATAATGAATTTTAAACATAGTTTTTATCCGTTTTTTATGTTTACAATTATTTATTATTTTTTATAAGGCTTAACTACCATTTTTCTCTATTTTTTAATTATTTTTTATGGTGCTTTTAATTATTTTTTATATACACGCTTATATTTGTTTACTATTTTTTATAATTTTAAGTAGTTTATCATTATAATTTTATATATAGAACAATTTGCATTTTTGTTACTGTTTTAAATATCACATACACTTACGTTTAGAATTGTTATCTATGGATTAGCACTGTCCAAATCAAAAACATTGGTCTGGAGGGTATCGTGACATTCTGTTCGTCGGCAACACCTCCAGTAAATTTTAGTTTTCGTAGTACGATTTCGAACATATTTGTAATCGTCGTGAACGATAATTTATTGCTGGTTTTTCTTACTCCTGTTGTTATAAAAGCCATATTTGCTGTATAATTCAGTTGTAGAATTTCGCAAAATTTATAGTCATACTTACTTTGGAGAAGAATAATTCCAATTAACTACTTCTCTGGAAAAGAATGGAAATGTATTATTTATATAAACTACTCCGAAAAATTACGTTGCCAATTGCAATAACAGTAATTGTAATTTAAGTCCAATTGCAATCTCAACTGCAATATGCTGGTTGCAATTAAAACATCAATGCCACATCATAGCTGTAATGATTTTTATAATTAAGATATCAAACACCCTGTGATGTCACCGTCAAATAGCGTTTAACCTGGATATCAAAGAATCTTTTATTTCACCATCAAAAACCTTATGGTCGAGACATAAAATAACCTTTGAATTTTTCAATGCCTTATGATGTTAAGATCTGACTCTTTTTATTTAATAAAACTAGAGCAGTGTGCATAGCCCACATATTCCCCACAGGCTCCCCATCAGTTAAACACGGCCATCAATAGTCAATCAAGAGCTGAAATTTTCCAAGTCCAGTTGTTGCATTTTCCTTGGACGAACCTAGCCCATTTACAATAAAGATCTGTGTTTGTTCCCATAGAAGGTACATGACAAGTTTCATGAAAATCCTTGCAGGAGTTTTTAAGTTATCGTGTTAACAAGGTCACACAACAGTCAATGAAGAGCTGAAAGTCCAGCTGGTCCATTTCCCTTGGACGGACCTGGCCCATTTACAATACCGATCTGTGTTTGCTCCCATAGGAGCTACATACCAAGTTTCATGAAAATCCTTGCAGGAGTTTTTAAGTTATCGTGTTAACAAGCTCTTGGTGACAGACCGACCGACCGACACGCGGCAGATCGCATATATTTCCCCTGTGGGGAATAAATAATTATTTAGTAAACCGTAGGCCAACTAAAAACGTAGGCCTGGTGAACCGTAGGCCAAGTGGGACCATACTAAAAATGACGGTAGGCTAACTGGGAAAATATCGTAGGCCAACTGGGAAAACGTAGGCCTGGTGAACCGTAGGCCAACTGGGATGTAATCACATGGTTCACCTCGGGGACAGGGCTGATAACTACTTCATAATGCACCACAACTGACACTGACCCCTGACTCGTGACATTTTACAGGTATGTAATGTACAAAACATTCAATTTCAGGTGGTGAAATGATAGCCGCAGACAAGGAATAGCCATGGGTCGATAACACTTGACAAGCCTTTGGCTTGCAGGGGTTATATGAATATGTGCGAGCAAAATCCGTCCTTTTTTTTTTCTTCTTGACAGTTTATCCGATTTTTTTGTGTCTTCTTCTTCTCTGACACTATGGGCCCTACGACCTTCAAACTTGGGACTTATGAAGAGCTTGATCTGAACATGTGCATGTCACTTTTTATTTTCGTCTTCGATTTTGTTTTCTTTGTTAAAACACCATGTGAAAAGAGTGTATTTTTGCAAGTAAATGCAGTGCATTTAACGTACATCACAGAACACAGTTGCTGAGCTTTGCGCGAGGTCTCACTGCGTAAATAGAAAACAAGGCGTATGCCTGATCAGTCAATAAAACTTTAAGTCAACAACAACCAAACACTACTCGGCTTATAAGACGTATTCAAGCTGTGTTGTTTGCAATATATTATTCAAGAAATAACCCATTGAAGGAAGTATTTTTGCGTTTTAATTTTGTGTAGTGTTTAACATTTAGCTAGCGGAATGAGCTTCTAGTTCATACTGTTAAGCTGCTGATGCTAAGGAATGCACGAACACTGGAGAATCATCTGGAAAACGCTGAAAATCCCCAGCGTAGTTAACAACTCTGCCCAGTTGACAAAGGAACAGACAAAACGAGGAAGGCGGGGGATGGGGCGCTTTTGATGACATCATGCACCTTTCTTAATTTTCTATACGAGTTTAATCGTGCGACTTATCCAAGGAATAACTATACCAAGTTTAAGGTCAATCCAACTTCCCGGTATTGGAATATTTTGCTTAACAACAGATAAATTTTTACGTAATGACGCGCCTTTCTTAATTTCACTACACGCCTCAAAAGTTGAAACAGCCATCCGATTGACCCAAAGAATACAAATCTTGTTCACATTATATGCATATTTTACTTGATCACGCTTTGTGCCGCTTTCGTTCATTCAACTTCTGACAAAATTTGACAGAATCTTACGGACCTACCACGGAAAAAGTCTTACAAAAAGACATACTCATTTCGCCACATCCGTCAAAAGTTGGCACTGACGTTCGACTGCCCCAGGAATACTCATATAAAATTTGAAGTCGATACGGCTATTCGTTACCCAGATATGCTGTACACAAGATCTTGTTAAAACTAGAAGCTCATTCCGCTAGCGAAATGTTGAACACTTGACAAAACTTAAAACGCAAAAATACTGGCTTCAATGGGTTATTTCTTGAATAATATATTGCAAACAACACAGCTTGAATACGTCTTATAAGCCGAGTAGTGTTTGGTTTCTGTTGACTTAAGGTTTTATTGACTGATCTAGCATACTCCGTGTTAGCTATTTACGCAGTGAGAGCTCGCACAAAGCTCACTGTGCAACTGTGTGTGATGTGGGTTAAATGCTACGCATTTACTTGCAAAAAATACACTCTTTTCACATGGCGTTTTAACACAGAAAACGAAATAAAAGACGAAAATAAAAAGTGACATGCACATGTTCAGATCAAACTCTTCATAAGTCCCAAGTTTCATGGTCGTAGGGCCCATAGTGTTAGAGGAGAAGAAGACACAAAAAATCGGAAAAAGTGTCAAGAAGAAAAAAAAAAAGGACGAATTTTGCTCGCACAAATTCATATAACTCTTGCAAGCCAAAGGCTTGTCAAGTGTTAAAAATATACATATTTTACGTGATGACGTCATACGCCGCACTCATTCTATACACTCGCGACAAACTTGATAGACTCTTTCGAACCTAACAAGCAAACTAACTATGTTCAGGGAGACATAATTAGCTGAATTATGTCGTTAATCGAAATTGAAAATGGCGACAAATGGAAAATTACTTCTTGAAGATCTTGTTTAATAACATTCTACGCCACCCCTTAATATCTTCACTTATTGGCGTGGAAGTTCGGTCGGTGTATTTTTATTTCAAATTACCAACCGAAAAAAAAATTTCACATTTTTCCCCACAATAAAATGTTGTTTATTGGAAGAATTCTGTTCGAATACAGTAATATGAACTGACATACAGGACATATCGTTCATCTGAGAACCTCGATAAATCCAGTTAACTGACTCAATAACTAAAATAACCGACAGACCAAATAATTTGATTTAGTTAGGCGGAATTCCAGTTATCGAATCCCCATTTCGCATGCGAGAATGTCCGTCGACATTGTACCCTGCCGTCAAGGCATAGACCTGACAAAGATGGCAGAATTATGTTACAATTTTGACAAAATATAACTTGATAGAAGACGCTGGGTGAACATCATCATCATCATTGAAGATCATAAAAACATTTTTAAAAAGACCATTAAATCAGCATTTTTGTGTTTATCTACACCTTTTTGTTGCCTTTTTCGGCTAAACTAGAAAAAAAGGAGAACCTATTTATAAAGGCGAAACATTAAATACTTCGTAAAAAAGAGTATTTTTGAAATCACTTTCTCCCTTCAAGTACAATTTTAACAACTTTTCAGTCTGATTTTGGTTTGCTTTTCCTTTACAGACAAGACAAATTTTTTAGATTCCGAAACCTTTTAAGACACTTTTTGTCACTTCGAAACCTCTCTAGAAAAAACATAGCTTTGCTACTTACTCCCTAACTCTAAGCAACCGCATCGCCAACCCCTTCCCCAAACCTCACCAAGAATAGTGCGCAACTAAAGCTGATAATTTATATAAACAGTCAGTGTATTCAAAGTGACCAGGTAAGATTTAGCATCCATGCGTCGTTCATATAAAACCAAGGCAAGCATTTTTCTATAATCAGCTATTCAGCTTACGCAGATAAAGCACACGTCATTTGTGGCTGTTGGCAGATGCGTGAGGTTTGTGCAAAGGCTCCTGCAGAACTTACGCGTGTTATTTCTTGACAAAAAATTAGTTTTCCATAAGCGAAAACAATGCGAAAACAAAAAGCGAGATACACAATTTCAGATCAAGTACTACAAATGTGCGAAATCTGTACTATGACCAGTATGGTCCGGCCAGTAAAAAAATGACAAAATGATGAACCAGTAGAAAAAAAAACAGGTTCGAAAGATTTCCCCCGTATCACTTCAATATACTCTTTGCAAAATATAGTTATAGGCGAAAGTCTCTGCTGTGCTGCAGGACCTCCCTTTCCGGATTCGCAGCAATCGAGCCGAATTTGCAGAGCAACAGCATTTTTTTTAATTTGACCACATCTGGCTCATTTGGGGAAATCGGTTAAAAAAAAATACAAAGGGGGTCCCCTGGGGGAGACTCCGGTCTGGTTTTACGGCCACAGTAGAGTAGTAAAGTGTAAGCAGTTATTTAGTTTGTGCCGACATGCTGCAGACGTGATGAAGGTCCGCGGATAACGGCTCAAAGTGATACGAATAGGTTGAGGTTTACAAACGCAAATGGCGGACGACCGCTCAAGTGATAACAACAGGCTAAGTTTTACACACGCACATAGCGGACGACGACTCACAGTGATACGAATAGATTGAGGCTCAATTGATAAGAATACCTTGAGGTTTACACAAACACATAGGAGGTGACGGCTCAAAGTGATAAGAATAGGCTGAGGTTTACACGCGCACATGGTGGCTGATGGTTCGAACAGGTTGAGGTTAACAACGGACCTAGCGGACCACGACTCAAAATAATACGAACAGCCAAGCCATGTAAGTCGGCTGGACTAAAAACCCACAAAAAGTCAACAAAAGTTGACGATAAAGGTGAAAAGAAACGAATAAACATTACAACAGTTGACAACACAGGATGAAACTACAGCCTCAGTAAGGCAGGATCCCCCGTTAAGCAGTAAAAGTAAAATGCATGAAAAAGTTTTTTGACAGCTTTCCTCGCGTGCACTTTTGGGAGATTTTAAAGTAACAACTTGAATTTATATATTTTTCACATTCCAGTGCTTAACATTCCCTGATTTATCCTCAATCCCTTCTATGAGAAGTCGGCCGGAGAAAACATCGTCTCATGGCTAAGTTCAAGCCAAAAATTCACCATTTTTAACAATTTGCCACGACGTCAATTTTTATCCGATTTTGACAATAATGCCACGTTGCACATCTTCAATATACATATTTTCACCAAGCAAGGTTTCAGGTTCCTAAGACAATCACTTCTATGAGAAGTTGGTCGGACAAAATATCGTCTCACGGCTAAGTTCAAGGTAAAAATTCACCATTTTTTGACACATTCCCACGACGTCAATTTTTGGCCCACTTTGACAAAATGCCACGCTGCATATCTTCAATATATATATTTTCACCACACAAGGTTTTAGGTTCCTATGACATACCCTTCTATGAGAAGTCGGCCGGACAAAACTTAGTACTTTTTGTGGACAGACGGATGGACGGACGGACGAGCTCATAACTATATCCCTCCGTTTCACGGGGGATAACAAGACCCTCGCAGATTGCACATCCCCCGTCGCCCTCATGTACACTATGTTTTTTTCCCTTAAGGTATGGTAAACGATGAATAGTTCCAAAGATATATGGCCTGGATAAAGACAGTTACAACAAGTATTTTCTTCGTTTGCATGCTTACGCCTTGCTTTGTTCGCAACAACTTGTTACTTTGAGTAAGAAGGGTATTTTAACAGAAATGGAAATTAATAAATACGAAGTGTTCCCTACTATGGCAAAGTCACAGCTTGTGGGCTAGTTTATATCCATATGTAGAGGTACTGATGGTCTGTGTAACATACAGGGAAGGTAGCAATATCGGCCACAGGACGTGAACTGAACATTAAATCAAGATAGCCGCTGTGCCTAGGAGTCGGGCCAAAGTCTGGCTGCTTCAGTTTGAACGTTGACATCATTTGAGAAAGTTTTTCCCCTTGCATTGTATCTAGGTTGAAGTCACCAAAATGACAAGGGAATTTAATGAGCGGTAATGAATTCACGAACTCTCGAACTTAATCCCAGAACAGGCGTATAACCTGGCATTGCACAACTACACTTTATATATTTTCCAGCTGTAGAGTTTTATTGGACTACGGTGAATAGTAAAAATGATACAGACTGGACAAACTTTTTTGAGAAACAAAGTCCAAATTGTGAAAAATCGCCAAAATTATACTTTTTGAAGAAATCGAAAAATAACCTGATGTTGCACAATCTACACTTCATATACTTTCTACCTGTAGGGTTTTATTTTTCTGCGATGAATAGTAACAAAGATACAGTCTAGATAAACTTGTTAAAAACGACTAAGTCCAAATTTTCAACAACAACAAAATCGCCAAAATTACATGTTTTGAAAAAATCGAAAAATAACCTGACTCTGCACAACTACAAGTTATATACTTTCTTGCTGTAGGGTTTTATTACTCTCTGAGGAATAGTAACAAAGATACAGCCTGGACAAAGAGGATTACGGACGGACGGACCGACAAGAGGCGTTTCTATATCCCCCCCCCCCCCCCCCCGGCTAGAACGGCGGGGAATAATAAAATCACAAGAACGTTATCAAATAGGTTATCAAATACATGAATATAAAGTGAGGCGCATTTTGCTATACAAGAATTTATTTCATTTAATGTGCAATATGCGGCCCTACCTTTGTTTATTTGTTGTGTCAAACCAGAAGGCTTCTCAGCCCAATAGCTCAACAAAACAGACGAGATTTAACGATCTCTATCATTAGTTTAATTTCGCCAATCCTGTTTCAGACGAAAAGAAACAAAAAAAAAATGGAGGAGTTTACGCCTGTTTAATCAAGTCTGCCGAGTCTCTCTACTGGTATTTTGCATACATTGGCGGCCTTAAATAATACGGCTTCTGTGAAATGAGATATGAATACAAAGCCATCCACAGCCCCACCCCCCCCCCCACCCTCGTCTCTCATAACCAACGTCAACACCTTATCCCGGGATATATTAGCAGAGTTCTCCTTGTTTATATCAGGACTTCGAATTCCCAGTCCGACCGTTCGAACAGGTCGTAAATACAGCACGGTAATATTCCCCACTGTCTAAACAGCGATTTGTTCACTGTTTAAGAAACAAATTACTTGTAATAGAAAATTTGATATGTAATTATAACGTTACTTCCATTTAACACTTTAAACGTCTGAGGGCAAAACTAAACTTCAATTATTATTGTTTGTTTCTTTCTTTTTGTCTTTCTTTGGTGTTGAACGACGAAGGCTGTATTAGGAATTACACTTGTAAAACAATAAGTTACACGTTTAGCCGCTGTGGATACAACAGAAATTTCTCCACAAATACTCTGCAATCGTCAGTGCGTCGTACATCCAGTAGTTTGTGATTTCAGGGTACACATTCTCGATTTTCCATTTCACTGTTTTTTGTTTTTTTTTTTGTTTGTTTGTTTTTTTTTTGTTTTTTTTTTAAATAGTCGATGCATGTTGATAGCATTACAAATGTTCATCTTCAGGCCAACATTTCTCAAACGGTTAACGGGAACAAATATTTACTTTAAAAAAGTCAGTATATGCTTTAAAAAAATCAGTGTTATGTCCCGTAAAGGATTCTGGGTAATGGGGAACCGGTCATACCTGACGGTAAATCATTCCCAGTGTGAACCAGAAATATCACAAGCGTTTGATATATTAACATTTAATCTGCAGATGTAACTATATAAGATTTGCTGTTACAGTAAACCATGGAACCAGCGAAGCACCTGCAGCACATGCAGCACCTGCAGCACAAGGATGCACCGTGCCAAAATAATGGTAATCTAACTCTGAAGAAACATCACTTGTTGCATTATAATACATTATGTTAGGTGAATTTCCTAAATAAGAAGAAAATTTGGCTGTATCTTTCTATATGCCCCCAACCCCCCCCCCCCCCTCATACTCAGACGTAATCCGCTTATTTCACAACGGACCGATGTCCGTGAGCTGATGGATGGGAGATATTGATGAACATTTTATTCAGATACAAACTTTGCGATCATGTTTTTTTTACAGGCCTATCACAAAATACAATCCTGTCACACACTATGTTAAGAAACTGGCAAATATTTGTTTGTTTGTTTTTTTGTTGTTTGCTTGTTTGTTGTTGTTTTTTTTTTTGTTTTTTTTTGTTTTGTTTTTTTTTTTTTTTTGCTTTTTTGTACAAATGCGACTATGTACATTGAATACAAACGAACACAATCAACTCTGAACATCGGCAAGATGAACATGATGTTAATGACACAGCCAAACAGAAAACGTCCCGGGATTTCTGGGCAACCAATCAGCTTGTTATTATTTATTTTAGGTTTTTACCCTTTTTATCCCTGCATACGCTTGTTGCTTTTCATTAACGGATTGGACGATTCTACTTTATATATATATATATATATATATATATATATATATATATATATGGAGATGCATGTACATCCATTTACACGTGGTCCCTGTCTATAAGGGAGGGCACTATCCATTGTTTATTTACAGACAAAGCTATGCACTCGTATACTGGCATTTCTATGCAAAACACAGCTCATACAGGCGATATTTTAACCGTTGCTATGGTTACACCATGGTTGCTATGGCAGTTACATATAACGGGCTTGGTTACATCACTGATACATCTGGTGCGTTGCCATGGCTACACCACAACGGATTCAGTCCAGTTGTTTTGATCTTGTAATTCTATCATGCTGATCTCTGCCAGGTCTCGGTCTTTTTTCATGACTCTTCCTCTGAAGACAAACATACTAATGTAAGAACACTTCAACCTCATATCGGCGTTTTTTTTTTTTTTTTTTTTTGGAATAGAATTCACACAAATATGAAGTGCATGAGCGGTCCTCAAGCTTTGCAAATCAACAACGTTCTTGTAATGATGTCAACACTTGTTTTTGCTGCATTATGCTCGTCAAAACAGACGTTCCTGTGACGTTTTTGCGTGTTGCTTTTTTTCGTTAATTGCACATTCTCTATTGTTACAGATGTTTTATTACACGCCCTTTTAAGCAATTCACAGTGAAATGAAACGTAAACCATCTGGTTGGCGAGAACAATTTAGAAAAGAAAATCCTTGACCAAACCAGCCCATGCACTATATGAATTTCTGATCTTATTTCATGAGCTTCTCGTGAGTCACTTGTTACAAGGGAAACTGCCAATTATTGGGACGCAGACGACACAAAAACAGTTTCATGACACAACCTACCCCGGCATTCCCCCCCCCCGCATCTCCTCCTCTCATAAATACCTCTACCCTCCCTGTTCTTACTTCATCACTCTTAACATTCTTTACCTTACAGAGGTGTAGCCCCCCCCCCCCCCCCCATCCCCACCCCTTTCACGATAGGACTACCCGGCCAATGGAACCACCTCATCAACAAGACTATTTTCCAAGTGTCCCGTTCCGTTATGAAGAACCCTATAACTAGGGAAGTAGGAAAACCACGGAAATCGCACCACATTCGTTCAGTTGCACCAATGGTCTTATTTCCGGGGTGCCACCTTTTTTTGTTTTTGTCTGTTTTTTTTTTTTTTTTTTTCTTCTTCTTTTTTCTTTGTTTTTCGACTGATTCTAAAGGTACTGAATGATTTGGAAACGATGTTATGCGCTGAAACACAAAGTCAACAACGACTACACAAAGTACACAATCCAGTAACCCGATTGGACACACCCGCGGTAGACAGCGCGTGTGAATCACCGTCTGAGCCGCTTGGTAAACACGCAGATGGCGCCCCATGACCCATCAAGTCGGTGCCGAAGTCGGTGCCAAGAAGTGCCATGTTACTACCACAATCATCACAATTATTCTAACAGCTTTCAACAAAAGCTAAATTTTATATTTAAAAAGTTATTTTGGCTATTTTCAGTGTCTGTTTTATCCGAATGTCAAAATATTCTCATTATTACAATTTTTCATGACTCGAAATAATAGCATGTGTTTTTAAAAAACAATCTAATTAATATCGAGATAAACCCGGACCACCAGTAAAAAATAATGTCACTTTGACAATTTTTCGTTGATCCGAACAAAAATACGACGCTGCACACCTTCAACATGTGCTCTATCCTTGTATGAAATTGCAAAACAATCCGACCTTTAGCTTCAGAGATACAGCCCGGACACGTCGGCGGACAGGCGAACCAGCTCAGAACTCTATCCCCCCCATAAACCGGGCGATAATAACAGCTGGTCAGCGTCGAAGAAACGTGATCGTCAGGCTTACGATGTACGGTATGAGAATTTCAAACGGACTCCTAAATGTTTCAATGGCATTAACGGGGTTATCCCAGAACTTCCGCAATCATTTTTCCTGGCTTTTTTGGCCATTTTGGCAGTTTTTTTCCTTAATTTTCCGGACTTTTTTTTCGCTGACTCTTCAGCTTTTTCCTGACCTATACCCGCAATGAGTTACAGCAAGTGTCGACTGTTGGACACACTACTGAGCGCACAAAACGACTGAGTAAAAAATCGTCGGGGCGGGACTTTTTCACAGCGCCACCGTCACACACAGCCTGAGAGATGCCCTGACAGTCACTGTTACACACAGCCTGACAGATGGACCTGGCAGTCACTGTCAAACACAGCCTGACAGATGGTCCTGACAGTCACTGTCACACACAGCATGACAGATGGCCCTGACAGTCACTGTCACACACAGCCTGACAGATGGCCCTGACAGTCACTGTTACACACAGCCTCACAGATGGACCTGGCAGTCACTGTCAAACACAGCCTGACAGATGGCCCTGACAGTCACTGTCACACACAGCCTGACAGATGGTCCTGACAGTCACTGTCACACACAGCATGACAGATGGCCCTGACAGTCACTGTCACACACAGCCTGACAGATGGCCCTGACAGTCACTGTTACACACAGCCTCACAGATGGACCTGGCAGTCACTGTCAAACACAGCCTGACAGATGGCCCTGACAGTCACTGTCACACACAGCCTGACAGATGGCCCGGACAGTCACTGTCACACACAGCCTGACAGATGGCCCTGACAGTCACTGTCACACACAGCCTGACAGATGGTCCTGACAGTCACTGTCACACACAGCATGACAGATGGCCCTGACAGTCACTGTCACACACAGCCTGACAGATGGCCCTGACAGTCACTGTCACACACAGCCTGACAGATGGTCCTGACACTCACTGTCACACACAGCCTGACAGATGGTCCAGACAGTCACTATCACACACGGTCTGACAGATGGCCTTGACAGTCACTGTCACACACAGCCTGACATATGGTCCTGACACTCACTGTCACACACAGCCTGACAGATGGCCCCGACAGTCAATGACACACACAGCCTGACAGATGGTCCCGACAGTCACTGTCACACACAGCATGACAGATGGCCCTGACAGTCACTGTCACACACAGCCTGAGTCACTGTCACACACAGCCTGACAGATGGTCCTGACACTCACTGTCACACACAGCCTGACAGATGGTCCAGACAGTCACTGTCACACACAGCCTGACAGATGGTCCTGACACTCACTGTCACACACAGCCTGACAGATGGTCCAGACAGTCACTATCACACACGGTCTGACAGATGGCCTTGACAGTCACTGTCACACACAGCCTGACAGATGGTCCTGACACTCACTGTCACACACAGCCTGACAGATGGCCCCGACAGTCAATGACACACACAGCCTGACAGATGGCCCCGACAGTCACTGTCACACACAGCATGACAGATGGCCCTGACAGTCACTGTCACACACAGCCTGACAGATGGCCCTGACAGTCACTGTCGCACACAGCATGACAGATGGTCCAGACAGTCACTATCACACACGGCCTGACAGAACCTCCACACTAGCCACCAAGTCAGGGTCATCTCATGCGCAGGGCGGAGGATGGGGGCAGCGTCGGGGGGGGGGGGGCGAGAGGGAGAGACATCATGGTCCAAGTGCCGCCACCTACATGCCGTGAAATACGTGCAGGGCCTAGTCAGATAAAATGTGTTATCAATATCAACCGTGCGCTAGGCGTTAATCTCGGGGGGGGGGGGGGACGGGGGGGCTTTCTGAACAGGACACAAAGGTTAAATCGAAATGAGACTCTAAACAAGGCTGTCAAAAATAGTATTTTAAATTTTATGGACCTCATTAAAACCTTCTTTTTTTTTTTGTGGTATAAAAAATACTTGTTTTTGTAGAGGCTGTGTGGTTTGTCACTGAATCGGAATCCCCCAGTGACACATAGCGCACGGTACCTGATTACTCCGCGATCGCAGACACCAGTGTGTGCTGGGATTACTTTCAACCACCCATACATACAAAAATACAAGGTTACAAAAGGTTGGAAAATGTTACTATTCCAGGACAACAGCCACTCATACGAGAAATGGAGACAACTTGAAAGTCCAGCTACATGCCAGCTGCGCAATATGAGGGCAGCTTTCATGGACTGCCTACCTTACACCCACGTATCCATAGGTCTGGCAAACAATCAACACAACGATCATCTTTGTGACATTTATTAAATGATAAAGGAAATAACTTCCAACTTCATTTTTTCTGTGTGTGTTTATTTTGTTTTACTGGGGGCGGAGGGGGGGCGGGAGGGATGGGGGGGGGAGGTTGCGACGTTCAAAGAAAGGGCCCTTGTGAAATATGAACCAACAACTCTATCAGGAAGAGGGGAGGGGAACGTGGGATAGTCTTGGAATAGCCTTCTGAAATTGACAATAAAGCCTTCCCTCCTCCCTCCCGAAAAACAAAATAAATGAATAAATAAACTCCTAAAGGTACTGTTACTTTGTCCAAATGAAAAGGACAAAAAGAACACGGAATTGGGAACAACATCAGTATTCAGAGGCTTGCGGGCTCTCGTACAAGGGGTCATTATGAAGAATGAGAGCCGTACATGCTGACGAGATTTTATACCTTCTCAAAAGAGCGCAGCATTTCATTAAGAAACGGCCCATCTGCGGCCTCTCGCTAGGGATCAGGTCACTGCTCCCTCTCGCCACATTGCATGTACATAAGACGTGCAACGGAGAGAGCCACGGGAGATTGCGGCTTGGGCGGTAATAAGTACGAAAGGGTGAGAAAACCGCATCGAAAAGACACCTCCTGCCCCCTCCCCAACAGCAGGCAAACGATAACCGTATAAAAAGACACCCCCTCTCCCTCCCCACCCCACCCACAGCATGCAATCAGAACCACATAAAAATGACACGCCCCTCCCCCTACAATCTCCCCCTCCACCAAGCAAAGAAAGCCTCATAAAAAGGCACCCCTGCCCCTACCCCCCCCCTACCCCGACCCCGCAGCAGGCAAACGATAACCGAATCAAAAAGACACCCCGTCCCCCCTACAACCCCCCCCCCCCACAGCAGCCAAACTGAAAAGCACAATAAGACACCCCCCCCTCCACAGCAGGCAAACTGAACAGCATAAAAGGACACCCCCCCCCCCCACGCTCCCCCTCCCTACAGCAGGCAAACGGAGGAAAATGGTTTCTGTGTGTGGAAAATAAGAAAGATTCTGCATCTGTGAATAGGAGAGAAAACAGTGGTTGTAAGCCTCACCTCTCGTACGTGAAGGACATAGCGGTGGTGGATGGTGACACGTCCCCTCGCACGTGCCCGTTCGTAAGAAGCACGTCCTGGTCGGGCCGGAAGGTGCTGGTGAGGCGCGTCAGCGTGTTGAGGCGTGACGCTACGTGACGCTGGCGCCGAGCGCGTCTGTCAACGTCAACGCATAAACATGTCGGCACATAAAAATAACAACAATAAAAACATAAATAAAAATAAAAAATAAATAAATTCTGCTTTATTATTATTATAATTATTATTGATCCTTAAAGAATGCATCATTCTCTTCTGTTTTATATTATAATGACTGGTACTGATATCTGGAGGGGGGGGGGATTCCGGGGTTTTTGTGAAGGTAGAATGTTATGCTGGTGCGGAGGGGGTGAAGTAACCGGCCTGTCTGGTTCTAAGGTAGTCACGGAGCAAGCGTGCCGTCCAGTCAAGCAGCCCGGGCACTGTCCTTCGTGGGGGTGGAGGGGGGGGGAGGGGAAGGAGGGAGGGGCAGGAGTGACCCACCTGTCTGGTCCTGAGGTAGTCACGGAGTAGGCGTTCCGTCCAGTCAAGCAGCACGGCACTGTCGTCGGTGGCGGGGTGGGGGTGGGGGAGGGGGGAGGGCGAGGGGAGGGGGGAGTAGTGACCCACCTGTCTGGTCCTGAGGTAGTCACGGAGTAGGCGTTCCGTCCAGTCAAGCAGCACGGCACTGTCGTCGGTGGCGGGGTGGGGTGGGGGAGGGGGGAGGGGGGAGGGGGGAGGGCGAGGGGAGGGGGGGAGTAGTGACCCACCTGTCTGATCCTGAGGTAGTCACGGAGTAGGCGTTCCGTCCAGTCAAGCAGCACGGCACTGTCGTTAGTGGCGGGATGGGGTGGGGGAGGGGGGAGGGGGGAGGGGGGAGGGCGAGGGGAGGGGGGAGTAGTGACCCACCTGTCTGGTCCTGATTTAGTCACGGAGTAGGCGTTCCGCCCAGTCAAGCAGCACGGCACTGTCGTCGGTGGCGAGGTGGGGTGGGGGAGGGGGGAGGGCGAGGGGAGGGGGGAGTAGTGACCCACCTGTCTGGTCCTGAGGTAGTCACGGAGTAGGCGTTCCGTCCAGTCAAGCAGCACGGCACTGTCGTCCGGGACACGGCTCTGCTTGCCCCGTAGTAGCAGCAGCACCCGCCCAAGGTGGTGCGTGATGTTCCTGTAAACATGGAGGGTCCCATACCACAAGCTTAGTCAAGAACATGCGCGAAAACGCTCAATAATCTCGTTCTATTGTTTTTTTTTTTTTTCACAAGCCCATTTAGTTTATTGTAGAAAGGAAAAGGTCACATCACTTCACTCATCTCTGAACCACTCCTCTTCTGGAAGTAAAGGAAATTTCGCACATTTATCACTGTTAATTGCAGTACAGTAATAATGTTACATCTAACTATGGCTAAATGTAAATTTTTTATCCTATGGAAATTCAACTTACCAAAAATTTAAATAACTAACATTTTGGGTTTTCCTGAACCTTAATTCAAGCCCCCCCCCCCCCCCGCCCCCGTCTCCTCGGGTCCTGACTAGGCGTTGCCTTGCCACAGACCTGAGTTCGAGGCACTTGGGGGCGTCGATGGCGTGGCGGTGTATCTCCTGTCTGGCCTGGTTGTACATGTGCGTCAGCACATCGACGTGTTTCTGTAGCCGGGATATCTGCTGCAGCGTCTCTCTGCGGCTGGTGACGTCATCGTCGCGACCTGCCCAACACCACCCAGTGTGTTACGTAACACACTGTGCTGTCAACATCAACTCGAAGGTGGTCGCTTTTTCATCCCACACACACTCCCATAGTTTTGTTATTTTACATTTCTATACGCGTTTATCATTTATCGATCTTTTTTTTTTTCATTTTGCAATTCAAAAAGAGCCTCTTTTTCCACTCGCCTCGGTGAGTCCCCGAGAATCATCCACTAACGCCCCACCGCTCACTACTCGCCTCGGTGAGTCCCGCAGAATCACCCACTTATGCCCCACCGCTCACTACTCGCCTCGGTGAGTCCCGGAGAATCACCCACTAACGCCCCACCGCTCGCCACTCGCCTCGGTGTGTCCCAGAAAATCACCCACTAACGCCCCACCGCTCGCCACTCGCCTCGGTATGTCCCAAAAAATCTCCCACCATGCCCCACCGCTCACCACTCCCCTCGGTGTGTCCCAGAAAATCACCCACTCGCCTCGGTGTTTCGGAGAATCACAACTCGACTTCAGACATTTCATACTCATTAGAAGTTTACATTTTCTCTCTCACACTATTAGGCAGATGACCATTTTAGGACGAAGTAACTTCTAACGTTTTAATATATCATCAAAGGAAATCAATCTCCCTTGAAAAGCTTCCCCAGAACAAAACGGGGTCACTGTAGATCATTAAATGCCAACAATATTAGTCTTGAAGCACCTCATCAATAGCTATTGTTAAGGTAGGAATACCCCCATTTAACTTTCGGTAGTTTTCGTAAACTCTCGGCAATTTGCGAAACATCTGTTTCAAATGATCTCCTTCAACGAAGAATTTGCTACGTGTTCATTTTTTACGTGAATTACCCCCTTACCAAACGATCAAGAACTATACCGCTATCAAAAGTCATTACAGATTTCAAAAAATTTTCCGGAAACCACCAAGGCTATTTCTTACAACGCAAAAGTCACTGTGGTATTTCTACCTTAAATGAGACTACAGAAGAGAACGAGTCGAAGCCGCTGTATTAGTAGAATGAGCTCACTGGCACGAAAGCTTGGTTAATGGCTAAAAGTGTTACACGAGACTTTCATTACACGACTTCAGCAAATACTCTTAAATCTGTCACCGACATGAACTCAGGATATTTTGCAATTTTAAGTTCCCATTTTCTATCGCTTCTAAGCTTCCAGGTTTCCATGTGCTTCCAGAATGGCAGGTAAACTCGAGTGCAAAAGATATTTCTTGTTTAAACTAATCAGTGCTCTTGCTTGAAATGTGCGTTAATAAATCAGGAAGGTCACTTCACAACACTGTCAACTAAATACGATGTTACGATCACTTACATTCGACGAAAGCGTACATGATTATCGTTACTACTCTGCACACTAAACAGCAAACAACACTCCCTCAATATTTTTAACACCCCCCCCCCCCCCTCACCCCCATCCCCTTCTCGCCTACGTCACTTATAGTGGCTTCTACTCCGTGTCGGTGCGTTCATAGTACTGCTTGCTAAATAGCTTGCGTGTAAAATCTGTACAAGGCAAAACCCAAACAGTTTTTCGTTTCAACCAAATTTCCGAAAATAAAAAACAATTCCAGCGTAAAGGGTGTTGTTTGTTTGTGTTTCAGCACTAAGTTTTCATTGGGTATTTTGTGTATGTGTTTGTGATTTGCCTCACATACATCTTCTACCAGCCCAGTGTTACGGTAGCATTTAGTGACACTGTGACACGTTTTCTTCTAGCCCAGTGTTACGAAGCATTTAGTGACACTGTGACACGTTTTCTGCCAGCCCAGTGTTACGGAAGCATTTAGTGACACTGTGACACGTTTTCTACCAGCCCAGTGTTACGGAAGCACTTAGTGAAGCACTTAGTGACACTGTGACACGTCCTCTACTTCCAGTGTTACGGAAGCATTTAGTGACACTGTGACACGTTTCCTACCAGCGAGGTGTTACGGAAGCATTTAGTGACACTGTGACACGTTTTCTGCCCGCCCAGTGTTACGGAAGCATTTAGTGACACTGTGACACGTTTTCTTCTAGCCCAGTGTTACGGAAGCATTTAGTGACACTGTGACACGTATTCTACCAGCGAGGTGTTACGGAAGCTTTTAGTGACACTGTGAACCGTACCAAAGGCAGGGTTTTCGAAAACCAGATACTGAAATGGGAGTTTGAAAAAAAAAACACATATGAATTGACGATACCAAACACAACAACTTCAGGTGACGTTATTACGGGTTGCCCATATAAGGCAAGTCACCTCAGAAGTCTTCACCATTATGTCTTGATGTCACATTATAAATCGTACATCGCCTTATTACTGAATAGAATTCGAATGTGGTGTTTGTTTTGGAATTTATAATACAGCATTTAAGATATAAGCAGTTAGCATACAAGGGCAGTTATTCCATGAAAAATGCGCCAAAGTTAAAGGCATAAATAGCACACCAATGACGCAACCCGCCACCCCCATTCCATTAACCGCAGATGGCTGGATTCATTTAGTCTCTCTGGCTGTCCTGTATGCATTTCCACACTTTACACAACCAAACGTCATAACAGACGTCAGTTTTCTCTTTTCTTAGGCACGGTGAATCCAGGATTTTTCTATAATACCCTTGAAGCTGTAGTTTACCACAATTCCATTTTAAAGAGCACATAAACATACTATAAGTTGTGACTTCGGGGGAAAACTGCCTCGAACAACTACAAATTGGTCGGAGATGCAAAGGTTTATGGATAAGAAACCGCCACAAAAATGGAGATAAAATAGCTTCCATTTTCCCTTTTCTTACAGTATGTTTATAATGGTTAACACAAGTGAGAGGTAATAATCCCTATAGTACCCTCATGACTTGTGAAATCGTGTGTACTTCTTTCACGAAGATACAACGAGTACAGATCACTTCACCACCATACATTAATGACAGACTGTACAACGGACAAGCTATGTTTGTGTCACGTGACGTCATGTGATGTTTACAAATAAGATACCTGTATCCGGCGAATATCCGTCGATTTTATCCAATCTCTTTTGTGACAAAAAAATAGTTTTAAACAATAAGTAAACAGTCATCAACATAATACATATATTTTTACTACAGTAAGTTTGATTTTAACTAGTTCAGTTAGGCTTTCAAATTCTCAAAAAAAAAATAATAATTTTTTATTGAATGTCACAAAACAAATGGGCCGGTTGATAGGAACATACTGAACAAACGCCATCATACCGCCACTATAACAGTTCCCTGCCCATTGATCTGATTGGCTCCCTACCTCAGAGACAAGGCGTTGTTCTTTTTCCCGACGAAGTTTCTCCATCTGCTTTGCGTGCATCTGAATGCGCAATTTCCGGTCCCTAAAACAAGATTATTATAAAATACCACAACAACGAACAAGCATGGTGGAGAACACAGTCCTGACCGGAACTGAAAATACAAAAAGGCGGCAATTGTGATCTTTAAATTAGGTCAAGGTCAGAATAAAACTAACGTGCCCCTACCCACTCTGAAAGTAGGTTATGTATATACCAAATATTATAGGAAACGGGTTATCAGGATGGGAGTAAAAGCCGGCGACACCCACACCTGTAGCCCCCCCCCCCCCCCCTCCCCTCCAGTAATTTGGAACTAATTAGGAAAAATATGAGAAGAAATTCCAGTATGAGCCTTGTGTTTGGTGACAGAAACTGGACCTAATACATCTACAGCATTATTATGGAGCCATATATTGCTTTAAGAAAGACAAGTTGTCAACGTGTGGGCCTTAACTCGACCTATCTATTGTAGGACTGCGGGCAGTGAGGAGCGGTGCGGGTTCTGTGGCGTACCGATGAAGTGCATTCAGCGTACCGGTCTGCGCTTGCTGACAACTGCCCCCGTGCCTGCTCCCCACATTTACTGTACACCGACGTAAACAGAGACACCTTTTTTCCACAGTGCCACTGAACAAGAACACCAGGACTATTGTGACTAGCAGGGAGATGGGAAATGAAAGTGACCCGACAACAAATTACACAGCTTTGGTCATGAAATTTCCGGCATTTTCTATTCTCAAAAGCAGCCCGGTAGAGGGCGCTCTAGTGAATACTGAGATTAAACAGCGATGTAACCATAGTTTGGGGACTGAGTTATTATTTTTTTTTATTGCCAAAACCCGTAGATTGCTGGAAGAAAACACCTTACGAATCGCTTCAACATTGCTAGAGAAAAAAGGAAAACGATAACTTGATGTGAAACCATTTGAGAAACATCCAGAGACAATATACGATAGATCAAGCTAAGAAATGTCAAACGCATGTGTGTTGATCCCCCCCCCCCCCCCCCCTCCCCACCAGAATGGGAATGGCCATAGGGATCAGGAGACGTATAGGTCCAGCTTGACGTGCGTCATGAGAATGACGACAACGATGAGGAAGATCCCCGCCACGCCACCCACCGCTATGGCCATATAGTCCTTCCCCCGCCCCCGCCCCCAGCACTCACCGGTCGGATCTCAGCTTGACGCACGTCACGAGAATGACGACAACGATGAGGAGGACCCCCGCCACACAGCCCACCGCAATGGCCGTGTGCGTCGTCGTCCACGCCTTTGCCTTCTCCGCTAAAGAACGAGGCAAAAAAAATCACGATCTTGTAATACCATTCAGTTCTTGCTGTGAGTCAAATGCATCAACACCATTTTAGTTTTTTAGAAGTATCCCATGCCCACACATCTTCCGGCCGTACTACTTTATTAAGTAGAATGTAGAAAATAGAACCAGCACATAAAAGGGCCTGTCATTAAGTAATCAATATGCACTGATTAAGACCTAGCTTTAAATCGGTATCCAGGCTAATATCAAAGACAGGTTTTGTACATCGAGAAGCGCGTACCTTCACAGACCCTGCCCACTTGTGAACCTTCCACGAGGAAGGAGTACGAGCCTTGGCACTTGTCCAGACACTTGCCCGTCCCTTCCTCCACGAAGTCAATACATCTGAACAACAGCGTCACATGTATAGCTGATACACAGTACCGAATCAAGTCATACTCAGTTCAGAATAAGGATCAAGCACAAACGCGACTGATTATTTCACACTAATATTTACCATCTACCGTTACATAACCTGCAACGAATAAATTTACGCTGCAATCTTTCGTTTTGACAGCTTAGATTCACAAGCACCGATAAGAGAATTTGTTTTCTACTCACTTTGAACACTTTTCGCTGTCCCAACATTCTAGACACCGTGACTCTTTGCAAAGCTCTGCGGGGGACAAAAAATAGATGTTATAACGGGTGTAGGATAAAGTGGCCACCAGTGAATCTGCCCACATTTCTTAATCAATGAATGTATACAGTGATATCTTCTTACCTCTCCTTTTAACAGCTGTAAGAACATCGTCAGGCCGTCTGTACAATTTACAAAATGCAGCACAAAATCCCAACCCTAATCGGCCTGAGTTTGGTAGAAAAGATAAGGGACTCCGGTGCTGCCCCCCAATCGTCACACAGTAACTGTTATTTAAAATTCAATCCCCGTGCATTATAGTGTCTTGATCCCAATATCCCAGTGATACATTTGTCTTAGTAAGGTTTTGTACGATTTGTATATTGTACAGCCCCCGAGCACGCCGTACGACTCGGGTCACGTGTCCACAATATGCTGGTCAACACCCTACAATTACGTCAATTTTTAGTTATTCAATAAATATACCAGTTATGTTGAACTACTCCAAGTCAATATCCTACAACTACTTGACACCCGCTCAGTAGTCCAAGCAGATATTGCTCACTTATTTTTACCCGCTTCTAGTCAAGGGCAATATTCACAGATTACTTTTCCCTTGCCTGACATGATAAGCTGAGCATACAAACCATCGATGCAATACTTGTCATGATGCCGCCTGGTATATCCAGCCAGACAGCCGCAGTTGCCTTGGTGACACGCCCCATGCCAGCCGCAGTCTGCATCACTGCTACATGGCGACGCGCCTGAAACCAGACAGCGAAAGCACGAGCAATCAAACAGACTAATTCAGACTGAAAACTCTGGCTTTTGAAGGCAGTACACGCTGGAAAAATACTAGCTTTCACGGCAAGCCTTACCATAAAACTGAAAGTAACGAATGCATAGTACACAAACTGGATCGATAAATACACGCGTTGGTATCCTGATTTAAAGATATCTCCTCGACAAATTTATGACGCCGGCTCAAAAAGGGGTTAAATCTCACCTGTCCCAGACATAAACAGCGCTCCAGCAACAAACCAAAACATTCGCGTCATCTTCTTTATAGTAACACGAGTATACACGTGATTCTTGGACACCAAAACTGGTTCTGCAACAAGTCAGTCCACATGAGAACGTTTGTTTTTTTTTTTTGGGGGGGGGGGGGGGGGGAGGCGCGGGTTAAAACATTCAGTGATGTATATTTAAATAATAAAGCTTATATGGACACATACAATTATATAACGCTTCCGAACTGACAAGTAGTAATTTCACATCAATTACCGAAACTGAATGCGCCTCAAAAATACCTTAGAATACCTTAGGGTGGAAAGTTACAGATACAAATTCGAACAGATTCCGAACTTACACCAACCACGTAACAAGAATGCTCGTGGATATTCAGGGGGAAGGGGTCTTTTTTTTCCTTTTAAACCTTTAACAAGTAGCGATGTCACAAAACTAATTTCGGAAATTACTGAACCGCCCCTTTCACGTGAAATCAGCTTGCTGCTGCTAATTTTTACCAAACCATTGTTAAACTGTGAAACTGTATACTTATCAAAGTTTTACTGAGTAAGACTCAAGTATGCATGTATTAATGTGTAACAGTAAGGAAAATCAGCAAAAACTGTATTAAGCTAGCTGCGAGGCTAAGAAATCCCGCTTACGACAGCGTTAGGAAAAAGACGACCTTTTCCAGATTTGACCATGCCAGTGGTTTTTTTCTTAATTTACCCGCCTTTTCATGGTCAAATCTGGTCAAATCCGCCCTTTTCTGGTCAATTGTCAGGAATTCAAACGTTCCCCAGTTGACATGTAAGCAAGTACTCCATATCAGTGAACGGAAGACTTTTAGGTCTTGAAGACAACTAGTCTACAAATGAAGATAATAAGTCATGAACCATAACGAGTATTTATTTACAACCGTAGTCAACAGAATCGAGTTTGTTTAAACAACGCAGATACTTGTGCTCTGCTGTGTCACTCAATTGCATTTTAATCGCTATTTGTCTGGAGCATGTCGGCTTAAGACATCGCGCAGCATGTTTTATGTAAACATGTGTTTTCTCTGTCCTCCCTCAAGCGTCATACTAATGACTATGCTATGGTTTTAATTTTCTCCCGAGCACGTCAACTCAATATGTACAAGTAAGTATTTGTGAAATACGAGCAGGCCCCAACCGCCCCCAAATTCAAAGGGGTATAACGTCAATTTTTGACCATTTCCGGATGACTAAATCTGACCAAAAGTACCAAAAGGCACAACTACAGGTCGAGACCTTTCATTTAAGCTAACTACCAATGCTCTACCACCAATAGAACCGGAGATATAGCGTGTACAAGCGTATTTCCCTAAAACCCCAATCATCGCCCATTTTGGTCAATTTGATCACTTCCGGATGACCGAATCTGACCAAAAGTACCAAAAGGCACATCTACAGGTCGAGTCCTTTCATTTGAGCCTACCCTCTAATAGAACCGAAGATATAACGTGTACAAGTTTATTTCCCTAGAACACCAATTATCGCACATTTTGGTCAATTTGACCACTTCCGGATGACCGAATCTGACCAAAAGTACCAAAAGGCACATCTACAGGTCGAGACCTCTCAATTGAGCGTATTCTCAATGTTCTACGACTAATAAAACCGAAGATACTGCGTGTACAAGCTTATTTCCCTAGAACGCTAATCATTGCCAATTTTGGCTAATTTGACCCTTCCAGATGACCGAATTTGATCAAAAGTACCAAAAGCCACAGCTACCGGTCGAGACCTTTCAATTGAGCCTATTCTCAATGTTCTACGACTAATAAAACCGAAGATACGGCGTGTACAAGCTTATTCCCCTAGAACGCTAATCATTGCCAATTTTGGTCAATTTGACCCTTCCAGATGACCGAATCTGACCAAAAGTACCAAAAAGCACATCTACAGGTCGAGACCTTTCAATTGAGCCTATTCTCAATGTTCTATGACTAATAGAACCGAAATTACAGCGTGTACAAGCGTATTTCCCTAAAACGCCAATTATCGCCAATTTTGGTCAATTTGACCACTTCCGGATGACCAAATCTGACCAAAAGTACCAAAAGGCACATCTACAGGTCGAGACCTTTCATTCGAGCATATTCTCAATGTTCTACGACCAATAGAACCGGAGATATGGCGTGTACAAAAAAGCGATGACGGACAGACGGCCACCCCAAACCTATAGGCGAAGGGTTGGGGCCTAATAAAACAGCTAAAATGGTTGTATGTTATAGACACTTACGCGGAAACAATGAAGTAGACTGGTAACTCTGTATGTAACTTTTTCAACTGCAAAGCAAACCAGAAAGACAATATTTAAAACTGTAAATTTAATGTGTGTGTAACTGATGTCTAAACGATATAAGAATCATTCGTGAAATGACTGTATTACGCTAAGTATAAATAGGAAGTGCCTGTAACCCTTGGAATTAAGTCGTTACCCTTTGCTTTATGTGGCATGTACACACTGTGTGTTCGTTTTACAAAAGGTGAAATATAAGTTTTCTGAGTATTTCAACTGTTTTTGGCTCTTGTAAGAACTGACCACAATTGACCAGTAAAAGCCACTTTTGGAGAATTGACCGGGGCGGATTTATCCGGGTATACCCCCCGAATTAAGCCATCTGAGATTTGACCACGCCAACCTCGGCTTACGAACTAGTATAGAAAAGCTGATGAAACGAACAAGAGCTTTACAAGTTCAACAAGCGACAACTACACGGTTTCAACGCACCGCTTCAAATCCTCGCTCTATAACGCTATGCAAGTCGCCTGCGCTCGCTTAGAGACACCTCTGGCTACTTTGTGCGAGATTCAACGACCTATAAGTCTTTATTGGCGTTTGCTTGAGGCTCTCAAAGTACAACGGTAATGATATACAACTTTGGTGTTACGCTTTTTTAAAGACAATAATACGGAATAAAACAAATTTCCCGCAATAATAAACATTTTTTTTTTATACAGGGAGCATAGTTTATCACGTGAAAAAGTTATGCTTTTTGCAATTATCAACCAAAAACGTTTGAATGGATATTTCAAAAAGAATGGAAGAGATTAAAAGTGAAATGTTGTGCGTGAACAAAATAAAGTTATACCTAATTTTTGGCCCCGGGGACCCGTGACCCAAAACCCGCCCCGTCCCCGGGGCCCCGAGGTATATATATATATATATATATATATATATATATATATATATATATATATATAAAGGACAAAAGTTCTGTCTAGGTGGGGGGGGGGCTGGGATCTATTGCAATGATGAGCATGTTTTTGGAACTTAAAATGTTAAAAATAATAAAAAGTGACCATTTGGCTTCATTTTAGACCAAAAAATCAATTTTCTGACTGAAACAATATTCGCACAGTCGGTCTTCGAACAGGGGCACCCTCCCTCAAAAAAGTGTACACTTTTCAATCTCATTATTGATCGTATGATTTGTTCGTTTAACTGTAAACGCTGTGTAAAACGTAAACGTAAGAAAATGTTACTCACGCTTGACTACATCTTCTGCTAATGGCCATTTCTTATGATTTAATAGTGGGTGTATCCACCACGGCTCTGTCGACACTCCGTACATGTCGTAGTCATTAATCGTGTTATCGTCCTAACACTAACCCCCATGTCGTTTGCGACATCGGCCTTTCGCTGGCCAGCCTGGATAGGGCCCACCGCAATTGCTGCTTGTTTTTTTTGTTTTTGTTTTTTTTCATTTAACCGCATGTTAACAAGTGATTATCGACAATACGATAGCTGAGGTTAATACTGTACATGATGGGGTAACTTGAATTTTTATTCAAACAAAAGGAACAATCACCCGCTTGATCGCACACAGAAGTCAAAGGGTAGACAAAAAGTGTACTTTTTTGAGCGATGGTGTCCCTATTCGAAGACCGACTGTGCGAATACTGTTTCAGTCAGAAAATCGTTTTTTGGTCTAAAATAAAAGGAAATGGTCACTCTTTATTATTTGTAACATTTTAAGTTCCAAAACATGTTCATCACTGCAACAGGTCCAAATCCCCACACCTGGACAGAACTTTTGTCCTTATGTTTATATATATATATATATATATATATATATATATATATATATATATATATATATATATATATATATATATATACAGGGATGTGTTACCTGCATATGATTCTTACATGACAACTGATGTAAAGCTTTTATTTCCATAGGAACAGTGTAGATAATTGAAAATCTTGACCAATTATTCTCAGATCTTAAATATCGAACAAATCGTAGCTTTCTCAAATTAAAAATCTACTTTAGGTTACTAGATTATTTTAACTCCAACAAACTTAATTAAGAATTATTGAGGATCCTGGAAAGAATCCTGTAATTCTTCATTTTGTAACGCAAAATTTAAAAAACAGAAATAACAAGTCATCTCCAATTTTCTGTGATAATGTCAGTCCTAGGTTTCGTCACTCTTTAATGAACACTTCAAATTGTTGTTATAAAATAGACTAGATTATGATTTGAAGTCTTTTTTAACCATTGATATCCCACTCTTCTCCTGTTCGAGTTCGGTATCTTCCAAAATGGCGACTTGTCAAAAATTGCCATTTTCTTAGATAACTGTAATGTAAGACTTAGGTGGTTTCCACGCGAGTTCTCCGAAACTATTTACTCTAGGCATATGCAACCTTGCACAGTGAAAATATATATATATATATATATATATATTTAAGTTGTGCAATGTCGTGTTATTTTCCAAATCGGCCACAAACTGCCAAAACGGCGACTTGTCAAAACTTGTGATGTTTTGTTTTGTATTATTTTTATTCATTATGTTATTTTTATTTAAATATCAAAATTGTTTATTTATATGTGTGACGGGGCCCCGGGGTCGAATTTCAACCCCGGAGTTGAAACCCGACGCATCCCTACAATCTATAATCCCTTAATGTAAATTGTGCGTCACTTGACTTTGGTCACATGACGTTTAAAGGCCGGAATGTAAACAGACACTTGAATGCGGAAGCTAATTTTTCTGCACTTTAATGAAGAAATAAACCAATTCGCACTTTCACGTTTGCCGAAAAGTTTTTGAGTATCGGCTGAATTCAGTTGGGATAAGGATATAAAGAAATGATACGAAAAAAACGGCAAAAATCAACAAAATTCCATTTTGCCAGAAACATATTCACATGTTGTTTATTAAAGGGACTGAACAATATGTAAAATAGTTTTTGAAAGATCAAATGATGGCTTTATAAATTTGAAGTATGCTGTTGAACGAAAATTAGAATTTTGATGTTTTTCCTTTATCATTTCTTTATAATTTATCCTAAAAAATTTGCAGTCGAAACATTACCTCCACCGGAAACACACGAAAGTGCAAAATTGGCTGATACAAGGAGTGAAACATAAAATTGAAAAGCACATCGTAATTGACAAAACTGAAAATATGTTCTTTTGATGTGAAAGCAGCATTTTCACCGCTTATTCCAGCCTAATCTACAGAATAGGCGTCCCGCAACTCACCATGTGATTCTCACTATAAGTTATAATGATCTTCTGCAGCTAACAGACCACTTTGCAATTTAACCAATTACGATCGATGTGCTGTTCAATTTGAATATTCTTTGCCTCGTACGTAAAAGATATACGAGTATAGCTCATTAAATTTGTGCCAGTTTTACTAAAAGGGTACGAGCATACGGGGCATAAACTTTCTGTAAATGTTTCAATAATTGCGAAAGGTATGCAGTATCCGTGACTCAGAAGATATGAGATATGTGATTTTACGAATATACAAGTCAGAGCTGACTCGGAGCTACCGTAGAACTTTACATTATCGCTCATACTGAAGCTTTAAAATGTGGGAATCCTATTATTCTGAAAAGTTGCGCATGATATTCGGACAACGGTTCGTTGAAGTTTTAAATTCTTTGTTCTGTTAGGTACAGTTAAACTAGAAAAAAAAACAAACAAACAAACAAACTTCCTGTTCAAAACTGACGCATTTGTTTCTATAACACCTAAAAGATTGAAACGGCATTGCCATCTGTTAAATTTGCACTGCTAACCGCTTAAAATGAGACAAAATGAGTAAATGCACACCAGAAGACATTGCGACACATTCCAAGTAAGATTTATAGCAGAAATCACCAGAAATGACAGCAAACCAGACAATGGTGCATAATGTCTACCCAAAGCGCTTTTGCGTAATTAGACTCCACTCTGTAACAATTGCACTAGAAACGAAAACAAGTATATGATATAAAATCGTTTTGTGCTTAACTTTTGCTTACCAAGAAATATCACATAACTTGTCACAAAATCCTGTTTTACTATCCAAAGTGACTCTAGGGTAGCTTGCATAACAGAAAAGTTTATGACTTGTTTTTTGTAGCCCAAGATAAAATATGTTACAACCCAGTTATCATAATTTTTCGTCCCACGTATAAAACGCGTTGTTTTTGGAAGGGATTTACGTGGGAACGTGGCACGTTGGCATGACCATACAGAAAACATGTGTAATATACTTGGAATTCCCACGGTGTTATTTACGTATAAACTCCACATAAAATATACACAGGCTTTCCCACGAATAAAATGCACGAATGGATACACGCGTAAACTGCATGGTTTTTCCCGCGTAATGCCCATCGTGGGCAGTCTTCTGTATAATATACGTAGAATTCCCCACTTCTAAAATGCATGGGTAAATAAAACATATTATATGTATATTATACTTTTGAATTCTCACGTAAAATTTCATTAAAAGTCAATTGTATATTACACGTATATTTTATGTGGGATTTCCCATATGGGCATTCCCATGTAAAATACACGTATATAATGCATGAAAATTTCCACTTAGTAAATGCATGGGAAAATACACGCATATTATGCGCCGTCTGGCTATGTGGGCTTATTATCGCAGACCAGAAACAGCCGCCATTGAGCGATAATATATTTAAATTTTGTAAGTATAATAGAAAGTTAGACATGGAAATACCAATTTCACTAAAAATTTTTGCTTAAAATTCTTTTAAGGAGTTTTTTATAACTGCACTATAGTTATAAAGGTTCGTGTCTGTGTGTTCGATGGAGTTATTGTGTCTGACCAGGGTGGGTCGTTCCTTTAAAATTCTATGCTTAATATGCGTGGGAATTCCCACATATAAAATGCATGGAAATAAATGCGTATAAAATGCATGGGTTCACACGCGCATAATAAACATCGGAAAGAGTCTCAAACTCTCCCAAATCCTAATTAACTACATGGGAATTCCTCCAACAAAACACACATTATTTATGCGTGGGTACGTGGGAATACCCACATATATTATGGATATTCCCCATGTGGGACTGCTATCTGGGAAGTTAGCCGTTCGAAGACAGCGAATACCAAGTGGACGAAGATGACTTGTTAATGGATATTTATGTATTAAGAATGTTCATGATATCAATAATAAATAGGGCGAGGCAAAAGCGGTACCACAATAAATGTTATAATTTAATTTATTTATCCTCAGCGCTCAAAACTTGCAGTTGATCGAAACGCGACCTGTTCTAAGTACTGAAAATCTCCTTGTAGCATTTTCGCAACAGTGAATTCCAGCGCTTGTCCAATCTAAGTGTCTAACCCCTGTATTTTAGACATTCCCACAATTAACGCATTGTTTAATTGCTCTCGTCATATATTTTTAAGCCGTGACATTTTCATTCGCGATGTTTGAAAAAAAAAGATTCACTTGTTAAAAAATGAGTTCATGCTTCAGGAATATGTACAACTGAATAAACAGTACTTACGACGAGAGCAACTATGGTAACCACACATTTTTTACGTCAACCTAGCAGTTTTTGCAAATCAGCACATATCAAAACTGTGCGTGACATTGGCCTCATGTTTCGTTCAACGTAAACAAACATTGTCAAATAATAGGATAATATAGGCACATATGTTAAAATGTACAATACGTGCCACGATTGAAAATTAAACTACTGAGTTATTAGTATCATTATTAATGTTGTTGTTATTGATAGTGACAATTATTGATAGTAGTAATAGTAGAAGTAGTAATAGCAGTAGTAGTAGAAGCAGTAGAAGTAGTAGTAGCTTTAAGTTGAAATGAAGTGGAACGATACATCAATACTTCAGCGTCACATGAAATTGTCAACAAATCCTCAATACGTGAAGAGCTACCCAAACAAGGGATTGCCAAAGGCAGCAGTGATTTGACAACAATACGCAAGGAAAAAAATAATATTTACATCGGACTTATAAAGTTAATATTACGAATCGCAAACTTCTTTAATAACCAACTCAATTCTTCGCAGCATTCCTGTTGGTTGTTTGGAATCAATAGAAATTTGTGCTTGATACAAGCTTTTTTTAGGCCTCAATCCTTCGGATTATTAGGTTCCAACCCTTCGGATTGGAGCCTATAGGTTTGGGGTGTCCAGCCGTCTGTCCGTCCGTCTGTCTGTCCGTCATCGCTTTTTTGTATACGCTATATCTCCGGTTCTATTGGTCGTAGAACATTGAGAATAGGCTCAAATGAAAGGTCTCGACCTTTTGGCACGTTTGGTTAGATTCGGTCATTCGGAAGTAGCCAAATTGACCAAAATTGGCGATAACTAGTGTTCTAGGGAAATAAGCTTGTACACGTTATATCTTTGCTTCTATTAGAGAGTAGGCTCAAATGAAAGGTCTTGACCTGCAGATGTGTCTTATAGGACTTTTGGTCAGATTCGGTCATCAGAAAATGGTCAAATTGACCAAAATGTGTGATAATTGGCGTTCTAGGGAAATAAGCTTTGCACGCTATATCTCCGGTTCTATTGGTCGTACAGCATTGATAGCTAGCTTAAATGAAAGATCTTAACATGTAGATGTGCCTTTTGGTACTTTTTGTCAGACTCGGTCATGCGGAAGTGGTCAAAAATTGACTTTATATCCCGATGAATTTGGTGACGGTTGCGGCATGTTTACAAATACTTACTTGTTATTATTTATTTGGTTTTATTTTATTTATTTTATATATTATGTGTTAACCAGAGCAATAAATGCTAACAAACTCGTTCAAAGAACATTTTTTAAATCCAAAAAAGAATGTTCCTGTCTTTCAAAGCCCCATTTAAAATTGAAAGACAATGCTACATCAACAGAAAGGTTTGGTGTTTATTTTTATCAAGAGTTCAAAAACCATCCATTTGTTAAATTAGTTATAGCTTTCAGACCGTGAGTGATGACGATGTTTTATTTGTGTCACCCTTTATTCGATTTCTTGGATAATTGCTGAAACTGCAACTTAAATTTTAATATATAATTATTTCATTATGCAATCAAATTTGAAGGTTTAATTGGCCATCACACTCTTACTAGATGGTTTAAAAATTCACTTTTTTGGACCGGGTAAAATTAAATTCAAAGTATTAACAATGCAATACTTTTCTAGCTGAAAATCAGTGAATAACAGTTTTTGGGCAAATTCGTTGACTGTCTATCGCGATAATATAATCTGTAGGGTAAGTGCCACTTACTTGACCTGTTAGAATTTTTTACGATGAAAAGAGTCACCAAAACACGATATCTGTCAATATCTTTAAAAAGTTTCGTAGGGCCAAAGTTTAACCAATATCAGTCGGTTACGAGTACAAGTATAATTGTAAGCGGTAAATTGTTGATAATTGCTATATATATATATATATAGCAATTATATAATTATATAAAGAACCCAATATATATATATATATATATATATATATATATATATATATATATATTGTGTTCTTTATTATTCGAAACGCAAGAGCAGTGATAATTCGGATAATTCCTATCTATAATTAATTTTGATAGGTTTTGCTTTGCGTTGTCAAGGGAAAATAGCCTTCCAGACATTACGCCCAAAAGAATATCAATAAGCTGGAGTATTTCGCTAAACCTGAGATTGATTCCTTCTTTACCAACAGGACACTCATTTTTATGAACAAATCTCGCAAATCGAACACTTCACTACACCCAACTTTAGAAAATATTTTTCTAAGTAAAAGAAGCTTTTATATATATAAATTTTGTTTGCTTTTCATATTGATAAAATGTACAGAAAACACCACGCAAAAAACATAACATCACTTATCCTCAAAATGACGGTATACATCTCATTGGACTTAGGTGCCTGTTAATAGACATTGCCTGTTAATAGACAAATGCATTGCGGATACAATTACGATGTGACAACACACACACTCACTCCTACACCAACACACATACACACACTACACAAAATTTTTGGTTACTCGTAACAGGAGAATGGTTGCGGACAACTGGAGTTTGCTATTTCATGTTATTATTAACTTTCCATAAAGAAGGCTTTTTTCACTAGAGGGTTATACGGTGACCATTTTATTCAAAATTTTTAATGGGCGAAACGCTTTTTTCGGTAAGCACACGATGGTATATTTTCGAGCTACAACTGAAGGAACTACATTTTGTTTTCTGCTCCTACAGTGAAGGGTGTAATTTCTCCCGCTTCAAAAACTTTTTTTTATTACCGTTACCCTCAAGATGGACAGAGGAGGCATACAGTGATGACTAAAATTTGTGTATTTCTTTAAGGATAGAATTTGGCTCCATAACTTCAAGACCTTTGCTCATAAGTCTGGAAATAGTCTTTTTCTCAAAAATAATAATTTGCCTTATTATAGAAGTAAGGCGTGCTCCTCTCGTTCTCTTCTACATATTGTACGCGTGATCGCAGCCATGCCCTTCGTGCTTTGTCTTCGTCGAGCTTCTCTAGCTCTTCCTTACATTCAGCAAAAGAAACAATCTCAGCCTTTGTGGCCCTTTCAGCACATATTTTTTATCTCGGTCTTCTAATAGCTTCATGAGCTCCGTTTCTTTTTTCTACTTTTTCCCTATTTTTGCAATATGTATCGAAAACTCAACAATTTTGTGTTTTAACCAGTCAAATCTTACAGCCACATCAGTTATCGTTTCTGCTGCCTTCCATTCACGATCTATCATTTCCCTAATTTGTTCGTTGTGTATAGGTTCTTTTAGAACAGACGAATATAGTTTGAAAAAACCTGGTCTGCGAGTTACCTTATCTAAAACAATTTCTAGTTCTATTAAAGAGTGATCACTAAAGAGCCCGAGCAATATTCGAGCAGATTTCACTTTGTCGATCCATTTATTCTGCAGTCAAAAAAGTCTAAGTCTAACCTATATTTGATGTTTGGCCAACTTTGAGACCACGTAAACCATTGCGTAGATTGATTTCGCGCCCGCGAAATGTCTACAAAATTACAATCAACTATGATGTCAATGAGTTCGGAGCGACATTTTTGTTTGAATAGCTAATTCCAACCTTTTTGTCTAAGGCTGGGTCCGGGACTATATTGAAATCCCCTCCTAATATAAGTAAGTCTCCAGAGTCTATTACATTCAAAGTTTCCCGTAGCTGGAGTTAAGGCTATAAGTATTTATAAGGGTTTTCCACGTTCCAAATCTTAAAAATTTAAGGACTTGGATACGACCGATAATGGGTTATTATGAACTTTTGAAAATATTATATGCACCATGCATTCATTCCTACAATACTAGATATCCTTCTAAATTGCATACTTCAGAAAATACAATAAGATTTATCTAACAGGTGTGATTTTTACCATAAATGCATCGCTTCAGTATGTTTGCTTACTAGGGGTGTTACGGTTTGCACCGTAACCGAAAACCGACCTCAGTTCTTCGGTACGGTTCGGTTAAAAAACCGAAAGAGAAAAACCGTGGTATTTTGGGGGTTTTCGTTGTTTAATTTGTTTAGCTGATAGTGGACAGCTATGCAATAAGGTACTTCACGTTCAACTATAAAACCTCAGCATGTTGACCCGATGCTCTTTTTTAGACAAACACTTACATATGTGAAATTATCACTTATCAGTAAAAACATAAAAGCTGAATGTAGCTTTTGTTTCAAAAATGTTTTAATTTCACTAGGGAAAAATAGATATTCCCAAAAAGAATAAAAGAAAAAAAATTTGAAAATAAACAAGATTGTCCATGGACAATGCCCCAGCTCACGAATGCTCATGTGAATGTTTATGACATTTAAGCATAACCTGTAAGGAAGAGTTCAAGACAGTAAGACCATGTACCTGGCGTCAGTCAAAAATTTTAATTCCTCAAGATTTTGCTGACAATTTTTAGGTTTTTCCGAAACTTTTCGCCAATATTAGCCATTCACCCAAAAAATAATAATAACAGTCAGATAGGTAGTAATGCTTACTAACTTTGCTTAAAATTTCGAGAGAATAAACCCTTTTCCTGGAATTTCTTTAGATTTTACTGAAATGTTTTTGGTTTCTCGCCAAAATTTTCGGCAATATTTTTGACCAATGACCAAAAAGTAATAGCCAGATAGGTAATTATGCCTGCTACCCTTATTTGAAATTGAAGACAGTAAGACAATTTTCCTGAAGTCAGTTAAGATTGTATTGGTTTTTCGCCAATATTTTCGCCAATTATAAGAGTCAGGTGGGCACTTATGCACCCTACCAAATTTTTGGAACTTTCCATCAAAACACTGGGAGGGAACATGTTTTAAAGAAATTTAGTTTTTGCGAATTGCAAAAAAAAGAAGTAATAGGCATGTAGGTACTTATGTCCATTACTGTCCAAAAAAATCAAGACATCCAGGTTAAAAAAACTCAACTATTTTGCTTCCTGCCTTAAGGGACGTTACAGCATCAGGACATTTTTAGTTTTTGATGGTTTTCCATATCATAACGTCATCCAAAAGAATGTTCCTCTTTCACTCAAAATAAGTGTTGAAAGGAATTCTTTTAAAGTGTGTCCGGCTTGTTACATTGAAACTCTATGTTTTTGGATAACACAGTTAAAAACATTGGATAACACAGTTAAAAACATTGGCGCTTTTTACGGTGCGTTTTATTCCGTTCATTGTACAAAACTTAACAAAAACCTTTCTGGCTAAAACACGAGTGCAGATATCTACATGATTACACACATGTGCCACATAAAAACCCCAAGAATGTAGTTTCTCTTTGAAATATTACAATCTACAAGCAGAGCAATCTAGCTCCCTATAGTTTGAGACTAGTAGTACCGAGTTGAACCCTTAGTTCTGAAACAATATTGGTATTAATTTAAGAAAAAACCGGGCAGAACATCGCAGACTAAACCAAAGTTTGCGCAGAAATGTGAACGATTAAACCGATAAGAATCTTCTAGGCTTATCAAAGTACAGGAAGTTCAGATCTGTAGTTTTATCTATGATATTCAGCCTTCTTTTCTGTCCGTTTAAAATACACTGGGTTTATTTTGTTTGGAATGTCTAGATCACAGTTTAGAAGCATTTCCTGTGCACAATGGAGGGGCCGGATTCATCGTACTCTTGCTTGCTGATCCACATCTGTTGGAATGTGGACAGAGAGGCCAGAATGGATCCACCGATCCATACCGAGTATTTCCTCTCTGGAGGAGCAATGATCTTGATTTTCATGGTTGGCGGAGCCAGTGCAGAGATTTCTTTCTGCATACGGTCGGCAATACCGGGGTACATTGTGCTACCACCAGACAGCACAGTGTTGGCATACAAGTCTTTACGGATATCAACATCGCACTTCATGATACTGTTGTAGGTGGTTTCGTGAATACCCGCCGATTCCATGCCCAAGAATGAGGGCTGGAAGAGGGATTCGGGGTCCCTGAACCTCTCGTTGCCAATGGTGATGACCTGGCCATCGGGAAGTTCGTACGACTTTTCCAAGGAGGACGAGGAGGCAGCTGTGGCCATTTCCTGTTCGAAGTCGAGCGCCACGTAGCAAAGCTTCTCCTTGATGTCACGCACGATTTCACGCTCGGCCGTGGTCGTGAAGCTGTAGCCACGTTCCGTCAGGATCTTCATCAGGTAGTCGGTCAAGTCACGGCCAGCCAGATCCAGACGCAGGATGGCGTGGGGCAGGGCGTAACCCTCGTAGATGGGGACGGTGTGGGTGACGCCATCGCCCGAGTCAAGCACGATACCGGTGGTACGACCAGAGGCGTACAGTGACAGTACAGCCTGGATGGCCACGTACATAGCCGGAGAGTTGAACGTCTCGAACATGATCTGAAAGCACATGCAACCTGTGTACTACTTTTTTTAATTCACTAATTCTTTACTTATTTTGTTGCTTTTTTGGGGGGACGGAGAGGAAGGCTGTTATTTCTTTTTTTTTAAGGCAAAAGCTTCTTTAATTTACTCACAGTTTAAATTTTAGATTCAGAATAATTCTACACTAAAATCTTTTTCACAAGACTGTGCACCACTGTGACATACGCGACCTGAAAAAAACTTTTTTACGAAGAAAGATGATGCCAAACCCCTCTCCTCCATCCGACCTAAACACAAGTAAGGCAACATTCAACAAACCTGTGTCATCTTCTCCCTGTTGGCCTTGGGGTTGAGCGGCGCCTCCGTGAGCAGGACTGGGTGCTCCTCCGGGGCCACACGCAGCTCGTTGTAGAAGGTGTGATGCCAGATCTTCTCCATGTCATCCCAGTTGGTGACAATGCCGTGCTCGATGGGGTACTTGAGGGTGAGGATACCTCTCTTGCTCTGGGCCTCATCACCCACATAGCTGTCCTTCTGGCCCATACCCACCATCACGCCCTGCCAGAGGCAATAAATAAATCTTCAGTCTAGAAAACCTTGATGTGGAGGAACTTGCCGACAAATTATCAAAGTTTGAAAAGCTCCAAACTCTACCCGATTTGTAAAAGTACTGTAAAAAATTTCACTTCTTATAATCTCACAAAAACAAAGTTCATTGAATGAAATACTTTCTCGTACGAAAACCAAAGGATTTTTTTTTATAAGAAACAACTACTTAATGTTTATTTCCAAGTCAGCTGGTGAACCAACAGAGTGATAAATTTATCAATTTATAGCACTACATACCTGATGCCTTGGGCGCCCAACGATGGATGGAAAGACAGCCCTTGGGGCGTCGTCTCCGGCGAAACCGGCCTTGCACATACCGGAGCCATTGTCAATGACCAAAGCGGCTACATCATCGTCACACATTTTGATAAGTTTTGTTGATCCTCACAAAAGGAAATAAACGCTGAAAACAACAAAAAAATCTTGTTTTAGCCTACAGAGACAACCATTAAGGAGTGGATGTAAGGCATGAGACCAATTCTTTTTTCATTATTTATTTATTTATTTGATTTTCCATGTGTGGTTTTGCCATCGTAAACACATCTAAATGCTTGTGTAACGTCTGCAGCGCTTTTCACAACAGTTAACTGCACAACTAACTGTACTACCAGAAGCTAAGCTCAGTTAGTCTGACTGTACCACGCAAACAAATTAAGTTTCAGATGGGTTTATTTTGTTTGAACAGGACAAATTTATCAATTTACTCTAGGATATCCTAAAGTAAACTGATTTCGTTAACTGCACCGTCAGCATCCTGAATATCGATATTCTGCTTGGTAACAGTTCAGTTAACGAAATCAGTTAACTGTTCAGTCAACTTTTGTGCGGCCACTGTCGACCAATAGGTGTTGCATAAGCACCGTTATGTTAATTGTTGCTGTACACAATACGACCGGTCTTGTTATCGATCTGAAGAACAGCATCTGAAGGTTTCTGAGAAGCTATTTTTGCTAACCAAAAGTGCCATAAACTATATTAAAAGAAGCTGGTGATCACACGTTGGTGTTCTTACCCAGCAAACAACCGACGTCTTTTTTGGTTGAAAAAAGGTTGTATTTTGGTCGCGACGACTTCACAACCATATTCTGACCTATTACCCCAAAACCCGACTTTATTCCGACGTCGGTTTTCTGACGTCATTCCGACGTTGCAAAAACGACCAAAAAGCGATGAACATTATTATCGCTCACCGGAAATGGAAGTCATTTTGAAAAAGAGGAAGAAAAACGTGATTTTTTCATGACAATTTTAGAATTTTTATGGCGTGTCGGTATTTTTCTTCCTAGATTGTAAAAATATACATGGAAAATGCTTTCGTTTTATTTTTACAACAGCAGTTGAATGATTAATTATCTATTAATTATATAACTTTAGTCAGTTTCAGGTCGGAATCCGACGTCGGTTCCAATTTCATATACAACCTAAAACCGACTTAATTCCGACGTCGGATTTAGGTCGGAACCCGAAGTCATTCTGACGTTGAAAACCCGACGTCGGTTCCATTTCATGTACAACCAAAACCGGCACGTCAGTCCGATGTCGACCCGACGTCATTCTGACGTCTTAATGTTTGCTGGGTAACATCATTTCACGTTGCAAAATCCCCATTTTTCGAGTGTAAAACTTTTTTTTAATTTCGGACGCCAGCTCGCTAAAAACGTGTCAACGGTTGTTTTTAGGAACTGCATGTATTCCTCTTGTAACCTTCCCTCATCCCCCCCCCCCACCCCCCGCCAAGCGTCACCCCACCCCCAGCGTTACTTAATTAGGTCACATGGCTGCAAATTTTTATTTCAGTGAACCACAGCCGAAACTGCCAACCGAATATCTGTTAACTCAGTAACCATGCAATGTCTGGAAACCTGCACTGGGCTCAAAATGAGCAAACGGGCGCAACTCAAGTGTCAAGGGTCTGGTTGTTTGGGGCAATAATTTCCTTATAAGTCCATAAAACTTTGAGCAAGAGAAGCACGGTATAATGTTACAAGCTGATAAGATTGTCAATCAATAGAGCGATCGAGGCATCCTCAGGCCTAGACGACACATGCCGCACCAGTCAATGAATCATGATTCGTTTTGTTCATGATCTTCTTGCCGCCTGAAGCTTTCATGAGAAAGAATTCCTTTTTTGGTTTGTAAAAAGAGTTCCCCGTAAACAACTTTCATAGCTATAAGTTTTTCGACATGTCATGACTATCTTTTTTGTAACCATTTCCGGAGGGTGCGATATTTTTAAACGGGTCCTTGGATATGTCAGCTTGTCTATCAGTTTTTTTTTTTCTACAAGTACACTCATACCACGACAAAAATGTGGCCTTGTAAAGAAAGCTAGGCGGACTACTTTTTTGTGTCACCAGCGTCTGTTGTAAAATGTAAGAGTGAAATGAACGATCGTGTGGCCTAGAAACATTCCCATATATGGTCAAGCTGTCTGAGCTGTGCAGAAACCAGTCACGAAAGGCCAAGCACTGTAACGGTGATACAGTGTAACCCCACGATAGGATCACACCTGCCACGTACGTAGCACCTCACAAATTGCACCGTTTTTTCACCACCCACAGTGCCTTCTACTGGGTTACCTCCGAATTGGAACCCCATGGGAACATAATTAAAAAGCTCTGCGCTGTGCGCCCAAAGGCCGCGAAAATTGCAGTAAGATAGCTTCTGAAAAATGCTTGATTCGAAAACTTTGATCCTAATTAATCACTTAAAAGAACAGATCGCCATTTTGTCTATTTTTTTTTTTTGTGTAAAATCTAACCCAGAAAATCTAACATTAGGAAACTCCGGAAAGACCCCTCAACCATTATTTATTTATTTTTGTTCAGTCGAAAACCATCGCAGAATGTGGTTGAAACAACGGGGGAGAGGGTATGTTATCCACGGCAGACGGCTTGCCAATCCAAAGTCGCCCCCCCCCTCCTCTCCCCCCACCCGGAAACTGAATCACCTCATACCGGTGGATGGCCCGCTTTAATAGTGTTCCACTGTACACGTCAACAAAATGTTTACCTCAACATGACCAATGACAGTGTATTTTGACACATGAATGTTGCCGCTCAGATATCAACACTCCTCAGTTGTTTGATAATCGCTCTTATTTAATCCACTCCTGATGAAGTAACTAGAACATTAGTCGGAGAATCGAAAGTTTAAGATAACACTGTGAAAGTGCAGCTATCATAGGCATGCAGTTCTCCCAGCACGGCGAGATCAGGAGGATGCCGCCCTTGGTATCATATGTTTTACCATGCATGTCACACAAAAAATCCTGAGAAGGGGGTGATTTTGAGACTGCGCGGTACAAAAAAGAGGGGTAGTTTCCATTCAGCATTGCGCGTTTCCTACAAAAGGGGAGGGGGAGCTTTTGGAACTGCACTCCACCTTTGGTTAAAAAGGTGGTATTATTCCAAATTTAGCTATCCACTTATAGGACCATTTTAAAATGTCATGGATACGAATGGCAGCCACTTTCTAAGTGAGTGCTTCCAACCCTCCAACCCCACCCATCCCACCCCCATCCCCTCCCTTCCCCTTGTCAAAAGCTCAAATACAGATCGAGTTTTTAAAGAAAATCTCCCTGATATATTTCTTTACAAGCACTTTAAAGATACATAAAATGCTTTCTTATAGCTCTGACATTTCAACAGCCAATTCTTTTTCGCCGACTCCTGGTGGTGTGCACACAAGAGGGACAACTGAACAGAGGGGTGGGGAGGGCGCGGAGGGGATCGCCGTAGATTAGAGGGGTAGTTGACCTACTTCTCCCTGATACGCCTTTTAATTTAGGATTTTTGGCTTTGATTTTGTAATCTTGCCATTTTAAGACGAAGTATTATTTAATGATTGGAAAAATAAATCTATAAATTAAAGTGACAACACCAGCCAGTCAGTGTGCTCCAGCAGACCACAACAGTCATTTATATAAACGCATCCCCGCCCTCCCAAATAAGCACGTACAATTCATGTACCTATCCCTCCTTAAGATAAGTGATCGCTTGCGTGTGTACACATGTGGGTTCCCATCCCTCCAAAATTACAGAGTACAAAATTTTTATTACAATAATCTGAAACTCGTGAAAACTATTTCTGAAGCCACGGAAGGCTGCAAAATCACATGGTTTCTCTCAAGATGCTACTCGTACCGGCATAGCATAAATATGCGTGAATCTTACCGTCATACCAAATGAGGTTATCCTGCTTAAACTCGTTATTATCCGATATCAACAGATATGAAACTAAACAACTAGATTTCGTACTTACCAAATATCTACCTTGTTTTAGCAGACTAGACAGAAGGGACTAGGGATTGGATAGTATTTATACGGCATGGAGCTGCAGGAAGTTAATTAGCTAATTCCGTTATATTCCTACGCCGAGAAGTTACCGGCTACCATATAAGGCAAAAAGCGAGTGTTTTCACTGAAGTGTATTATACGCGGATGTAAACAAAAGCACATGTGTTTGAGGACAAAACAAATAAATGTAACACCCCAAATACCCGGAATACCATCATTAGATTAGAGGGGGTTGGGTACTTGCACCCCTCACCCTCACCCTCCCTTAATTGAGGAAAAAAATACACTTTTTCAGCTTAAATCGTCTAATCAGTGGCCCAAGCCTCACCTTCTCACCCCACCCCCTTCCCCCACCTCGAAGATGCTGGGTCCATCGCGTATAATTAAGCTACGCGACCATGATGTGGGTGGATCTGAAAAGATCATACCGGAAGAATGCAACATACCATTTAAAGAAGTGTCGTGATTTGACCACGTGTGTGAGACTAAAAATGGGTCGATTGTGTGCAAATGTGTTCCTTAAGTTATGCAAGTTTTCGTGAACACCCGTCAAAGATCTTATGATATTAAATAATCTGACATCAAGTAGTATGTTCAATCATTTCATTCTCGACATTTTCGCAGCTTTTTGGTTCGCTCGATCCTGTGCATTTTTGTACTGTTTTGCATGGTTTAAATGTTTACTTGATTATGACTCTAAATGGTACAGTGGAAAAAACCAGGGGTATAGGGACTAACGATATTACAAAAAGATGTCGTCCAGCCGAGCGTAAAAAATTTCTCTTCATGGGGAAGGCAGAATGAGGGCTGAAATCGGTCCCGCAGAAGACAAAGTAAATATTCTTCAGTTATTTTACAACAATGATTAAAAGAAATCCGTGGGAATTGATCAATATTTCGCTTGGAATCATAAGGCCCGGATTACCACAAGTGTGTCTGAAAAAAGAAAACACACCGAGGGGGTAATGTGCCCCCGACCCCTCCCACCAAGCACCTACCATTCCCCCTCATCCCCCCCCCCCCCCACCACACACACACACATAAAAAACGGTTCCTTCCATTGCATCAAATTCGATGGTTTCCAACATCTACAAGTAAGGTAGAAACGACAGTTCTAAGTCACCCTATGACGTCATATTGACGTCATAGGTGACTTAGAACTGTCATATGGGGTTTCTGCGTCAGTTTTTAGGATAGAGCGCGCGCGTGTTGGATGACGTCATGATGACGTGATGATGACGTGAAGATGACGTGATGATGACGTGATGATGACGTCATAACATGATGACGTCATGATGACATCATGATGATATCATAACAACGTTAGGCTGTCCGGCAGAACCCTAGGCCATAGAGTGCGTTATGAATGTGTATGTCCATTATGAATGAGTACATTATGAATGTGCATTATGCACGTGTTATGAATGGGTACATTATGGATGAGTACATTATGAATGTGTATTATGCGTGTGTATTATGCATGTGTTATGAATGAGTACATTATGAATGTATATTATGAATGAGTACATTATGAATGTATGCGTTATAAGGTTATATGGCATGTTTTCACAAACATTCTGGTTAAGTCCGGAATAGCTCAGTTTGTAAGAGCGTCGGACTCCTGGCTGGAGGGTTGGTAGTTCGAGCCAAGGTATGGGCAACCATGGTATATGACTATGTGACCAAATCACATGAACAAGTGTGCCGACCACCCCCCCCTCCCCCCCCCCCCAGGACATATTATGTGCCGACCCCCCCCCCCCCCCCCCTAAGAGAGCAAAATTCAGCCAATTCAGCAAAAAAAAAGACCAGTTTCCAGCCAGTTCAACAACAGCAGCCAGTTCGGTAAACTGTCATAGCCTATTTACATTGATAACCTTCGTCATGTTCAACCGATTTCACTGAAAATTTTACCGTTTGATCAAGTTTTATTTCTAGTTTATAGGCTATTTGCACATGTGGCTCTAAGCATAATGTTATTTTAGTAACTTTAAAAAAAAGTAAATAACTTTCACCATGTTCAACCGCTTTGAATGAAAATTTTACCGTTTGATAGAATTTTATTTCTAGTTTGTAGTGGTCACAGACTATTTGCACATGCAGCTCTAAGCATAATGTATATTTTAGTATCTTTTGAAAAAAGTAGATAACTTTCATCATGTTCAACCGATTTTAATGAAAATTTTACCGTTTGATCCAGTTTTATTTCTAGTTTAAACATAAAGGAGTCACAGGCTATTTGCACATAAGCATAATGTTTATTTTATTAGCTTAAAAAAAGCAGATAACTTTTACCATGTTCAAATGATTTGAATGAAAATCTACCGTTTGATCCAGTTTTATATCTAGTTTTAACATAAAGTAGTCACAGGCTATTTGCACATAAGCACTATGTTTATTTTATTAGCTTAAAAAAGCAGATAACTTTTGCCATGTTCAACAGATTCGAAAAAAAATTTACCGTTCAATCCAGTTTTATTTGTAGTTTTCAGTGGTCACAGGCTATTGGCACATGTGGCTGTGAGCATAATGTATATTTCAGTGACTTTTTATATAAGTAGATAAATTTTACCACGCTCAACCGATTTGAATGAAAATTTCACCGTTTGATCCAGTTTTATTTCTAGTTTGTAGTGGTCACAGGCTATTTGCACATGTTGCTGTAAGCATAATGTATATTTTAGTAACTTTTGTAAAAAAAAAAAAGTAGATAACTTTCACCATGTTCAACCGATTTGAATGAAACTTTTACCGTTTGATCAAGTTTTATTTCTAATTTAACATAGAGTAGTCACAGGGTATTTGCACATAAGCTTAATGTTTATTTTATTAACTTAAAAAAGCAGATAACTTTCACCATGTTCAACCGATTAGAAAGAAAATTTACCGTTTGATCTAGTTTTATTTCTAGTTTATAGCGGTAATAGGCTATTTGCACACGTGGCTGCAAGCATATTGTTTATTATAGTAATTTTTGAGAAAAGTAGATAACTTTCACCATGTTCAACCGATTTGAATGAAAATTTTACCGTTTGATTCAGTTTTATTGCTAGTTTATAGTGGTCACAGGCTATTTGCACAGGTGAGAAGAGCACACCATTCAAAGATGTGTTCGAATGACAAGCCTCCCATTCAAAGATGTGTTCGAATGGCAAACCCCATTCCAAAGACGTGTTGGAATTATTTTTTGGAACATACTATGTCATGGTACTGTTTAGTAAGTTATTTAACAATTGTTTAACAAGTTGTTCAACATTTTTAACATGTTGTTCAACATGTTCAACATGTTTAACAATATGTTCAACATGTTCACCCTGTTCAACTTGTTAAAAACATGTTCAACATGTTCATTATGTTGTCCAACATGCTCAACATGTTGTTCAACATGTTGAACATGTTCAACTTGTAGAACATGTTGTTCAACAAGTTGTTGTATATAAGGCTATGTTTGAAGACTTTCTCGGTAAAGTTATTTCCACTTGCAAACATAGTTTGCAAATAGGTATGCTTTGCATAGAATTCCGGCCGTTTATTCCTTCCTTTTTTTGGAAATGTACATCTGGCCAATTTTCCTTAGAATGAAATCCTGACGAATTCCCATTGATTTGACGTTACTTATTCATTCCCACTTGCGAACATAGTTTGCAAATGGGTATGTTTTGCTAAGAATTCTGGCTGTTTATTCCTTCCCCCTTTTTTTTTTTTTTTTTTTTGTTTTTGTTTTTTTTTTTTTTTTGTCACGGAGGTTTCCAGAAAACTCCTCCTACGCTATTTGACGGAGGACGATGAAATTTGACACAGAGATAGAGGGTGATGAAATGTCGTGAAATTCGCAAAATTGTTTGACCTTGACCTTCAAGGTCAAGGTCAAATTTAGGTCAAAATATTTTTTCAAAAAGCTATTCCATCGCGAAAAATTGCTGGAAATAGCGCTCAAATCCTTGTTTCAACACGTGTACGGTGTCAGTAGCCAGTATCATCATGGATGAAATCTCGACATTCAGTGTCAAGGTCAAGGTCATGTGATGTTTGTATATTGAATTCCGTTAGAGAAAAATTGTCCATTATCTCGAAAACGGTTAGAGATAGAGCGATTTTGAGCTTATTTTCGATCCTTTCGGCCTAAAAGATAGTATTTAAGAGGTACCTTGGTGACCTTGACCTCATCCGTCATGGCCAAGGTCAAAAACCGGAAGTTGACTATTATCTCGAAAACGGTTAGAGATAGAGCGATTTTGAGCTTATTTTCGACCTCCTCCGTCATGGTCAAGGTCAAAAGCCAAAAGTTGACCATTATCTCGAAAACGGTTAGAGATATAGCGATTTTGAGCTGTTTTCGACCTCCTCCGCCATGGTCAAGGTTAAAAACCGGAAGTTGACCATTATCTCGAAAACGGTTAGAGATAGAGCGATTTTGAGCTTATTTTCGATCGTTTGGGCCTAAAAGACGTTATTTAAGAGGTATCTCGGTGACCTTGATCTCCTCCGTCATGGTCAAGGTCATAAACCGGAAGTTGTCCATTATCTCAAAAACGGTTAGAAAACTGAATTTGATTTTTGAGACTACATTATATTTACTTCGATGTCCTTGTTCATGATAATAATTCGGAAGCTAATAATAATGTATCAAGATATTGAAGAGTGAACAACAGCTACCATCTATGACAATGTCTGTAGAAAAGTCTGAGACCATGCCTGCAGAAAATTTTACAGCAAAGCCTGAGACAATACCTACAGCAAAGTCTAAGGCAATGCCCATGGCAAAGTCTAAGGTGAAGTCACGTCAAAGGCGAGCACATCTTAGAAAGATGAAGAGATGAGTTACCAGCTACGACGTCGCCGTGTAAATAGCGAAAAATTAAGACAGAACCTAAAATAAAGCGAGAACCGGAGCGTAAAGCTGCTACCACCATGAAGAAGATAAGTGTAGATGATTTACCCGTTATGATACCCGTTAATGGAGAAATATATATCAAATTGGCGAAATATCAACAGAAAGTGATAGTTAACATTCGTGAATATATTACGAATCATACATTTGGGAGGTTACATCCTACCAAGAAGGGAATGTTGTTGTCATTGAAAGATTGGCAAATGCTGAAGAAGCAAATGACGTCAGTGGATCTCATGCTTCAGAAACTGGATGTGTATAAATGCAGTGACTGTCAGAAGATAGTTGAGTAGAAAGACGACTGTATACAGTTTTAACACGAGCTTAGTGGATGCTATGATTTCATCACCCTCAGTGCTGAAGACTGGAGCGAAGTTTTAAAGCTTGGCAAGAACTTAGCTTTGACCCAAATGGACATGTACATTTAATATTTAGTTCAAACAAAATTGTCTTTATGCTTCATATGTAGACTATGAAATGAATTGACATTATCTATGTTGATGTGAAGTTAGTTTTTATAGCATTTGCAAACTTAAAAGTTCAAGGCACATGTATTAACATAATATGTATTTGAAATATTGTTTTTATCATAATTGTACATATTTGTAATATTCAATAAAAAACATATATGATGCTTTTCAACTTTTTATTTTTCTCATACAATATATAATACAATATAATACAATACTAAACATATGGTTTACAAGTGAATTAACACCACCCTATTTCTATTTTTCTTCATCTGTTTCACTCTGTCCACTATCCATATCACTTTCTTCGTCACTGCTGTCATCCTCCTCCTCCTCCTTATCTACTAGCTCTTCAAAGAATGCATCGTTTCTTCTTATAGCCGCTTTTAGTGCCTTTAAATACTTGTAATGTTTTTCATCAACAAAGTAATTAAAATCCTCTAAAATGGTTTGATAATCGTGGCTTTGTTCTAGACGTTGGGTATATTTGAATACTCTCATAAACAGTTGTTTTAGTCCATGCTTGTAAATGGGTCGAAGGTCATCGCTTGCTATTTCACGCGCATTTTCAAGCCCTTGTTGTTATATTCTAAAAGCTTTTCTTGAAATTTGGCTTCATAGTCATCGTAGACATCTTGAACCATATCATACCAAACAAAGTCTATTTCCGACTCACTTCAGAGTCTGTTTCTTACTCACTTTCAGAGCTCCTATCATCAACACCCTCATCACACTGCTCCATATGTTTGAACAAAGCTTCTTCGCTGTTGCATAATGCACCACATTCTGTACAAGCATGTGCATTCTTTTCAGCCATGTTGACGCTTTGACTTTCCATAGAAGACTCATCTAAAGTTTAAGTGAAAGTAGTTTTTACAGGGTTTTCCATATCTGTCTCCAATTCTCCATCTGAATTGTGAGCATACTTTAAGTGTCTTTTAAGACTTTGTGGTCAATTTTAAGACTTTATATACAACAACTTGTTGAACAACATGCCGAACAAGTTGAACATGTTCAACATGTTGAACAAGTTAAACATGTTGTTGAACATGTTGAACATGTTGAACAACATGTTGAACATGTTGAACATGAGCAACTTGCTAAACAATTGTTAAACAACTTGCTAAACAATACTATGACGTAATATGTTCCAAAAAAAATTTGAACATGTCTTTGGAATGGGGCTTGTTATTCGAACACATCTTTGAATGGGAGGCTTGTCACTCGAACACATCTTTGAATGGTGTGCTCTTCTCACCTGAGCAAATAGCCTGAGACAACTATAACCTAGAAAATAAAACTGAATCAAACGGTAAAATTTTTATTCAAATCGGTTGAACATGGTGAAAGTTGTCTACTTTTTACAAAAATTACTAAAATAAACATTATGCTTACAGCCGCCTGCGCAAATAGCCTGTGACCACTTCATGTCAAAACTAGAATTAAAACTGGATCAAACGGTAAATTTTCATTCAAATCGGTTGAACATGGTGAAAGTTATCTACTTTTATTCAAAAATTACTAAAATAAACATTATGCTTACAGCCACATGTGCAAATAGCCTGAGACCATTATAAACTAGAAATAAAACTGGATCAAACGATAAAATTTCATTCAAATCGGTTGAACATGGTGAAAATTATCTATTTTTTTTTCAAAAATTACTAAAATAAACATTATGCTTACAGCCACATGTGCAAATAGCCTGTAACCACTATAAACTAGAAATAACACTGGATCAAACGGTAAAATATTCATTCAAATCGGTTGAACATGTTGAAAGTTATCTACTTTTTTCAAAAATTACCAAAATATACATTATGCTTACAGCCACATGTGCAAATAGCCTGTAACCACTATAAACCAGAAGTAACACTGGATCAAACGGTAAAATTTTCATTCAAATCGGTTGAACATGTTGAAAGTTATCTACATTTTTCACAAATTACTAAAATAAACATTATGCTTAAAGCCACATGTGCAAATAGCCTATAATTACTATAAACTAGAAATAAAACTGGATCAAACGGTAAAATTTTCATTCAATTCGGTTGAACATGGTGAAAGTTGTCTACTTTTTACAAAAATTACTAAAATAAACATTATGCTTACGGCCACATGTGCAAATAGCCTGTGACCACTTTATACCAAAACTAGAAATAGAACTCGATCAAACGGTTGATTTTCATTCAAATCTTTTAAACATGGTGAAAGTTATCTGCTTTTTTTAAGTTAATAAAATAAACATTATGCTTATGTGCAAATAGCCTGTGACTACTTTATGTTAAAACTAGAAATAAAACTGGATCAAACGATGAAATTTCATTCAAACCGGTTGAACATGGTGAAAGTTATCTACTTTTTTTCAAAAGTTACTAAAACATACATTATGCTTACACCCTCATGTGCAAATAGTCTGTGACCACGACAAACTAGAAATAAAACTGGATCAAACGGTAAAATTTTCATTCAAATCGGTTGAACATTGTGAAAGTTATCTACTTTTTTCAAAAATTACTAAAGGTAACACTATGCTTACAGCCACATGTGCAAATAGCCTGTAACCACTATAAACCAGAAATAACACTGGATCAAACGGTAAAATTTTCATTCAAATCGGTTGAACATGGTGAAAGTTATCTACTTTTTTTCAAAAGTTACTAAAATATACATTATGCTTACAGACAGTGGCAATCATAAGGAGTCTTAGTCACATTTCTGTCAAAAATATCCCCTCGATTACGCCGTATATAAGACAATTTTTCTGACCATTTTTAAAGTTATTCTGGGAAAACACGCACTCAAGACATTCCCTGTCATGGCTTACATTTCTTGTGAGTGAGCGATAACGTGACGGTGTTGTTTGGTTGACACCCTGACGCCTGTACAGCGCCGATTTTCTGACGCCTATACAATGTTGATTTTGATCTTTTCAACTTTCCACCAAAGACATTCATTAGCGTTTTTATCCGACGTCTGTTCAAAGGTGAGTGAAAGAGAAGGATGACTGTTGTTTTTTTTTTTTTTTTGTTTTTTTTTTTTGCTACATCTCTACTTTCCTCCCTCCCTCACTTCTCTGAATGACCCTCAGTATGACAATTACATAAACTTGTATGATCAAGATCCAATTCTAAAATTATTTTGAAACAGCTTTATGTCATTGGCAGACAGCCGCATTTCATGGTACTTGCCACCCCTCTTCTATGAATGGCTAGAAACAAGCAACAGCGACAGGCGTCAGGCAAAGTACTTGATCATGGGACACCCTAATAACAGCAATGTCTTCCCTCTGTCTCTCAAACTTTTAGCGAAATCAGGTGCTTCCTATGTGCACCACAACTTGAATGTAATATACCTGGGCTTTCAAAGAAGTAGGAATGCGTGGTTCTAAAAATAATCTAGGTTTTAACTTTAATCACTTGGAATACAAATGCACCCAAATTTTCTCATGGATTCCGCAGCTGTTGGGAGGACGAGAGCACTGTTTTTGAATGGTTGCTGCGTTTGGAAGAAGACGGCATTTGCCTGATGCAGAAGCACCGGTTTGTGAAGGCGTTTTCCGTCAAATCTGCATCAGAATCGCTTATCCCAAGAGAGCATTTTATAGGTAATGTGTGGAAAATTACTCAGCTGCTTCAGTTCAAATTTAAATCTTTCTGTTAAAATGATTACTTACTTACATTTATTACGTCTTATGTTGTGAGCTATAGAGTGGTGAAAGGGCATTCGGCACCTTTTCTACAGTCCAGACAATTGCAAAAGACTGATAACGTTTCGGTAAAATGTGACTCCAGAGACAACTTACTCAGTAATTGTGTCTCCCCGCATGGTGGAAGACATTCTTTTTCGCACGGTCCGTCTGACAGCACGTCTGTCCGTGGATAACCCTACATACATGGGCTGAGGCTCTTAAGGCAGGAAAGGACTGGAGGGAGATAATCACATGCAACTCAGTTATTCCACGACTTTTTAAAATGACTCTTAAACTTGGCGTGCCAAGTTTGAAGGAACCATCTTTTTCAACCATCCCTCAAACAAGGAGCGTTAATTAAAAACAAAAATTTTCAGCAATTCCTATATTTAAGACAGCTACACCACGCGTTATTGCAACTGAAGCGAAATCAGCAGTCACCTATCCAAGTACTAACCGCTCTCAAAGCTGACTAACTGGGTTGTAGAGTCAAACGTTCTAAACCATCGCTAGAAACACGACCCATTAGTTAGTGTTGATAGACACGGCTATTTCGGGCCCTCTCCCCCTGTTTACTGGAAATGACTGTTCCGCCAGCCAACCATCAATCTCAACCCCGGAGGCACAGATAGCGTTCTTTACCAGCTACCACTAAATTCTGGTGGAAAATCTCCCAAGACCCCTTATTATAACACAGCTGACTTCTGATGAGATCTTTGTGTAACAGAGAAACACAGAGTGGATGGATATTTTACAACGTAGTTTCTCTCTGTTATAAGTACTATTTTTGAGGAATCCCCAGTGGGGATGTTAGGAGTAAAACGATGCTATACGCAACAAAGCGAACCGGCGTAGAGGTTGACTGTTGGACAACAACGGCCAAGGCCCGGTTTCTGGAAAATAGCGGTGCGCATAAAAGGAAACTTTTACTTAGTAAAAGCTCCAAATTCGCACATTTCCAATTTTATACGGTTTTCTCGTAAACTCTATGAATCATGCAATATGGGAACTAAGAATTTTTCTTAGAGGCTCGAATAGTCCTGTTCTAGATAGCAGCCAATCAGCATCCTTGGTACCTCATTACAAAGCCCCATTCTTGTATTGCGTGCGGCGCCTATCACACGCACGCAAGCAGAATTTGTTTTGTGTTACTGCCTTCAGTTTACGGTAAATTTCTCCAAATTTATAGCTAAACGTTGGATAATACCTTCTGTTATTGGATTTGTTAACACCAGCGTTGTGGGCTCGCGACTTTTGCAGATTTTGCCTTCGTACGCTCTCTGCTAGTGAATCTGAGTTCAGTGGGGTTTTCTTTCCCCGAAAACCGTTACTCGTAGGTCTCCACCATTTACTAATATGGACACACTAGCTGTCGACCCATCTAGGAGCACTGGTCATTTTAGATTGCTGACGTCTGTCCTGATCTCAAGCTACTTTCTACGCCTTGGTCACATGTGGTCTAGCTGCGTGGCTTGGCGCTTCCTAGCAGGCTCCCAATAACTCCAGAGCAAAACGGGGTCACGTGGAACCGCTTGAACACAGAGGCGTTGATTCTCAATCGTTCCGGTCGCCTGTTCGCTCGACGGACACCAGTACTATGAGCTTACCTAGCCTTGGTTGCGCTCGGTACTTGTTACCGAGCACGCTCCTTGGTAAGGTTGAGGTCAGGTACCAAGTACCCACTGGGTACCTGAGTCCGAGCAAGGTGATTTGGCGCCAAGGCACATCTGTGTGCTTGGCACCAACCAGGTGCCAAGGGGTATCAAGGCCCTGTTACGTTACCAAGCTTGGCATATCTTGGTTAAGAGGCACACCAAGGACAATCAACATCAGGGCTCTTGGTTGACTACTAAGCCCAGGTGCGTCGTGATCGGGGCTGCGTTCATGCATGCTAGGAGTCACAAATGCGATCCTTACTGTAGCAAAGAGCTTGGTTCCGTACGGACTTCACTATTTTGAGATGCATGTTGGTAAAATTTAGGAACAAGTTACTTATGCACTCTTATCTCTGCTTCCTTTTCAGACATGACGGAGGCTAGTCCACTCCTCAGCAAAAACTTAAGATTTACTGCGTCCACCCAGTATCAGCGGTCAATCCGCACTCACCCTGCGATAGATGCAGAAGGGATAGAGACATACCCCCGTTTAATGCGCTTCACACAGCGGGGAGTATGCGCACTTAGCCCCACAAGACTGGAGTGCCTCAGAAAAGATCCAAGTTTGTGTCGCACGGTTCAACCCCTGTCGTTCGATATGCCAAGAGCTGGTTTGCTTGTGATGTTCCAGGTTTCTTCCTCAGTGTGTGCAACCAAGTGCGGAATCGGAATGAGTTGCCCGGAAAGCACAAACGGCCTAAATCCAAGGTGACTTCAGTAACAGTAGCCTTGTTAGACTTGCCCGCAGTGGGTTTGAGGGCTATTATAGACAAAACTTGGTCAGCCCTCCACCAGGAAATAGAAAAAGTCCCCTCGGAGGAATCCAGCTTAGCATCGCCACCACTTGTGCCAACCTCGAAGGATGGTGTGACAGTTACACATACGGAGTCAGGTGCGTGCTTTACCAGCCGTGTGGGCGCGTTTGGAATTCCACCACGCCTGGATGTCTCTCCCTCGCAGGCTCTGGATACGCCCCTGCTGCCTCAATCTGATTCGTAGAATATTTTCTTGTTCCTGTCGTTGCAGACGCAGCTCCAGAGACAAATCCAGGAATAACAGGAGACGCTGTTCCCAAAACAAGAATCGAGAATCAGACCACACGCCAACTGCAACTATATCTCGTACAACGGATGTTTCCCCGGTGCTGGCGGTTTCTATTCCTACCCCAGCGTCTACCCCCGCCCCACACGTCAACCACCGGAGACACCCAAGAGGCGATTGTGCTCAGCGAGAGTTAGTCCGGCATTTTACCCCCATCGGGCCAAGTTTTAATAACACAAAAGGTCGCTGCTGATGAGGAGCTCGCACCGTTGGATGCGTCACCATTAGTTACGATCCCCAAGTAAGGCCCGTCGTGAACCTAGTCCACAAGAAAGAACAAGACCTGTCGCACACCGAATACCGTAGCTCGGACGAGATCTCGGTTTCGGAGGGAGACGAGAAAGGTGATTCACCCTATGGGTTCTCGCCCCTGGTACAGTTTCCTCTCCGCTCGACTGACCCCAGGCAAATTGCAATGGCTGTGTAAATATCCAGCGGTGGCGGTTAGACGGACGATTCGCACCCCGTTTCCCTTGATTTCTCCCCCGTACGGGAAACACCGACTCCTCCGCGGCAAACCCAGTGACCCACGAAGACGTGTCATTCCGGGATGCCATACCGGGAATTGTCAGGCTTGTGGGTAATAAGTGCCGATGCCCAGTATCAGAGATACAGAAGATCCGCCGATCCGCATGACATCACAAACAGCCCTTTCCCAGCTGGAAGCCTTCATCACGTTGAAGAGAAGCAAGGGAGTAAGCAACGCCCTGTCGGTGAGGTGTAGAGAATTCAAATGCTCAGACGCCAGCAAGGGGCGAGTACTTTCACGTTTCCATCCTTCCGAGCACTACGCAGTGAAGCAGGGTCCATACCGTTCCTCTAATAATCTTATACCATTAGAGGCGATGAAACCGCCCAAAAAGGGCACGATTTGGATGCCGTCGGTCCGTTAGGACTCAGATATCCCACTGGTTGAGAGGGATTCTAAGTCCATTGAAAGCTGAGCTAGGCACGTAGTAAACATCATGTCCTTCCAGGACCACACGCCGAGTGCGCTTATAAACCGCGTTAATGATCTGCGACTGACGGATCGGGTGCCATTCAGACCACTGGATTGCTTGGCCTTAGCAGCCAGGGATGTTGTTAAGCTACGGACCTATCTAACCACCTCAGTGGTATACCTGCAACGTGACACATTCCTGCAACACTGCTGATCCAGCGTCAAGAGTCTTCGCAACCCACGGCACGCCCTATGCTGGGGCAGAAAGAACTATTTCTTCCGGAGGAGATAGAAAGAGTGCACCAGAAAAGTAGATCCCTCTCTCAGGACTTGGCATGTGATGTACGTCCACAGGCCTGTCCAACGCATATTTACACTTGCCGTTGCACCCTTCGGCCAGGAAATACCTATGTTTTTAAATAGGGCAAAAGAACGTTTGGTACAAGCCTCTCCCTTTCTGTCTCTCCATGGCGCCCTTTGTCTTCACGAAGATCATGAAAATTGTCAAGACGTGGGCCCGAATCCAAGGTATGTTTGTATTCCAAGAATTGGACGACTGGTTCCTGGCGCATCACGACCAGTACACGGTAAAAGAGCAGACACAGACCTTGGTCAATTAGGCAAAAAGATCTCTTGGTGAATCTTGCCAAGTTCAAACTCATGTACCAAAGCAAGTGATGGTATTTTGGAGGGAAAGATAGGATTTAAGCGTAGCAAAGGGCTTACCCCACCCCGAACGTCTAGTAATGATTTGGACTGCCATCCGGGACATAGAACCAGGTTCGAGGGTAAGTCTGGCAAAAATCGAGTCTCTCTTTGGCTGTCCAGTAGCAACAGAGAAGACAGCTCCTCTAGGAAAACTCCACTACAGGCAGTTTCAATCAGAAATCAGACGTGCACTTCGTCAAGGGAGGCACCCCATGTATGCAAGCAAGCCAATCAGGGACTAGTTTGGTGGAGGATCATGGTCGAAGGGGTTCCCTTCTCGACCGCGCCTCCGGAATTAGAAATACAAGCCAACGTGTCCCTGTCGGGATGGGGAATTCATTTCCAGGGCAGAAATCTCAGGACTCGTGGCAAAAGCACGTTGGAGTAATATGTAGTTTAGATAGTCTTAACCGACCTATCCCGCGCTCTGGAGGGGAAATACAGTTTCACCTGGAAAACTCGGCGGTGACATATCTGAACAAACAAGGGGGTACCAGGTGCTAGCTACTCACCGAACTAACCAACAGCATCCTGAGTTTGGCTCGAGAAAAAAGTATTCACCTACGGGTTGGTATACCTCACTTTCAGAATCGGTCAGGTAATACACAAGTAGTGGTGAGTATGAGCCAGGCTTTCGAATGGTGATCATACGCTCTCCATGGGGAAGATCGACACTGGACTTGTTTGCAAACGCGATAACCGCCAAGCTACCAAGATACGTCTCACCGTGTCTAGGCACACGGGCCTTGGCGATCAAGTCCTATACGCCTTTCGCCCCTCAACCAGTATTACTGCGAGATCCAGACATCTACCCCTGATAGCCCTTGATCACCCGATGCCCCTTGCTTCCCCGTCCTCACCAAGTGTGTGACCAGTCCACCGCTGAGACTTCCTTGCCACCCAGAGATCTTGTCTCAGCCCCTGAACCTACATCCGTGGTGCCTGTCCGTTCATTTTTAGAGAAACAAGGTTTCTCCGAGGAAGTGGCAGAAAAAATTACAAATATCCGCAAGGAGTCTACAGTGAAGGTTTATCGGTCGCAGTGGAACAAATTTAGTAGCTGGCGTGCTAAGGCTCAGTTAGACCCATTCCAGGCTACACCAGCAGTAGTTGCAGATTTTCTCGATCACCTGTTCACGTCCGAATACCTAAAGGCGGGTTCGATCGATGGCTATGGGGCGGCCATAGGTTCTAGGTTGAAGGCCTCGACTGGTTATGACCCAGGAGAAGACCTGTCTCTATCCATGTTATTCAGACACTTCAAAGTAAATTCTCATCCATCAGTCACTAACATAGTGCAGTGGGACTTATCTCAAAAGGACGGACATTTTCGGGGACGTAATATCCCCCCAAAACCCAACGGTAAGATTCACTTTTCTGTTAGCACTGGCCTCAGGCAAGAGAAGGAGGGAAATCCACGCCCTGGACCGTCAGATCACGAAGGAGAACGGTGAGTGGAGAAAAGTCTTTCATGAAGGAGTGGAGGCAAGACCCACCTCGCCAACGCCGGTCTTGGTACCTTCGAACATATAACACTACCAGCCTTGACAGAGGGAGACGTGGAGCCAGGCGTAATATCTCTCCGTCCAGTTCGAGCTCTGTGTAAATTTTTCCAGAAGATTACATGAAAGACGTGCAAAAAGCGTTGATCATTTCCTTTATGCCCACGTTCAATAAAGATCTTTCTAAACAGACTATTTTGAAATGTGATTCTAGATGCTTACAGTAAAGCCCAACCAGAGGCGGAGTTCAGGGACCTATGTAGCGTTACAGCCCATCAAGTAAGACAAGTTGCCAATTCAATCAGGGTTCTGCGTAGCGTATACTAAAAACAGGTTATTGATCAACGCCTAACTCGTTCATTAAATATTACCTAAAGGACTATCCTCACAGCCAATTGTCCGGCCTATGCTCTTTAGGCCTCTTTGTAGCGGCTGAAGCAATAGTCTTTAACTAACCCCTGCCTGTTGCAGTGAGACGACGACCAAGGGCAAAAGCAGACCCAAACATAAGGAAACCTTCTTTCAGCGCTCCGGCAACGGACCAGGCAAATACAAGAGGATCAGAACCAAGGCCATTAGTAACTGTGACTCGACTCCCTTAGTTTCATTTTTGAAGAAGAACACCGTACGCTCTAGTTATGGCTCAGTACACAGAAGACAGTTCTACTGAAACCCACACACCTTGACCTTAGTTGGCTCTTAGGCCCGATGCGTCACCCCTACAAAACCGGTACTTTATCTTTCCTTGGCAAAAGGAGGGCTGTGTACATGCACACTACGCATCCTCCTTGGTGCGTCTATCACGGCCACGAGAGTCGAGACTCGCAGGGATCAGGTACCGAGACTAACCCAGATCACTTAGCAGAGTGAGCGAAATCTTACATAAGCACATTATAGTGCGTTCGTTGTATAACAAATGTTTGGTCATGTATTGAATGGTCGCATGACAGTGCGGCATCTGTCTTGTACGAGTACTCTACCTCAATGATCACTGGCGTATGAGTTGAGCACGTTGTAGTGCGTTCAGTGTGGGTCAATCGTTAATGTGGGGTAGTGTAATAAAGAGGCACATGATAGTGCGTGCACCTGTCTTACACGAGTGCCTCGTGTCGCTTCCCCTATGCTGTGATGAGGGGACTATGTTTTAAGCTACTAGCTTGGTTCTCGGTTATATTTGGAACTCCGAGTATCAAATTGCATCTGACAATAGCGAGATCATATTTTTCTTTGTAATGAATTGTTAATGTATGCTCTTCTCGGTAATACAACCGCTTGGTCACATAGTTGACTACGTGGACTTGGTTTCTCGATCATGATTGTGAAAAACCAAATAAAAAGAGATTGTGATGAGGTTAGGCTACCATCTTGTGGGAGGATAGAGGGACATGGTGTTAGCAAGGGTTAAGGGGGCAGAAGAGCTTAGTCGTTGGTACGTCACTAGCCGTTTTTCTTTCGTCTGTTCTTCTTTACTGTGCAGGAGTTGTTCACCAATTCGATTATATTTTGAACTGAGGCACATTAAACACATCAACGGTCTTTATTAGTGTTTTATTCCTGCCTTTCCTCCTTCACACGGAACTCGGCACGTTCTTTGGAATAAGCTAAGTTCTTTAGAAAATCTTCTAAGCTTTGCTCGCAACGCAGATCACCCTGTTAGTCCCGTATAAAAGTAGAGATAAGTGAATTCGGAGCTTTTACGAAGTAACACTGGCGTTTTATTTTCGTAAAACGCTCTTTTTTGGACGAGGAGTGTTGTTTCCCGCCTCACCCAATCCAACACAGACATACACTGTGGGGCATTGGTGATATTGAACGAAATGTTCTTCCTTGATAAGCCAACGTTACCCCCTGCACGGACCGCGTCGGCACCCAAAACTACCAACTTGTCAACGCATTTTTGTTTTGTTTGCGCATGTTTGGTAGTCATAGGCTACCAGGTGGCCACCGGCCTTGAAACCAGGCATGTTATTATAACGGCATATGTGCGTGTTGTCAGGGAGACAAAAACTCACAAGATGCTGTATAAAACTACAGCATATGTAGGCATGTACTGATGTTTTAGTACATTTATTCGCCGCAAAAAAAAATAAAAATAACTAATTCAATTTAAGTGATAAATATGATATAGCCCAAGGCGCGAATCGTTAATCATTAACAATAATGGTCCTGTCCAGTTTCTGGTTGGAGGTCCTTTGAAAGACCTGTGAAGAGACTAAATATCACGAATAAAGTGAGGTATAATTCATCTTTATCATACGTAGTCACTTTTCAGTGAAACTTTCTGGTGGAAAGCATAAAAAATCCTAACAACATCGCGTACACTTCTGCCTTCCTTGGCTTGCATATAGACCAGCCCCAGATAAAGTATACCCCAGGGGTATGTACAGTGGGGCATAGGTGGGCTTCAATTCGCTCCTACATTCTTTTATCCTCTCCCTACCTCCCCCCTCTCTCTGTCTCTCTGTCTGTCTCTTTCTCTTTCTGTCTCTCCCACTCTGGTCACTCTTACACACACTCTCACTCACTCGAAAATATACCCTCTCACTTTTTCTAACATTCTCACTCCCTCTCACCCACTCTTTCTTTGTCTCTCTCTCTAACTTTCTCTCTCTCTCTCTCTCTCTCTCTCTCTCTCTCTCTCTCTCTCTCTCTCTCACACACACACGCTCTTTTTTACACTGTGTCTTTCTCTCGTACTCTCACTCTTTCTCACTCGGTTTCTTATTTTTCTTGCTTTCCCTTTTTTACTCTATCACTCACTCTCTTCTCTCTCACTCACTCTCAGTCTCTCTCACGTTAACTCAGTCTCTCTCACTCATTCTCAGTCTCTCTCACGGTCTCTCAGTCTCGCTTGCTCACTCTCAGTCTCTCTCACTCAGTTTCAGTCTCACTCACTCAGTCTTAGTCTCCCTCACGCTCTCTCGGTCTCTCACGGTCTCAGTCTCTCTCACGCTCTCCCGAGACGCTCTAGAGTTCATCGTGTCACGCTTTTGTGTTGTTTTCTGAGTTTATTTGTTGCAACTCCTACTCAAGCGCCTAATCCCTTGGTCGTTGCATCTTTACCCAAGCCTGTTCGCATTCTCTCACTAGCAGCGAGAGCATCAACATGCTCAATGTTTAATGTTTGACCCAAGTTCTTGTGAATCTTAAATCGTAATGGCGGCAAACGTGGACCTTGCGACATATTTAATGGATAGAAAAATCAGGCAAACTACGGTCGATAAACTCATTAAAGATGAGCTTGATGACCTGAAACTCTTAGCTGACATAGACAGCAGCTAAATTTTGATAATGAAGCTGCCTGAAGGGCAAACTATTGCCCTTACGAAGGTTCTAGAAGAACTGCGAAAAGCTGATGGAAAGAACTCATAAGATAAAAGTGAGTATTTCTATAGGAAACACTAGTACCAGCATTTTTGGCCTCGTGGATAACAACGCCCTTAAGGAAAGCGACATCAGAGAACTTTTAAGATCGGTTCAGGAGGCGAATAAGCTCCTTAGGAAAACCCGAAGGCAACAACCCTGACCCCTTGTTCGAGGGACGGCGATCAGGTAACGCTGCTTGTACAGGATTTTTGCGGCTTGGTTGTCACCTCCCATGAAGCAGATACTGTCGAAATAGGTTTAATCGGCAAACATATGAACGCGAAAGGGTGATGCTGTTTGATCAAGAATATGTGATCTAACAGGCTGTTGGTCAGATCAAATGGGGAGAGGATTCCTTCCACCTGCCTCGACAACGTTTCAAAGCCAGATGCGCTCCAAAAGTTAATCACAAACCAGACGTTGCCAGCCCTATTTCGTGATGGAACGGTTAGGATTATTCACGGATGCTCACAACCAAAGGACCTCAGTGTTAACGACTATGCGACTCCGGACAAACACACTTTGGCCACAGTAGATATCGCGGTTAATCTTGTTGGTAAAAACTGGTATATGGCGAAGGTGGACCTAAAATCGGCTTACAGAAACGCCACTATAAGTACCTTTTCGTAACGTGCTACGGGTGTAAAACGGCACTGTAAAGCTGACGCGCATTACAGTTACATGGTAGACATCCGCTGATAGTTCGGTGCGTCACTAAGCGTGGAAACGTTTCATAGGGTTACACAAAGTGAAATTCCCATGATGCGCCGTCGCGGTCATCGTGCTGCTATTTGTCTACTTCATGACTTTTTTGTTACCGCGCAAACACGGCACAAGTGCCAAGAAGCAATGGATACATTAGTAAGCCTTCTCACCAACCTTGGGTTTACCATGGGTTGGGATAAGAGTTCCCCGCCAACGCAGCGCATTATTTCCTTTGAGACTACCATGGATTCCGGCACTGGACAGTTGTCTATCCCCAGTGAGAAATTGGGGGACATATTGCAGACCCTCAGCTCGCAACAGCATGGTTATAAAAGTGCCAGAAAGCGTGATCTGCTAACTGGGCACCTCAATTGGATATCAAATGTCATACATGCCGTGTGCTCTATTATGCGGCGCCTCATTCAGCGCATGGCTCACCGTAAGAGACCAAATCACCGCACGCGCATATCACGGGACTTGCGCCCCACACTATGCATTATTGGTAAATATATGCACCGGCTTCAATGGCACGTCTTTCTTCCTAAAAAAGCGAAGCCCGAAGCTGCACACATCGTCACTGACTCCAGCTTGCATAGCGACGGCACGGCGCTCATCCATGAATCACGCGTTCAAGACTTGTTCTATTCACACTGGGAATGCAATTTGCTAACGCTTGCGGATGCGCATATTAATATTGAGGAACTGGCGACCATTAGCCTGGCTGTCGGATAGTGGTCACATTATTGCAAGATTGTGGTACTCACCGATAACATGGCTACGCTGCACGCAATTAACTCTTGCTCAGTAAGAAACAACACTGGCAGTGATATGCTTAGAGAAATATTGGTTCACTATGCTGTTAATAATGTAAAAAAATTCTGCGCCCAGTTCATATCTACAGTAAATAACAAACTTCAATAAGTCTTCTGGAAATGCTATCGCATGCAAAGTGTGTGTTCCATGGAGTAAACAGTACGGACCACATGTCGGCGAAATCACGTGATTTCCCTTTGCAGGAGTGGACGAGCAAGAAAGGCTACTGAATTAGGTGGGTACAGAGAGCAACACTCGCCGCCTCAACTGAAGTTGCTTATCATACCCACCTATAAACCGCCTATAAATCCGTCCCCGCTGATCACCTTACCGTCGTGCGCTTTGCAACTTTTCTCCGCCGCACGCTGAAACCACAGTCCATCCGTTGCTACCTTGAAGGGGTATGCTTATTGCGCCTCGAGTTGGGTTACATGAGCCCAACAGAGGAGAACTGGCTACTACGTACAACCCCTAAAGGGATAGCACACGTAAAAGGCGCCGCTGCCGTGCAGAAAGTGCCCAGTACGTGCGAAATTCTACTGGACTCACGCAGGTTGCAACCTAAGACGGACAGTTTTCAGCTTTGTTTCTGGGCCGCGTGCCTTGTCGGCTCTTCTGTTTCCTCCGTAAGTCAACGTTGGTCACGAGAACGGGAACAAGTCATGACTGTCGCAGAGACTTGTGTAAACGCGACTTTTTACCCACTTCAGACGGCACCTTGATAAAGGTAAAACATAAAAAAACCATGCAAAACTTCGATGCCGCGCACGAAGTACCACTACCGTTCGAACTCCCCACCCTGCCCGGTTACTGCGGTAGAAAACCTCCTGAAGAGCACTGACCACAGCGACAGTGACCCCTCGTTTTCATTTGTTAACAAAGACAAAGCAATACCGATGACCCACTGCCTGTTTGTGTCAACGTTGCACGCATTTATCTCCAAACTTGGCATGAAATGGTCAAGGGTACAGCGTCAACGCTTTTAGAGGAAAATTGGTATCTACGGCATTTAGCCGAATTTATCAATTATTGGTAAAGGTTTTTATATTATCTGCGTGGTTCATGGCGTGGTTTGATATGCACTGACTGTGTTCTTTCGCTAAATACATTGCAAGAATGAGGATTGACCTGGTCTTTGGTGTGTAAAATCTGCTTCTTTTGAAACAACTTCTTAGAATTGTAATATGTGTTATTGAAACAAAAAAGATATTTTCTCAAACATATTCGTTGGTGGCCACTTGTCCGGGTTTTTCTGGTATTTTTTGGCTGATTATCAGAAAATCAATCGTCCATTCCGATGGCCACATGCTCGGTCGTCAGTTGGTATGGACACCGCCGAGCATCTAATTCAAATAAAGTATTGCCGTATTGTCCCCAGATTTCGCTAGCGACAGTTGCTCGTTCAGTCCCATAAAACAATTCTATGAAGGGTTTAAACGACAGCATTGTAGAATATTGGCAAACTAAGAGGTTGGGGCTGTTACCATCTTTGTAAAACTGAGGAGAAATCCGGAGGAAGGCATAAAGGGTCGGAGTTCCTTCATTACCTCAATGGTTCATTAATAAACAAATAAAGGTAAACAAATCATATCATTATTGCATAACGTGTGCAATTCGGGCACCTTGCTAATCTGGGAATGTTTGGTCAGTCCCAATGCTGTCCGAAAAAACAGGTTTTACTGTTAATTTGCTTTATTTTTTTCATTCAAACACACTCATAAAAGTTTAAAGATAAAAGCGGTGCTTGGAAAATTTCCACGTCATTGAACTGTGTCTAGTTGCCAAATGTCGATTGGAAAATCCTCAGTTGGAAAGCGTCTGGATACCGCAAGCACAAAGCATCCTTGCATTTTATTTTATTATTTAACTATAGGTTCAGTTGCTGCACTGTATTACATAAGCCGGCGAGGGAGGGGAGAACGTCTTTTCGACGAATTTAAAATTGCCGAAGATTTACGAAGGGATCATCCGGAAATGTTCGATACCTTGTGTAACACACCCGTTAATTTCCAAGACGAGGGTGTGGAGGGCAGTCTTCCTTTCTGACTGAAAACAAAACTACGCACTGTTCAGTAGATTGTTCTAAATCATTCGTTCTCAATTTTTTTAAAAACAGTCTCAGTTTCAAAACAAAGAAGATATATTATTCTATTTGCTAAACAACACAATTTAGTTTGAAAAGGAATTATTTTTTTTATTTAAACTAACCCGGCAGGTCGACGATCTATATTCTTTCTGCAAAAGATTAGGCCTTGACGGGGCCGTACTTTTCTGTTTTAAAAAATTAAAGAAAGCAACTGGACATTGGCTAAATTTCTTGTTTCGTTTTGTTCCCCTTACGATTTGGGTTTATCGTTTCGTAAAACGCCAATATAGGTCTTATATTAATTTATATATTGCTGCTTTGAAGCGATTCCGGTACGAAAATGTGTGCGAAGACGACGCGAGTGCAAAACATTAAGATCGATTTCTTATCTGAAAGTCGAGTTACATTGCTTAGTTTATTTACTTTTTATTTAGTTTTGGCTTTTCGAGCAATTTTTACCAAAAAAAGCTATACTCCCCTCGTCGATCGATTTTTATTTCTACCAGAACACTTTTAGGTCGCTCCGGAGCACTTTCGTTTATATTTTTGTTATTTTAGTAACGCGACCGAGTACTTATACCTATTTGTTTTTGTTTTTTTTAGCTTTTGCACACTGACCCCTAGGAAAACGGCATTAACAATACAAATATTGCCAAATTCATTCCTTATACCTAATCACTTAATTTTTCGGGTTACTAATACAGCTATATTCTATTGCTAAACCCATGTGATCATGGGACATATGATCGCTATGTGTTCACCAATCACATGCCAATGAGAAACTGATGGTTTACACACTGTTATGATACCTATAAATACTGTCTTGAAACAGCAAACACCTTTGGTTCTTCAGGCACCGACCAGACTTCAACACGCGTTTCGGCGATTAGGGTGCTACGCGCTCTGTCTGGCTCGTCAGCTAGGGTGATCATTCCTAACTAACTCCGGGGTGGTACGCTATATTTCACTATCTATCCACGCTCATCTATCTTCACTAGCAAAATCCCGTCGTATTCGTTTGATTTCGTCTCTTAATTCCATGTGTAAGGTTCCCATGACGTTTTTCCCCGGCCAGTGGCTCATCCTGGCCCAGACAATCTCCTCTATGGAGAGCCCACTAGACCAGTAGATGTCTCCTGAGATTACAGTTCTTGCCTCTAGGAGTTTACGTCTATATGCGCGAACGTCTCTTTCTTTTGCTCTAATTATTTCCCTCATGACGTCAAGCTTCTCATTATCCCAGGATTTCTCAGCAGGTAATCTCTTCCCTAGTCTCTTGGCAGCACACGCTGTCGTCTGCTTACATATATTCTCTGCAAGCCCTCTCGGCCGTTACACACTGTTATGAGCAGATAAAATCACCGTTGACAATGCAATGTTACTCAGGCTGGGCTAAATGTGTGTAAATATGGTTGTTTCCGGAATCTTGAGAAAATACGCACACAAATGATAATTAACACATAGCCTGGATTTGAGCCGATTTTTTAGATGCGACGAGTTTGGAAAAATAACGAAGGTATACTATAATAATCAGATACGCAATTCCGTGATGACCGTTACCATCAAGCAACTGTCATAGCTTTGTATAAAGCCCTAACGAAGTACGAAAGCATGCTTATGAATTCAAGATACAGCATACGCTACAATATGAAGCCAGGTATACTTATTACAATTTTTTGATAGCGTCGTTGTTGTCGGTGTCGCCGTTGTTGGTGTCGCCGTTGTCAGTGTCGCCGTTGTCGTTTCATTGTTGTTGTCTGTGTTGTCGTCGTCACCAGTATCTTCGTTAAAATCATCATCATCATCATCATCATCATCATCGTTGTTATCATCATCATCGTCATCATCAACATCATTATCATCATTATCATCATCCCCAATATTCAAGTTACAGGATAATTGGCAGATATTGACAAATTTTGAGTAAACATTGAGTATTCCTGACCTGTAATAATATTTACCTTTATCGACATTTGCGTTTCTGTCATATGAAAGAAATATTGGTTTCGAAACGATCAATCAAGTTACAGCATTTACCCAAGTCATACGACAATTTAAACTGTTGATGGTCAATTTTGAAGTCAGTAAATAGTATTGGAACACGAACTTCGATAGATGTTGCAGCTACTTGTAATCAAAAGCCAGTTAAGACGTATAGCAAAGCATATATTAACTTTTAAAATCTCCACGAAAATATTTTGATAATTAAAATTAGGTGGCAGCCGACCCAGCTGTACACATGAAAGGCTAAGGCTAAGTAGAAGTTTGTTTTACAAAACCCCGACTTTGGATGACTTTTCGAATTTTGTCGCGGTTTCACTCAGCTCGGGAGGACCAAAAATTATAATTGTTCATCAGAATATTGGTGTATACATCGGCTTTATAATGACATGTTTTCCCCCATGTAAATGTAACTTTGCGTTGATATGGTGACATTTTTCGGGAGTTCAGGATGAGTATCGCTCAAAACAGACCCCTCTTTCCAGAGCTCCCCCATCCTAGTGGAAAGGAACTGTTTACCTCCCGCTGAGCTGAGAGAGTAAATCAGGAGAGCCGCTCCCTGTCCCAGGACTACGCTCTGATGTGGAGGATGTCCCGGTCCTCATTCCCATGAACCCATGAAGCGAAAACGGCCGTACCATTCCACGCCGGCACAGAGCAAACCCAGCGCGCAACCGCAACAGACCCTGCCAAGAAACCAAAACCGAACATCAGCAGCAAGACAGAGGGATCGTCTCCAGTCTTTCAGGTAGCAACCAACCGAAGAACAGCCCCGAGACACCCTCGTCTCCTGGCAATACTCTAATAGACTTAGAAGAGTTTATTCTCTTACAACGCCTCCTTGACCGTAGGAGGAAGACTAGGCAAATTTTGGCGACATTGGGACGAGATGTGAGCCTCTCGTCGAGTGGTGCGATGGCTAAAAAGCTGGTATTCTCTCCCCTTTATCCAAAACAAAAAAGGCACAAACCCCCATCCCTCTAACCTCCCAAGCGCCATAGCAACTAGTCACCTCTTACTCAAATTGGTCTGAAAGAGATTTAGCACTCCACGAAATTTTACTAAATATGGCACAGAAAAGGGCAGTGGAGGAATAGTCAGAAACTCAGTCGGGCTTCTTCAGTAGGGTTTTTCTGGTTCCCAAGAAATCTAAACTAGTAATCTAGACTGGAAATCTGGAGACTAGTAATTGGCCTGTCTCCATCAACGGCTTCCTGCGAGTAACCACTTTCCAAATGGACATGGCCCAGGTAATCAAAGGATCACTGCAGTCCGGGATGTGAGTACCTCAGTAATCCTGTCAAATGCCTACCTTCACATTCACCTTCACTACTCGGCCAGGAAGTTTCTGGGATTCCAAGTAAAGAAGAAACGCTTTTGGTTTCTGTTACTCCCTTCTGGCCTAGCTAAAGCCCCATACGCAC